>CM040191.1:43448140-43533140 GCA_022606455.1 Callitettix versicolor
CCCTGAATGCCGTAAATCAAATTTCATAACTCAAAATTTCATAATTTCATAATTATGCAGTTTTAACGATAATAAAATAAGATTTTCCAAGTAATTAATTTTTTTAAATTTGATATGTCCGTCAATTTTACATTGTATAAGGGATTTATCTAAACGTGACATAAACCTTACCAAATAGATTTGTGTGTCAAAATCGATTGAAAGTTAAACCAAAATTGTCATTGTAAATATACATATATAATGTTTAATGGTCCTCAAAAGATATTTAGATACGAGGTTCGGCACTCATTTATATTCCAGTATAAAATATGATTTATTTTAAATAATTATACCCAATTTAATATGTTGCTAGTTTGATTTTTATTTTAAATTTCCTAAAATTAAAATTTAGGAAATTATTTATTTACTTCATTTAGGAAATAAGTAAGTATTTAATGTAAATACAGTAAAATGATTTAGTCTTTAGTTTTAACGATTTAGAGAAACAATCAGGATATGTGTTTTTAAAAAACATGTCAAATTTGGTTTTGCTTGTAAAAACTACAGCTAAGCCTATTGAAACTAAAAACATTTTTTTTAATTTAAGCCTTAATATTTACATTTTATTTTTACGTTGAGTTGGTTCTTTAAATTAGTTTTATATGTGCATGCAGAATGTGAATCTAATTTCACTAGTTTTATCATCGAAATCACCATAAATTTCTAGTTATAATCTCCATAAATTAAAATTTCGAATTTTCTAAATTGTTTTAAATTTCAGAAAATTTAGACGATGGTTTAGGAACACTTTTTTTTTTTTTTCATTATAGCATGAATGTTTGTGTAAAGGTCTTAATGCTGATTACAATAAAGAAATCAGAAATTCAAAAGGGTAAACTATAAAAAAACAAAATACTATTACGTCACATGAAAAAAACTATTATATTTTTATACAATAATAATTATCCGGTCATCTGCTTATACCCAAACTATTCCGTTAAAATAATATTTGTCTACTTAAGGACAAGCGCCCAGTTTCATGAAAGTTACATATTTACCATTTCAGAATAATTACACAAACTTGTAATAACAATTGTACAAGTACCTGAAATTTAAAGACATATTTATCACTTGTAGAAAAGTTACAAATGTGTATAAATAAATTTAAACGTTTACAGTAACTATTATTTGATTCTTTATTTATAACTTTGAGGTCATAATAAAAATTAAGTTATACTAACAAATATAGTTCATTTCGTTAATTACTTAAATGTCTTTTAAAGAATAAAAATTAGATATGTTATTTCATGGAAAAAAATTAGTTTGGAACTATTTTCAGATAAAACTGTAACAGTTAAAACATTTAAAACATTAACTTTAAGGAATTTTGGTAGAAAACACAATGAAATACAAGATAACTGAAGAGATAACAATTTGTGAAGGGATAACTATTTTAAAATATATTTAATATTCGTAACACGACTGTCTAAAATTTGTTGTACATTGGAAATACATTCATAATTGTATGATATAACTTAATAACTGTTATGCAGATATTATAATTATTATAGTCCAGCTTTTATTTTAATTTTTTGGCCTCATGGGACCACTTTTGTCTAAATTTTAGTTCTTCCTAACATTGGGCTGTAATTTTTTTCTCCAATAATCCTTCATTCGATCAGGTCGTTGCTTTCTGACGGCATCTGTGATCTCTTCTTGTGTCTCTTCGGTTTATCCACTTTAAATTTTATTTCTTAAGAATGCGTGTTATTTTACATTTGTTTGTTGCATCGTCCATTTTCAGTCCTATTTCACTGAGGTCTCTGAGGACTTGTGTGATGTATATTCCCTGTGTTTTCCTGTTGATGCTTCTCATTAACAGTTGTCTCAGGATTCTGTCCTCCGGTATTCGTAATATGTGAAAGAAGTGTGAAATTCTTCGTTTTTTCATTAGAACGTTTCGTTCAGTCCAGCTTTTAATGTATAATATTTTATTAATTATATTGTTACTATAAACCTACATTGATTATGTCGATTATATTTTTTTAATTCTCCGTGTACATTATAACCAATAATATATTTTGCAGTAACAAAATGAAGACGATAGACCAGATGCTACAGAACTGTTTATTATGCCAAATGATTATGTATTACAATTAATATTATAAATTTGTAACATATAGATCTGATTTTCAAAATTTGTTTTTCTCCTTTTGTCAAATACAGTACTGAGAAAATATATAAGTACTTGATGAAATTGAATAAAATGATTTTAAAAAATGTTTCTTAATGCTGGTAGTAGGTCAATTTTTTTAACTTTTAACATCTTTAAATTATACTAAAAAATATAAAAAAATAGCACAAGCAAGTTCCTCTATTGTGGTAATTGTTAAATGTTGTTGTTTCCATCAGTTTAAAGTTTTAATTTGTAAAAACATTGTTAGTTAAAAATGAGCAATTGTAAAATTTAAACATTGAATTGTTAAAATTCATTTGCTACAATTCTTGTGATATTATCTTTCTGAAAAACATGCGCTTAAAATTGTTCACAATATTGTTATATTTTACTGGTGAATATTTATTTTATATTTTTTTTGTGAACATTTCAAAATTGCAATCTTTATTTGTGTCAAGTAAATATTAAATTTATTATTAAAGAGAACTTTTTATATATGAAAAACAGGTAAAAAATATTACAAGTTATTATTCGTTTATGAAACAAGTGTAAACACAGAAAGTATCCAAACAATAAAAGTGAGATAACTACCATTGGAGATGTCTTTGTGCTACCATTCATTGATTTTGCTACAGTGTGAGTTCTCGTATAGTTCATGACTTTGCAACCGAACTTTAAAATCGTGTTATTAATGAAAGTTTGCCTTAGAGGTGATTCTGTAGCTAAAATTTTATGGAAACAGTAAATTATTCCTACACTGAAAGGAGAGTGCAAGGGATGTGATATTACAGAAATAAACGAAGGTGTAATTGACACCTACTATAAAATATATATTAGTACTTTAAGCCAAGCAAATACTGTATAATATAATTATAGAAAAATTATTAGGCTATGTATTAAAAATAAATATTTATTCAAATTGGTATATCTGTTTTGAAAAACTAGCGACAGTTCGAAACGTGTTTTAGATTACAGGATTAATTCAATTTTTTAAACTGTGCATTCAAAATATCTCACTTTCATACTGAAATGCACTTGAATTAAAAAAAATAAATAAATCGTTAAAAAGTGCAATTCTATATCTGCTTAAAAACAATGGAATAATGAATTAATATGTGTGAAAAAATTAAAAATTAAAAAAATTACCCATATACAGTGACAATTTTAAAAAACTATAAATCAATAAGATATTTAGAAAACGTTCATTGAACAAAATCATTACTATAACTATCTAAAAAAAATAGCACTAAATTATGACAAACATTTTAAAGAAAAACAATAGAAGAAACACATAGGCTACATACAGATAAGAAGAAATGTATAAAGATAAACATGAACAATAATAAAATGTCAACAATATTTTTTTAAATTAAGAAGCTACAAAAATTACTGAATTGAATGGAAATCATTACTTCACAAATATTATGTTTAATGAAAATATAAGAAAAATGGAAGACACACTAAGTCAAAAAGTATTAAAACAGTAAGAATTTGCCCACAACAAAATCAAAACAAAATACACAATACAAAAATAAATAGAAAAAATTGAAAAAAATTAAAAGGAGCGTATAAAGAAGTTTAGGTGTAAGAAAAATTAAAAGAATCATAAGTAATAACCACCCTTAGGTCTCAAATCGTAATCTTTAATTTTTTATAACAAGAAATATTTTAGTTAATTTAAAATTAAAATTACAAAAATGTAATTAGGCTACAAGAATAATTTACATAATTTATACCTTAAATTAAATTAATTAATGCTACAAAACCAGAATAATTACAGTGCTGGTTTAAGAGAATTTATTAAAAAAATCATAATTTAGTTATTTTACTAGTAGACACATAACATAAATTTTAGTAAATACGGTTGTTGCTGGCCAAGCAGAAACAGATATAAAACGATTCTGATACCACAGCAAAGTGATTTATATGAAGCTGTCTTCGTTTGTGAAGTTTTGATAAATATCTTTTGAAGTAATGTTATTTTTAATTCCTTTCTTGTTTGTGACTTGCTTACTGTTTACCTGAAACCAGAATTATTAAACGATTTATAAAACTTTACAAAAATTACAATAGATATAATTTTTAATATTCGTTTGATCTTGTCCTAGCGTTTTCCCGAAATGGTATAATTTAAAGTAATGAAATTTTCATTTTAACATTACAAATGAAAACAAGAAGCAAGGAAATATAAAAAATCGCCCTTAAGAAGGTGTCTCGAGGGCATTTAAGAGGATTTTAAAACAGAAAATAACAAATATGCTATAGACGAATGTTTTGTTAAGAAAAAAATATTTCGTTTCACTATATAATTGAAAAACTAAACCTTAACCATTATAAAACATTTGTTAAAATAAATTCACAGTAGTTATCAGTGTAATAATATAATTATTAAGTAGTTGAAATTTAAAATATTTAAGGTATCCAAATTTTAATAATAAATATTGGGATTAAAATGTGAATTTTTTAAATGTTATTGTAATAAAATTTTCTACCTTTAAATTCAAATTTCCAAAGGAAGTTTCTAATTTATAAATTTAATTTCTTCCAACATTTTGAAAAAAATTAATGGATGTTCCATTGTAACCAACTAGTGAAAACTGTTAGCAAAAATTATTTTTGTTTCACGTTTCCCTTATATTTGCTGGACTAATATTTAAAAGCTTATTTTCTAACAAACAATCGTCAAAACACACATACATACGTTCGTTTTACTATATATTATGTAGTGATTGATCAGAACATTTCCTTACAGCTTAAGTGCTCATAACATTGTCTGAGTCATTCAGACGTAAGGGCTTTTTCGACTTTCTTACGTCCAGAATTACAAAGGGCACGTTTCCATAAATGCTTTAATGGGAAACAGTTAAGAAGTATTGTTTTGTAAAATAATTTAACACAATTAAAAATATTGTTGTTATGTTATTTGAAATAAAGTTATATTGAAAAAATGAAACATATTTGTATATTAAGCAATATATTAAATATTAGGTATTAAATTTTTTTAAATTATGAATATAGCTAATTTATATTATTATTTCATTACAAAATATATATATATATATATATATATATATATATATATATATATATATATATATATATAGAGAGAGAGAGAGAGAGAGAGAGAGAGAGAGAGAAAGAGTCAATCCATTTTGTAAAATATAGTATTTTTTCTAAATAATACAATATAAAGTTTCCTTCTTTTCAGTCAAAAAAGGATGATATAGAAACATAAACTGATCTACAGAAAAACTGCAAAATATAAATGTAACTACTGAATTCAGTATAATTCTTTCTCGGTGATTTGCATGTGTCTTAAAAATAGGTCACAAAATATTTAATAAAGATTATAACTTACTGCAAAACCCTTTTTCACATTTTCTCGAGCAACAATCTGCATCTTTTTCGCACTGGAATAAAATAAATAAAATACAATTATTTTTTAAAAAATCTTAATTATAATTATACAATAATTTATAATAAGTCAAACGTGTATTGAATATATTGATCTCAAAGTATAGCCTATTTTGGAATAGACATTTAATATTAAATTTTGAACCTAATATTAATGCTACAGTTTATTGGAGTACACCATTTCATGGACGTTTGATATCATGACGTTTGATATTCATGGACGTTGACTGTGTTCATGTAGGATTTATGGACTATAATATGTAAACTATATTTAACATTGTTGTTAAAATAAATCCACTAAAAAAACGACATTTTGGTATATTAATACAATCGTTAAGTTAGGTATTTTACTGTGAAGAATGGTAAGTTATATGTTTTTAACAATTTCATTGTTTCCAGAATTTAGCATGAGACTAAGTTTTCTAAGTTGAGGTTTTTTATAAGCTTGTATTGCACTGCTAATAGGAGATGTTATTAACTTTTATCTTTTTCCGAATAGATAATCATTGCAGTCGTTGGTAGACAACGCCTCCGAGCCCACTTTGTCAAGATTGACATGCGCCGGTACTGATAAATTGTGTTTGGCCGTCTTTAAAATCCAATCGGCCAGCTTCGGCCCACGATTCTTTATCCCGATAGGAACCTTAAAAGAGTTTTACCTTACCCGGCTTAGCCCCGTGTGGTACATCCATTATTTTAAAACACATTACTTATTCAAATATAATTTGAAGGTTGAGTTGAACAATATGAAAGACTCGTAGCCCTTGAACACATTAAATTATTTTAAAAAAAATTGCATTACACATTTTTGTAGACTCCTACATATTATTATGTTTGAGTAAATATTTATTTTTTATGAAATATTTATTTCAAACCGTTCCAATGGTAGAAAATGGAATCATTTTTTAAAAATGTTCCTTGTTATTTTTAATTCAAAAATCTCAGTTAAAAGTTAATAAATATGTCCAATAATTAGGAAACAATTCACTCATTGTGTTTATTTCAGATGAAGTTATCATAACTAAAGTTAGATTTTACTTAAACATTTTGTTTTATTATACAATTTTAATTATACCAATCTACATGTTCACAATAAGAACATGTACTGTTTCTCCTACAGGCGATTCACTTGTGATCCGTTTTAAAAATTAAGTATTTTGATTTAAATTAATAACTAAATATTAATAATTTGTTTTAAAAGAAATTAATAATTAACCAATAATATTTTACATTTATTGGCACATCATGTAGATTCTCTTATGTATACTTTTTGTTTTAAAACCTAATATTTTTATTAACATATTAGGTTAACAATTCATTATTATTAGCTTTAACATTACATTAAAATATTTTTATCATAAAAATCACAAAAAATCTTAAAAACCAAAAATAAACTACAATTGTTTGTAATTATAATTTTAAAGCTTCAAGTATTGGTAGGTAACATGTGACATACAAAAACGTAACCTTGTTTTTATAAGGAAAACATAATTTTTACTTAGTGTAAGTATGAGTATAATTGTAGGAATAAGTGTAATTGAAAGTGTAAATGTAATTGTAAGTGTAAGTATAAGTGTAATTTGAAAGTTATAAGTATAATTAATTTATAATCTTAAAACCAATCAGTATAATATTACATTGCAAAATGTGTGATTTGTTAAAGGCAAATCTGTACAAAAAATATAAATTTAAATAATATATATTTTGCAAGCTTTTGGAAATTGATTACGGTTAAAAACAAACTACAAAAACCAACCTTGCATTTGTATTCATACCATCTTACTTATTAATTGACGTGAACAGCATTTGGGTTGTATAAGACACTACAATATATTTGTGTCTGCTTTTCCAGGTAATAATTTATATATTTTATTTTTAATATTATGTGCCTTAAAAAATTTCAGTGCCATTCAAAAATCAACTTTTCACCTGGAGTTGTTTTATCACACACACACACACACACACACACACACACACACACACACACACACACACACACACACACACACACACACACACACACACACACACACACACACACACACACACACACACACACACACACACACACACACACACACACACACACACACACACACACACACACACACACACACACACACACACACACACACACACACACACACACACACACACACACATATTTTACTTATTACATAAGAGCTAAAATATACACTTTATTACATAATAAAATAAAATAAGATGTTAGGATTTGTAAAATAAAAACAATTTTATCTAATATATTACAACGTGTTCTGACTACTCACAGTATAACCGCCAAGGTTACAATTCTTCCCACAACGTCCCTGTATACACAGACCTGAGAAGCAGCAATCTGCAGGCGTGCAACACTGTTACAGAGATATTTTATTTTTTTATTAAGTTATATGTGATATCACAATATTGCAAATAACATATTTATAATTACTTTTACTTACAGTTCCGTTTTCAGGAGAACATTTATATTTGCATCGACCACTTTCACAGTTTTTGTCGCAGCACTCGTAATCAAAATCACACTAAAATAAAAAATAATGTTAAATAATTTATTAACAACAGTACCTTAATCAATCTTTAGGATACAGTAAATATATATAATGTTAAACATCAATTGTCATAAATGACACTGATATATAAAGTTTAATATTTAGGAAAGTAAGTATTTATTGTTTGATTTACATATATATATGAAAATCTGTATAACTTTTGAGAATCTGAAACACTGAAACACACACACACACACACACACACACACACACACACATATATATATATATATATATATATATATATATATATATATATATATATCATATAATTTCAAACTAATAATTTACTTTTAATTATATTGTCAAATTATAAAGTCAGATGACATACAACTGTTTAACATACACTTATAATTTAACAAATTGATTTAATTACCGGTTCATTATTTCTCAAGCAACAAGTACCGTTCTGGCAAAGGTTATTGCAACACGTCGAGTCAGATTTACACTGAAAAATAAAGAATAATTAGAATTATGGTTTTGTTTTACTTTGAAATATTACTGTTTTAACAAAAGTAGCCACAGGTGTAAATGTGGAAGGACGCGTAGTAGCCAATAAACTATATAATGTTAAAAACAAGTATTTTGATTTTTTTTTATGGTTCCAAATACATCCTTAGGTTTATTAGATACGTTTTGTCGTACGTTTAGAAAATGGTTTTAATGGCAAGTAGATATTTGGGTTTTAGGCAAATATATTTTAGTGACAACTGTTAATATAGTTTGTTTTGTAATATACATTTTTTAAATAATTATTGCGCACTTGAAAACTGACATGAAAAATTGTTTTTATAGGTTATTATCACAATGTAAATTGTTCGTATGTGTATATTATATTTCAGTTAAAACATAATTTTAATTAAACAAATACATAAATAAGAAACAAAATACTCTTTATTATTTTTATTACCATTGTAATAGACTTTTAACAGAATTTTATTATATTTTTTATTTTTATTAGAACATTACAAATTTACGATTGTGTAGCATATAGCTGGAGAAATTGGACGTATTCAATAAAATTAAAAATGTAACTAAATTACCCAAATAGGTTAAGTACTAATTATATTTAAACTTTTTTTTAAACAATTACTTTCTTAACCTGAATACATGCATACTTAACAACATTCTTATAAAAAGTCGTACTTTCACTTTAAACTGGTATTATTTAGGTAGATAGCAATAAAGAAATTGAATAATTGAATCAGTAAAACTGAATAATAATTTGTACCAGAACCTGCACTTACTTGTTTTCCATTCGGCACACAGATGTATTCGCACTCCCCATTCTTACACAGATTACTGCAGCATTCCCCGTCGTCTGCGCACTGAAACATGGGATTACTGAATATAGCAATTGATGATGTTTCTTGGTATTTATTTTAGCATTAGAATATGCTGAACTGAAAATAATGTGGTTTGTATTATAGATAGAAAACGTAATAGGTAGCAATGCATGTGTACAACATTGCGTATTGTTTGCTTTTTGATAAATGCTTCCTTTTCAAGATATCATAAGATATATTGAACAGATAATACAAAGTATATATTGTGGAAATGTAATAGCATTAGATTTGCTTACCTTATTAAGTGTTTACATTAGTAAATTATTACAACACATTACTTACGCATGACCCTTGCTCAAGACAAGGTGTTTTCTGACAGAGTCCTCTGACACAGAATCCTCCATCACAACATTCTTCATTGGTAATACACTGCAAAGACAACAATGGTTTAAATAAAACTTATAAATCGTTTGGTAAAATCAATAAAACTTATTTTAAAATGTAATATTCCAGTAGATTATTTTACAATTGTTGTAAAACATATAGATATTTTAGTAATATGAAAAGTAAATAATATACTTTAAAACTGGTAAATACTGGTAAAAATTAATACTGGTAAATATTCCTTAATTACAAAATATATTTTAGTGTGTAAAAAATGTCTTACTCTGTTATTCTCCAAAGTACAGGGAACTTTGCAGGCACCATTAATGCAGAAACTTAAACAACAATCACCATGGCGAACGCACTAAAACAAGAAATATTTTAAAAATAGGAAATTACGAAAATTGTTTTGAGTTTTTATCATTAACTTGGCTAATTTTAAGAAATGTAAAAAAGAAGTTATAACAAATGTTTGTTAATAATTTTAGTAAAACTAAGTTTATTTAATAAATTTAAAATAGAATTCAACTTTAAAACTTGTAATACAACTTTCTGCTATTAAAAAACAAAAATTATTGTAATTTAAAATTTTATCCCCAACTTTGATCACTTTACGCCAGTTATACTAACATTATATATGTTCCGTTTTAAACATTGAAAAAATGAAACATGAAAAATATTACAGCAGTCCAAACCTATGACCTTCAGATGTGCAAGTTGAGATACTCGGTATCGTTGTTGGTGCTTTTTGACTCATCGTTATCTCCGACTTTTTGACTCATTGTAACTTAAACATTTATTGGAAGAGTGTTTTTAATTGCTTCTAATTAAAACAAAACTAATTGCGTTTTAAATGACAATAGCTCTAAGAATATCTGCTTACTTAAAACGTCTAGCTTAGACATGGTATGCCGCGATAAAACAATTATAATTGTTACATTTTTGAAAATGTAATTATAATTTAAGCAAAAATCATTAATTTAAGAATTAATATTTTTATGAAATTTTAGTTTACTATTAAGTGTAACTAATAATACAAAATTTATTGTAAAATTAATAAGGTTTGTGTAAAAATTCTTTAATTATACTGGTAGTATGATTAAAAAAATTCTTAAATATATATATATATATATATATATATATATATATATATATATATATTTTAACATATTTTTGTTGTTATTTTAAGAAGAGCACATAAAGGCTATTATTGCCTCGCTAAATGTAAGTGTAAGTGTAAAGTGTTAAAGTCGTGATATTTTTTGTAACATGTATATATATATATATATATATATATATATATATATATATATATATATATATATATAGAGAGAGAGAGAGAGAGAGAGAGAGAACACATTGTATTCTGGCTAAATCTACTTTTGGTTTGAATCTTACCTGGCTACCAATTTTACCACAGTTTTCAGATTTTTGACACAAATTGTACTCTCCACATATTTGTTTCGTGTTGCAACAATCAGAATTTTGTGTGCACTGTCAAAAAAGAAGTAGTAATATTAATATATTTTCAATGAAAAACTTTGCCACAAATAATTATCTAGATCAGTTTTAACTGGACGTAGTTAAATTATTTTTTTCTGATTATTATATTGTCCGAAGAAAATGTGTTAATATTATATTAAAATTCCTGTTTGTAAAATTTAGTTTTACCATTTATTATGAATTTCCAACAACAAACTTTTTAAAAATAATTATTTAACGTAAAACATGTTCTCATATTCTCAAGTTTGTAAAAGTGAACTTGTTATACATGCGAATTTTATTTGAAGAGGAAAGTTATGTATAGTATTTTAACTTATAAACATGAAACAATTGGGTTTTAAAAAATAATTGGCATTTAAGAACTTCCTTGCAGGAAAAGTTAGATGTATTGGAAAAAAGTTAGAAATATTTTAAACAGTTGTGATATTTAAAGAAAGTAAGAAACTTAGTTTAACGCCTGAAGTTAAAACAAATCGTGTAGTTGGTTAGGTTAGGTTAGCACTCAACTTAAAAAAAACGTATTTATTATAACACTAAAATATCCCCAAAAAGAATTAAACATAAAATAAAAATCTAGGCGAAGATATGTTTTGTTTTGAAAATAATATAAAGGCTCCTTCCTAAATTCTTGATCCCAGCTAATCAGTTGTAATTATTGTTATAACAATGTTTTGTGTAAATGTTTCTCTTACGTTACGTACATGATATGAGAATCACTGTTAAAAGAAATATTACTTAGTGTAACTGTCAAAATGGCTTCTTATAAAAAGAAATCTTAACACGGAAGTTAACTGGACAGAATCTTACATCTGTGTCGTCCGGGCTTCATAGAAGATACCGATATATCAAAATTCTAAAATATCTGTCGTTGCATTTGACCAAAATGTGTATTTTTTAATAATTGTTAAGTCAGATTCTGTCATTTTGAAACAGATGTGAATGGTAAAATCTTACACAATAGTCGTGTAGGCTTTATGCAAGGTACATTTGAAACAAAAAAAACAGGCAAAGCATTTGGCCAAACTTCTTACATTCGTCGTTGTAAGACAGAGGCAGCCATTTTAAAACGAAGTTAGTTGGAAAAAAATACAAGTAGGTAATTCAGTTGTATGCAAGATATCATCCTACAAAATTTGAAAACAATCGGTCAATGCGTTTGCCCAAAGCTGAATAACAAGCACGCAAATCAAAAGCCAAACGGTCGAGTTGAAATAAAGACCTCGCTTCGCTCGTTAAATAAGCATTACGTTTCTCTAAGTTCATTGTTCCAAACTCTTCCTTCTCACTGTCATTGTCAACACAAGTCTTTTCCGAACATCGTTGTCACTGTTGATCTCTACTACAAGTCTTTATTTTACATTTACTTTCTATAGATCTTACGGATACAAATATCTACTTTTAATTCCACTGTTCGAGTTATCATTTTTGGAACGCCATTGTAAATGGAATTCACTATTGCTATTCACGTACATAGTCTTCCTAAATTCATTGAAGCTGATATTTATTTTCGAAAATTATTGGCACTGTAATTCTCTCTCAATCAATTAAATTTTTTTAATTATTATTTCCTGTAAATATTATAAGTTCTTAATCTTCTTATTTTAAGGCAATTGTCTTTCTTTAACGTCATTCTTTATTGTACATAAGATCCTTACTTTATTTTAATATCTCTGCCATAATTTGCTTCTTAAAATATGACTATTACTGGTACTTTTAAACAACCAACATAGTTACTGGTTTTCTTTTTTTAACTATATTTTTTTTTTTTTTTTTTTTTGCATACGTACACTTATAACATCATAATTATCTAGTTGGCTTTCGAAAGTCTTTTCACTAATTTTTTTTTGACGTCATAATAAATGTCACTTATTCTAAACTATGGCATTTATTCTTTATACTTATAGTTTTAATTGTTAATCTAGTTTTTCATTACTCATTTCTATTTATAACACTCCATTTTAAACTTGAATCTCATATTCAACTTAAAATAATCATAATCAAAAACCCTTACTTTGCTTTATTTTATTAATTGTTTTATTTGTTTCTGTTTATTTATATATTAATATAAATTATTTTTTTAAAGAAAAGTCTTCAATTTTAAATGCTACCATCATAACTCGTCTCTGATATGTCGTTTTTTCCATTGTTAAACAGTCTTTAAAATCATTATTAACCTAGTAAATTATAAATTATTATAATTGAAGTGTTTATTGTATTAATATATATAGCAAATGACTACAATATATGAGTGAGTTTGTTCGTTAAATTGTCTACCTTGCCACCATTTATTGAGAGAGATAATTAACTACGACCAAATATTTAATATATTGATTAGTTTTAATGTTTAACATAGAAACAAATACTTTTTTATGTTACCTGACGACCCTCCATCGAACAAGGATCACTACAAACACCCTTAGTATTGCAATTATCACTGCAACAATTATAATTTTTTGTACACTGAAACAGACCATAAACATTATACAGATATATTAACACTATATTTTCAAATTATGTTTATAAATTTTAAAATTATTACTTTGTAAAAGTACTTGTAAATTACTTGTTTTAATTTTAATAATTATTCCTACAATCAAAAAAGATTATTTTGAACTATGATTTGTGTAAATAAGCAAACAATTTTATATTTCTTTATAACAATTTTAATATTTTTATTTTAAAAAATTAAAATATAAAACGATCAAATTTAAGTTTATAGATAATTGTTAATTCAATTTATTTATTTGCATTAATTTATTTCAAACTGAAATTGATTTCAGTTATTTCTAAATATAGTAATAAATCAATGTCAAAATGTAAAATCACAAAAGTAAAATAATAAACAATGATTGTTCATTAAAAAAAATAGTATAAAATACTTTTATTTAACTGAAAATTAAAGCAATTTTTAACTTACTTTATTGCCATTAGGGAAACATGGAAGACGGCAGACTCCTTGTACACAAAGTTGTGGCTTAATTCTAAATTATCAAAACAGCATTCGTTATCATTCTTGCACTGAAAAACCACATACAATATATAATTATAAATATAGAATTGATAATATTCGAATTACTTCTATTCCTCAGTACACATCAATTATCACTATTAGAAAAATAATTTGAGATATATTTGTTAATGTTTCACGGTTGATTTACAAAGTTTTATTAGTCACTTCCTATAAGAAATTATTCATCACTGTTAATTGGTAGGATCTACTCTGCAGTATGTAAAATATTATTTGATGACTTACTTTTTGCCCATATGTAACGCAATCTTGGCATTTACTATTGAAATTACAAAACATGGATGTACAACAATCATCAAAATACCAGCTTTTGGTTTTATTACACTGAAAAAAAAAACAAAAATATGAAAAATATATATATTTAAGATAATATTATAAAATATAGATTATAATGCATATACAATTATTGTTGTTTATGTTGGAAAAATCATAAGGCAATTTTGATGAAAAAAATGTAACCTAAATATGATTTATTTTTAATAAAATAGTGTAATAATAGCTGATACCATTTAGTGAAATTGTATTGATATATTAAACAAATGTTGTACATTATCTACATTTAATAACCACTTTTTGATTGACTTAACGTCAAATTTGATGTCTTACATTTGTTTTAAAAACTCCCGGAGCTAAAATGAATGAAATTTTATATACAGATCTTTACCATGTTTTTGAATAGAAAACTAATTACGAATTTTTATATGCCATTTATAATATTGGTTAGTTTTCATTCCGTAATAAAAAAATCTTGAATATTTCTTCAGTTTAACTTATAAGTATTTAAGAACAATTCTTTCAGAAACTTAGATATTCTCATTAAATTTCGATTACTATTCTAAGAGTGTTTAATAGAACGAATTTCGTCTTATGGGATATTACTGACGTTTAATTAGAGTAATGTGTTTTATCTCAACAGGATATTACACATTCCAATCTTCCATTGACCATTGAAAACGTATTTTAAAGCATTCTTAAAGCGAAAAAATCATTGTAACGTTTTACAAGATAAACACGGAAATTGGTTTAATTTATTTAAGACAATATATGTGGTTTCCTACAGACAACATTTATACTTAGTTATTTTACTGTTTCTAGCCAATTCAACACATGTGCATGCCTTGTCCCAAGACCTTTGTTTACATATACACTGATTACATTTTATATTTGATAACAAAGTAAGACATTAGATCTCTGCAAAATGAAAACTATATAAAATTAGTTTTTTCTGTACTTAAAACAACGAAATAGGCAGAAAAAACCACCATCTAATACACAAGTCTAACTCCATGATCATGTGCGTTATTCCATGAATCGTGGGCATTGAAAATCAGCAAAGGAATTTAGCTTCCTTTAAAACTCCTTTCGCATAGACTACTTATGTAAATAGGGTACGAAAGTGTATTCGTAGATCCTAACACCAAATGTATCTCGAGTGTAACTTTGAGAAGCGCCAAAAATTAATTCCTTCATCACTTTAAACTTTACAACTTGTTAACGTTTTGTAAAATAAC
Organism: Callitettix versicolor; assembly: GCA_022606455.1. NCBI lineage: Eukaryota > Metazoa > Arthropoda > Insecta > Hemiptera > Cercopidae > Callitettix > Callitettix versicolor. The sequence goes on from CM040191.1 coordinate 43,463,989, forward strand.
TATTGAACCAATCATATAATTTGTTTTTATTACAATTATTCAATAGCAACCAATTTTGTAATCTTGTATATCAAAATCTTTAAGAATATCTTTAAAACAGTAATAGATTCGTGAACAAATTATTTGATTCATTTGATGTAAAATCGTTTTGTAATGTATCATTAAATTGGCCTATATATATTCGTATTTAATTTAACACATTGAACATTCAAATAATTCTGTAGATATAATCACATTTTACAACTAAGTATGAAGTAACATTTTAATACGTAGAATAATATCTGTATAAAATTATTAATTTTATTAAATTCTAATTAATTATAAATTAATTTTATTATTAATTCTAGTACTAAAAACATTAAATCCACTAATACCACAATATATTTCTGAAAAATGTGTTTCATTTAAAATACATATATTTAATGAGATAAAGAAAATTTAGAAAAAGTAATTTTTTATATTTAAAATATTCAGTATGCAAACTTAATAATGATTACCGGACTATATGAATTTAATTTAATATCAATTGTTTTTACAAATAAATTGAAAAAATACCTTAAAGCTCTTACCGTTTCTGTTTTGCTTTTGCATATTTGGGTACAAATTCCATTTATACAATCTATTTTGTCGTCTTCACAGCAAGGACTGTTCACAGGATCACACTATGAAAAATATAAATTTATTATTATTTCTCTAATTTATAAAAATACTTTTGAAGATACAGTCAATTTACAACTTAACTATAAATAATTTTGATTGTTAATTGCTGTTAATCATCATTCCTAAAAAACTGAGTTTATTATTAAAGACATTTTAAATAATACATATGCGAAAATTATCTGAAAATATAAAATTAAATGCAAATTAAGAATAATTCAATCTATTCTATTTATTATTTATCATATTTTACACTCATGTCTCAATTGTTTGTTACTGTCTAATGAAAATATTATTACGTTTTAAGGAAACAATTTTAAGAAAATCAGTCCATTTATCATTTTTCCGATAAAACTGAAATTTTAAGGACGTAGTGACCTAAATAATTCTTTGAAATGTTGATAAAATATGCCAGATAAATTCCATCAGATACAATATTCACAAATAAAATTCTTTGAAATTTTACAAAATATTGCATGTTTGTAAATATAATATTTCATGTTCAAGGTAAAAATTTGTAAACGAAAAACTTATTCTAAGTAGGAAAACGTAACCTAATATGCAAAAATTTCATATAAATCTATATACGATGCCCAATCTAAGCAATGTTGAAGTTATTCAGAAAGAGAAAGATGTGTGTATATATATATATATATATATATATATATATATATATATATATATATATATATATATATATATATATATATATATATATATATATATATATATACAGATATAGAGCAAGAAGAGAGAGAGAGAGAGAGAGAGAGAGAGAGAGAGAGAGGAAAGAGGGTGGGATTAAGGGACGAAGTTAGTATAATCAGTTCTTGTCTTCTCTTCCACGTTTACATTAAGAACCAAAACCTAAAATATGGAGGCTTAATATGACAGTAAAATAAATAAGTACAAAGCATTATTACAGAATACATACTTATATATGCATGCTAATTACAATAAAATAACAACATTTAAAAAAATTATGTAAAAAACGGAAAATGCAAATTAAAATATTTCCTACATTCATATAAAAATGATAAACTTTGAATTTAAAAAACAATAAAATTTTACATTTAATATTATCTTAAAACGACTTCATATAGCTCAATAAGTATATTTTTTTAATTGAAAACTAATTAATTAGCTGTTAACAGTCTTAATTGCTTGATGATTTCCAGAAGCAATAAGTGGACACAGTGTAAATAAAATATAAAATATTAATTGAACATACGTTTTCGGTATTAGTGATAATGGAAACTTTTTTGAACTTTTTTAGTTATATCAAAGGTATATTTTCTTTTCGTTAAACCGTTACTCTAGTCTGCAGGACAAAATTGGACGTAATAAGAAGATGTTTGGAAAGCAAATCATTAAGTTTTACAACTTGAAAATTTAAAAAAAGTATTATGTAAGCATTCCTTTTAAGTGAAAAATAAACGAATGAAAAATATACGAAGTGGAACCTCTGTGTCCACTGTATTCATCAATTCAATAATAGCCATCACCACAAACATATAACTAATTACGGTTTCACTGAGTAAGGAATATCGAACTAACCACCCAGAATTGGCACGGGAGAAATAATTGCTTTTTTTTAATGAACAGGATTTAATAAAGAAAATTATTTTAAACGCTTCGGCCACATAACCATTTCAAAGGCAGTTTAAAATATTTGTTCATTCCAAAGTTCACTATTTTCCTCAACAACTCAAAATGTCTGTATTACTTTGACGTTAAGGAGAGGTAATTAAGTAAATAGTATTCAATGTTCCAGTATAGTCGGAAAAATGTTAATTCTTTTCGATTTTAAAGCCTCTTATCCAGGTTTTGAGACCAACGTGTTCATTTTTGACTTCGTGATTTATATCTTCCTCTGTTTCTTGAAATGTATTTAAGACGTAGAGATAAAGATGATTGTATAAATATCCAAGTTAGAAAAAAACTGTTTTCATAAACGTATTTACCCTGTATCGCTTACAATTTTTAGATCAATATTTTAAATATATTTACACTCTTTTTTTATTTTAGTTTTAAAATACCAATTACAATCAATTTATTAATAAACTGTAAAAAATTAAAACTAATCTTACCTTTTGTCCCTCTTTTCCACATTTAGTAAATTTAACACACTTTCCTTTCTCGCATACACCTGAACAACAGATGTCTTTGTATGGTACACACTGAAATTAAAATTAAACAAGATTATTTAATATCTAGTAATACTTTAAATTGGAAGATATCCCAAAAGAAATATATGCATACGAATGAGACAATGCAATATTTATATATATATATATATATATATATATATATATATATATATATATATATTATTGTTTCTATTATTCTTAAAATAATTTATATTACCGCTTTTATAATATAAAAGCAACATATATTATAGTAATTATATATATAGGAATAATAATTACTCTATCATTATATTAAAATTATCCGTTATTATGACATGATTATTATAACATTTACAATACTATTTACAAAACCGCTTCAAACATTACATAGGTATAATATAGATTTGTTATACCTATATTACCGCGGTATAAATAGGTTTACATTACCGCTTACATAATATAGGTATATTATATTATTGTATTATATTATTGTTAAACAATATATATTATATTATTGTTTCTGGTTTAGTGATATTCAGTAATATACTGAAAATGTCATGTGTAATTCTAAGGAAACACTGTGTACATTTGTACAGACATAATTGTCTTAGAAGAATCTTAAAACTGGTAAAAATTGTTAAAATTGATTTAAATATAGATAACGTTTCTCAGTAATAATTAAATTTTTCTCTGTTTTGAGCTTTTGAATGTATGAATAAATTTTGCCTTTAATTATATTTTATCTGTAAGGTTACATTAAAATCTGCTGTCAAATTTGTATTAACCATAATTTGTTTAAAAATAATTTTGAAGGCGTTTAAATAACCGCTGCACGCATATAACTGTTTGGAGAAAGTAAAAAACTTACGAATATCATAGTGAATATCATAATGAATATGAATATCGTATTTATTAAGTGAATATGTTTGTACTTGACAAAAAAATAAAAAAGTAATTGCATTTAAATCTAGAACTGTTCCTCTTTACCAAAAGCAGTAACCCAATATTTACCTTTGTAAAAAACGTGTTATGTAACATTTACAAATGTTAATTTTAAAGTTGTGTAACATAAAGAAATCATATTTTGAAAAAATAAATCCATATATATATTTTGATTTTCTTTTCAATTCTTTAAAAGATTTCTTTTTTTTATTTTGCAATCAGGGTGTAGGCATAATAAATGCTTCAAAAACTAAATACAATAAGAGTTCTACTCAAATAACTTTTTCCTAGTGTAATTAGTTAATATATTTCTATATTATATATATATATATATATATATGATTGATGATGAAGAAGTATAGGTATATAATTCCATTGCCTTACTTCAGACCCCGGATCTGAACAGGTACGTATGCAGTAGTTATACTGGCATTGTGATCCGCAACAATCCTTATCGTTATTGCACTAGAAGAAAAACAAAGACATTACTATGATTTCAAAATTAATTATGTTACATGCTATGTCATTATTTTACATTGTCATTTTGTGTGTTTAACTGAAAAGTTTTTTAAGAATAACTTTTTTTTTTAATTTAATGTGGTTAAGATATTTTTCATTACCTTAAATCTGTAATTTTTATTTCAGTTAATAGGTTTTATAAAAACTATATATATAGGAATAATAATTACTCTATCATTATATTAAAATTACCCGTTGTTATGACATGTTTATTATAACATTTACAATACTATTTACAAAACCGCTTCAAACATTACAAAATTGTTAGAAATAAGATGTATGTCCTTTAAACCTGAATAAATAAACCTCTAGGTGTGTGGGGACTCTCTTAACTTAAATGTATATGGGTAAATAACGGTATAAAATTTTCCACCTTCCACAAAGTTAGTCATAAAAATTTGGTCAAATAAGGATGATATTGTTGGTAACGTGATAATACAACCAGGAAAGTATAATAATATGAATAGGTTAAAAATGCACTAAACAATACGAATTATTCAAACAAACAAAATAACAGTAGTAAAAAGTGAAAAGTATAATTAAAACAATAATTTCAAATAGTAAACGTCAACGAGGTAAACGAATTAAAAATTATCAAATTGGTTCCAAAAAGAAACAAATAAATTAATAAATAATTAATATAAAACGAAGATGGAAAAATAAACCTAATAAATAATACAAATGAAAAAGATATTTACAAAAAATCTAGACTAACGTAAGACAATAAGTAGATGAAACAGGATAACTAAAGAATAGAGGACAATCTAGAAAATTTTAAGGAAATAAATAGAAATAAAAATAATGGCAACAATTATTGGTGAAGTAGAAAAGTAAGGAATTCTGAATTTAATATTGTACTTAAACCTACAAACAAATCAATCGTTTTATGTATGATGTACAAGGACTATTAATTTATGTTTTTACTTTATTTTATAATACAACAAATACCGTGCCAATGTTCAGTTTGTATCTCTTCTTGCTTTCACATACAGAATCACTAAACGTTGATTAAATAAACAACTTCATGGAATCTTAAAAATAAATTATAATTACTGTGCTAACATTATTTCAATTAATAACTACATGGTTAATGTGTGTATGTGTGTGTGTGTAAAATAATTAATATGATTTATGGATAACATAACTTAATCACTCGATGAATTTCACTTTTTCCTGTTGTACATAAAGTTTTTTACAAAACAATCTGTGAATTTGCATTGATTATAAAGAAAGTTTATAGGTTTTCATTAAATATGTTCTCAAGTTTGTTAAATTAAAACCACTCTTGTAAGTTTGATTTTGGCGGTAAAACGTACACATAAACATGTTTTTGAAGCTGTTAATTAAACTGCTAGTTATTTTGTGTAAATATTTTTTGTAAAAGGAATGTAGTTTCATTGTGAATATATTGAGGTTTCAATGAAGTATTAATTTGTTTCATCAAAGTAATCACATGATTATTGTGTTCTTCACATTGTTAAAATTGACTCTTGAAACGTTTAAACAAGAATAATAAAAAAATTGTAGTGAAATCAACATTGTGAGTTTTTCTTTTTTATTTCCTTACAAATTATTAGTATTTCTTCTATTTTGTTATCGAATACAAATTCATTGAGATAATCTTTTATTTGTGTTTTATAAGAAAATACCTTAAATTTAAATGATGGTTACAATAATGATGGTATTTAATGAATAAAGGCTGTGGGTGTTTCCTTTAATTAAAGTTAGTTCAAGGTTTGGTGATTTTTAATTTCAAGATACGTTAAACTGAGGTGATTAGCTGTATTTATGTAAGTATAATGTTGAACCTCAAGATGCATTACAAGCTATAACTAGAAGAACAGATTTAACTTTAGGAAAAGTGGTTGTTACTTATATATTAGTTTGAATATCGGAGGCATTCAAAAACCATTAAGAACAACTGAAGTACATGTTTGAAGAACCGATTTTAACAAGTTAACTTAAAAATTAACCCATAGAAAAACAATATTTTGTCGAAATGTTTTAATTTTAAAGATCAATTTTTCACCACACTGTTTAACGTACACATAGTAAGACAGACAATAAACAAAATCTTTAGATTTATCACAAAATGTAAAAAAACAAACAAATCACTGTTTATGTTATTAAAGAAAACACAAAATTGGAAATGGTACATACATGGTGTTTACATAGTGTTTAACAAGGATGTATTCATCAAATCAGTAACTTAAAAGTTAACTAATTTTAATAAAATAAAATTAAAGACTTTTACCTTCTACACAAGTAGTTCTTTTTCTAAAAGACACAGTTTGATACAGAGCCATATATACTTACATGAGCACCGTACGTACAGGGCCTCATACATTGACTGGCAATACATCTGAGGCCATCGCAACACGTGTCCCCAGAGCCGCACTGAAATTAATAACTGTAAAATGATTTTTTGAAATATTTGCAGTGTCAGAAATTTTCTTTTGTAAATAACAACTAAGTAATATCGGAAGAAATTGTGTTTTGTAAAAGAATGATTAAATTGTTATAATAATTTAAATTCAAGCAGATATGAATTCAAGAATTCATGTTATTTTTTTTGTAAATCTATTTTTGTATCTTTTCCACGGTCAGAGCATATAATGTGTTTTGAGAATATGATTGTAAATATACAAAAATAAAAAAAATATTATGAATACTATTTTCGTTTATTACATTTTAATTGTAAGTAAGGGATTAATTACTATACTTAAATTAGTAACTTTAATATTTTATTGTACTCAATATAATATTTATTGTAGCTATCTATAAACACTATTTTGTTTAATGCACAGTAATATTTATATTTTAGACATAGCCATAGTTTTCGATTTTTTATATAAAACTTTGTTTCATACATTATAAATGATCATACATTACACAAATTTCTCACGTTCAGTTAATAATCAACAAATGCTTTTTTGTAATTATCGACCAAACACCTGAAGATTTATCTAGTTTATCAACATATAACAAGACTATAGGACTCGGAGATCGATATGGACATGAGACCAGTGAAACTGTGCACCAACTCATAATTCGAAAGTATACTAAGCTTTACCGAATGATTTTATAACATGCGTCAAATATGCTTTGTACGAAAGCTCTGCCTTGCACAGAGCTTTCTAGTAAATTTTAAATCTAGATTATACCTGCTTCAATAAGATCTCTAAAAAGAAAAGTTCTAAAAAAGAAAAGAAATAAAGCAGCTTTTAATGTTATCACGGTTTATAGTTACTAGCAGAGAGGAAGATGCGTGTAGCCTAAAGGTAGTGTGACTCACAATTGTGATATTTTTACAAAGTTGAAATCTTTTTCATACGATTACCGACATAAACAATCTGATCCTCGCGATTCCATGAAATATACCTAAACAAATAACGCGTTTATATACCACTATACAGATCAGGTAAAAGTGACAAGATGGATTTTACGATAATATTACTACTGTACTTGATTGATGACCTTCTTGATTCATTATATTGCTCATAATCTTTTTCTTATTTTTGTTTGTTTATTTTTTTACTAATTAGATTTGAAATTGAATTCGTGATCTTCTCTTTTTTACACAAATAGCTTTTTATTACACAAAACAATTTATGTAATAAATTAAAAACGTACTCAGATATTTAATACTTACAACTTGGTATTCCTCGATACAAGTCTTGTTTTTTCACTGATACCCTGCAACATAAACAACGTTTTATTTCTCGGTATATGTTTGTTTTATAAAACTTATGTTCATTATTGCTGTTGTTAAGTTTACTTCTTGTTGATAAGATTATAATATTATTCATCCTCTTCTTAAAATTCAAATATTTTTCAATTCTTTTTCTATTCCCATACTTTGACTTCTATAATCATTTTGTGAATTTGGAAGCTAATTAATTCAAAAATAACATTTCGATAAAACACTCATTTTTTGAAGATTTTAGTCTGCCTGTAGGACCCTTCCTGTTTTTGTAAGTATTTAAAATCTACTATTTATTTACCCAAAAATATTTCCCTTAAAATACTATGACATTCGAGTACGTTATTGCCAAACCACCCTAACTTTTAGTTTGTTAAAGATTCAATTATTTCTTGAGGAATGGCTCAGATAGCGTAATTCAAACACTTTACAAAATTATGCACCATTTGTTTTCCAAAACATTTGAAATTAAATTATTATAAATATTCTTTATGAGACACATCAAAAACAGATTTGTAATTATTTTTGACTTTTAGTTTAAAATTAATTTTGAACATTGTAGATAAACTAATTGAAATGAACAAATAAATATCATAGTTTAATTTTTATTAAAAATTTCTTTAAATTCAATTTATGAATTTTAAATTTAAAACTTTATAAAATCATAAAACGATACATGCATATTACCCTAATTTCTCTTTCAGAAATGTTAACCAATAATGATATTTATGCTTCTTATGTGTTTATATTTTATGAGTTTAAAATTGTGTAATAAAATTAAAGTTTTACTAATTAATTATTTTACTTACTACTTCTAAGCGATACCTCTAAAAATAATTACGATTTATTCGTCATCAAAAAGTGAGGTATAAAATAATATAACATGAATATTACAGCATTCAATTTACGAAATAATTTTATTCTAACAAAGTGTTCAATACTTTCAACTGGCTTATTTTATCAACCGCAATTTTCGATATTGAAATTGAAGCAAACATATATTTGTATTATTTTCGGTGTTGTTTTCAAATTTTTTATATTAATTTTCAATACAAAGTAATATTTAAAAATTTGAGTAAAAAATCATTGAAAAATCTTAAGAAATTGTTAACATATTTCCTTTAAAAGCTAGTGTAATAAGGCAACAAATTTTCTTGAGATACAATATATTATGTTTAAAAATTTTAAATATTACTCAGATTTTTTTTAGAATTAAATAAACCTTAGTAATTTAAAATTTTAATAAATAGAAAAGTAGGCACAGAGAAAGCATATTTAATTTTTTTCCAATTACTGAAATTTCTAGTCGACCTTTTTAAAGTTTTATATTTTATTATAGTTATTTTTTAAATCTTTAAACAATATGTATTTACTGGAATTAGCTTGTATTATTGAATTATGGTTATAAATTAAAATATAAAAATGGTAATGTTAAACAAGTATACAAAAATGAATAATACATATTGAAGAATAAATGCATAATTGTTTAAGTATTTAAATATTTTAAAATTCACTGTATTAAGACGTTATAAAAATGTAGTGTACATTTTAATAAATAGTAAATTAAACAAAACATATAAAATTTAAAAAATATTAATTAACTCTGAATATAGCATGCCAGCAAAAATGTACAAAGCCTAATTAGTACCAAAAGCTGCAAAATGATTATTAATTAGAAGACAATCTGCTAAATAGAATTTAAAATTTGAGAGATAAATAATACATTTATTCTCAATTTATGCCCAAAACCTTCTTATATTTAAATGTAATTTTATATGGATTAAAACTATATCTAGGAGCATAAACAATAAAAAAATACATAATATTTAAGATAAATTTTCGATAAACAAAGTACATGAAACGCAATTCTTTTGAGTGTAGTTTTAATTTATGTGTTTATTTCGTGCTACGTCGTAATATTAATCACATAGTACCCGCTAGTTTGAGGTTAGGCTATAAATTAAGGAAACACGTTTTGTATTTATAACAATTACTTATAAACAGATTTACTTATTAATTACAATTACTTATTAATAGATTTTTTCTGATATTTTTGTTATGTTATATTTGAAACATTAAATGAGAATATAATTAGTTTAATAAGCAATATCAACATTAAGTATGTTATTACAAGATCAGATTATTGAATTCTTTGATTGATTATTTATAATTTTTTACGGCACTCATTTATGTAACTATAGAATAGTATTATTTTAAATCAGCTGTTGAGATATGTTATAAACGGATGATACTTGAAGTAATCATACAGTCATGCTGTAAACGTAAATAAATTTTTGATTATTTATGTATAAATTTTTAATTGAAACATTTGTTGATTTATTAATTAATTATGTAATATTAAAATATAATTGTGGTATTTTAAACACTGTGGAAAACAAATTGTAACTTTTCGACGGCGGTGTCTATTTCTTATTGTTAATGCAATTTTCTCTTTTATGTTGTGTTTTTAAACAAAAGACTTTATAGAAAAAAAATTTCTGTCACCTTGATAAATTTCACGAAAAACATTTTTACATTGCCTCCAAAATTAAAGTAGATGAAAATCAAATTTAAGCTTAAATAATATAAAATATTATTTTTATATTTGATAGTTTCATATTTGTTTTGCCTTCAATAGTTTCTCCGCTAACCAGTTATGCAATGTAAAATCGTTCCAATACTTAAAAGTAACATACAAAAATATTGTTAACATTACTAACCATATTTGCTTGTCCAGAAGTCAAGACTAGGCCTGAGACTTCAGCTTGATGAGACATAATCAGCAACAAAAGCAAGAAGCAAAGCTCTAGCACCGTATTTTTAACAGATACCTTCATCTTATTAAGTAACAATATATATTTAGTTTGATTATGACAATACCCTAACTCGTTGATAGCTGTCACCAAACGAGGCTTTTATGACGTTCTATGCCAGCATGATAAATTTCAAACTTTTATACAAACGCTTTGTATGCAAAAAAATAGTTTAAGTGTGCACAACTGTAACAATATCACAAGTCAAATTGACGCAAAAGAGGTTTTTTTCGAAATGCATTGTCAGTAGGCCTAACCATGCGCGTTCCATTACCTAACTAGAAACAATATAAAATTTGTCCACCGTAGAACTCATTACACTAGTAAATTAAGAATAATTACTTGCTTTTTGTAATCAAATAACTAACGTTTGCTTATTTTCTAAAAAAATATTTTCTAATTTTGTATACAATAATGTACGTACTGTATAAATACAAAATTTTATATAAATAAAAAAAAGACACTCCATGTTTTTTCTGCTTGCCTCCTTTGTCCTGAATATAAGTTTATGTGTCTTACGTGTTTTTTTATTCTTCACAGTTATTCAAAAAGTAAATAATTGAAAGTCAGATGTGAAATAATAAACTAAACAAAATGATAAACTAGTTGTGAGCCATTTGTTACACGGTAATTCAGAACAAAGCTTTACTTTAAGAACGTTATAATGTTGTGTTAAACTTTCATGATGTGTAAATTGGAAGGCCAAATCTAAACTCGTTGGCCGATATTTCTTCCGAAAGATGTTTTTAATTTTAATACAGCTAAACTTATTTTGAAACATTTACTGGTTTCATTTTATCCTTCCACAGAGCCTATACATATTTTCGAATCTATTTAAAGATTCTTTATTTGTGTGAATAAATTAGGCTATGTGTGTATGTCGGAGATACTCATGGGCCAGAATAAAGTCTTAAATGGAATAGTATAGCAAACGTTTGTCGAGACCACGTGTATCACTTCTAACACATAGATTAAAAACAGGTTTTAAAGGTTTTTTCTGAAAAAACATTTCTAGTGTGCAGAAACAAAAACAAAAATAGCCTGTGTTGGGGAAATTTTTAATAAAAACAATTTGGAAGTCAAAATGTTAAGTATTAACATAATAATCTTTATTTCTTCTAGTAATGTGCTATTTTGTTAAAAACATTCATGATTATCTTTCCTACCTTTGTTATTATTGCACTTCTTATGGCGTTTCGAACTACGTCCATATCACTGTACTTTATGATAATAAAGTTTTTCGTATTTCTAGTAGGGCCCAATTATAATTTTTTGTTGCCACAAATTTAACGATCTGTAAAAACGCGTTGTAATGAGGTCATATAATGAACACGTTTCCTGGAGTAATTATTTTAGCTGTTCCAATTGGTCAAATTCCAATCAAAATTTCGCAGAAAATTCAATTAGAAAAAAATGGATTAACAATTGTATATTGATTTTGTTTATACTTTCAGTCTGGATAAACTAGTAACTGCTATTGTGTTTGCATTTATTTCTGTCTCTGTACCAATTAATGTCAACCGCATAATAATACCTAGGATATAACCTTGTCTGATTTGGTGGATTTGTAATGTGTCATTTTCGATATTAATAACGAAATTGTTTACAGTAAATTGTTTAGCGAAGAGTGTTTTGAATGATAGGTTGTTTTAAAAAAGCTCTATGTTGGAAAACGTTTCAAGTAATATTATATACTTAACGTAAATATTATTAATTTCCAACATAACATAATTCAGTAAGCATATTGAAATCGATTTAATATTAATATTATTAATCGAAGAATAATGTAAAATATAATAATAATCCAAACACAATATACGACTTTTTCACTGATAATAAGAAATATTTTTCTTAGTTTTTAGAAATTATCAAAACTATTATAGCATGTGTGTACACTATTAAATGTGGAACTATATTTTAAAAATAAAATATTTAAAAATAAAAAAATAGTGAATAATTACTAAATAATTTCAAATTTGAAAACTAACATTATAACCTTGAAAATCGATAATTATTTACCACAGAAATGAAGCATTAAACAAATATTTTTTTCTAACTTTACATATATTTCATAAAATAAATTTACTTTTTTAAAGAGTCAATAAACATAAACTTTAAAATATAATAACCTGTATAAAAAGCTACCATTCAAATTCCTTAAAGTACAACATTTTATTCACTTGTATAGTGAAGGTTTTCCAATGCTTGACGGTAAAGAGTAAATTGCATGTACTTGTAATTTTAACGAGGGAAGGCTGAGTAGGGCAAGGACAGTAAAGAACAAAAACACTTTTGAAAGAAATATCATAGTGCATCAGGTAAAAACATTACAGCTCTTTTAAAATATTGTATTCGTTTCCATTACCAACGTATTTTATTGTAAAGAATGTAATATTAGGGCTTTATGAATGAAATAACTATTTCTTATTACTCAGGTATTATGTAAGCTAGATAAGTTTTGTAATTTTCAAAACTGTTACCATAGCTATACAAGTTTAAAATACGAAATTAATACCATAGTTACCAATATTAAAATTTAAATATTTGAAGTTTTTACTAAGTTACTGGTAATAAAATTGAAATCTATTTTATTCTATAAAAGCAAACAATACTATAAATACAGTTGCCATAATTTCACACCTCAATTGGATCAGCAGGAATACATATCTTTACATTTCCTTAAATTATATTGAATATGCATTGCAGGTATTGAGCAAGGTTTAGCTTTGAAGGATGTGTGAAATAGTAGCTTCAACTTTCTTTTATGTGTGAAACATTTATAAACACATTAATTTTATATTCTGTTTATTAGGAATTTAAAGTGAGTGGACTTCTATGTTTTATTTCGGGATCAGATTATTGATTGTGTAGGAGCTAATAAGGTTCACTTTTTAAAAACAATTTTCAAAAAGAAAACTGAAAACAATACTGAAAAATGAATTACTTACGTTTCTACGTATAGGCTATTTTAAAATTTTATAAATATGTTAAAAATAATTTGAACGAAAAAATAATTTGTTTCTAGGTTATGTTTTTAAAGATTTTTAATAAATATTGTTACAGTTAAATATTATTAAAATTAAATTGAATGTTTTCTTTCGTACTATAAACTATATAGATCTAATCTTGATTAAAGTAAAGCCTATTCCCACAACTACGTATGCAGGAGTTACCTGGTAAAAACAATGATTTACAAAAAGTGATCTTAATTTCAAAAGTATGATATTTTATCTGATAAGGACTTAAAAAAATGTTATCAATTTAAATAACTAAATTACTAATGTCCGTAATAGTAACAACAATATTGTAACAAAATTATTACTGAGTACAGAAAAATTAATTTACTGCAAATATATTTACTGGAGTAAATAATTGATCTTATTAGATTAAAGACAAACTATGATAGGTAACTTATAACAGCTGTGGTTTTCCAATCATTATTCATCTAGCGAAATGTGTTTCGAAACAGATCGTATTCTCACGGGTGTTTTCTCTTCCATCCTTTTCAATTATTTTTTCAATCAATAGCCGAAGTTATTTTCCACACCGATTACAATTGTTAGTGACCTATTACCGCACAATTTGCTTTAATAAAGAAACAAAATAATAATAAATACATATTTCTCTCTCTCTCTCTCTCTCTCTCTCTCTCTCTCTCTCTCTCTCTGTATATATATTCGCAGCAGACTTATAATGAACTGGACACATAGACTTCCAAAGATCTAAAAAAGTGGAGTTTGTCAGGAAATTTTAAAACCAGCAAAAGGAGAATCTACAACAATAACTAATATCGTCAATACCTGAAACAAATTTGATAATCAGTTAATCTAATGGTTTGTTTTAAAATGGACATTCGCTCAAAATACATTAATATTATTAGAGTACTTTTATTAGGCCTATACTGCATTTAAAAAAAAAATATTATTGTAATTATTTTCACTGACTTAAAATATGACTGATTTAGAAGTTACAACTTATTCATTTGTAAATACAAATATTAACCTTGTCAGTCTTCGTCCACGCAAACATCATTCAGAAAGAGTCTTTTTTCTGAAAGAGTCAGAAAGGTTTTTTTCATTTTGACAGTCTTATAATGTTAATTCGTTTCATTTTAAAGTTTAATATGCTACAATAATTTAAAAAAATAGTAAATTACAATACTGTAATTTAAATTTTATTTTAAAATGTGTTAAAAAATAAAGTGTTTTTTATTGTTATAGGGCAAATATATTAAAAACTATAATTTGTGAATATTAATTCTATAAATATCACTTTGTTTTATGCCCATTGATTGTTTTCATTATTATTAATAAAACATGTTTATTTAATATTTTTAATACTAAGCAACCAACACAAAAATAATATTCCTTAATATTGATTTACTGAAGTATAACAATTACTTTGAAAATACATTTAAATATAATTTTTTATGTGTTATGGATAAAAAAAATCGGTCAATATAACATATCCGATTTAATATTATATAATCTTCAACTCAACTAGTAATGTTAGATTACAAAGATTTAGAAATCGATTCTTTTCTAAATAGCATATTTTCTACAGTCTTCTGCAAAGAGAAAAACCCAACTAGATAATGTTTCGTAGTATTAGCTGGACAAAAGCTACTCCATTGTAAAGCGTGTGATGTAATAATTGAAGTAGTGAAATCAACAAAGATTCTCGGTCTGTTTTTGACAACTAATTAATGTTAGAAGAATCTATTGACAGCATTTGCCGTAAATAGACCTTTGTCTGCCACAAACAGTAAAGCGAATTGCTAAATGAAGTCTTGTGCTTTTTACTATTAGTGACCCACTTCAACAAGAAGTACAATAACACAGTAATTCTACTCTGTCGGAAACAAGAAATAAAGGCTTATAAGAAATAAAGCAAAATAAAAACAAATAATTTGCATCAAATTTGAAAGAATTTTTAAACAGAACGTAATATATGAACTGAACACAATATTTTAGGTTAACACTGACATCTAGATGTTCTTAATAATGTTTACAATAAATAAATTTAATAATAATATAATTATTAAATACTAAAATATATATATTATTAATAATAATATTATATATTGAATAATTTTTATGAATCATTACTAAATTAAGTATTCCATCTTCTAAAAGTAAAGCTTCGTCAATATAACTGTTTGGAATTACAGGATCCCTTGAAGACCACAAAAATAATAATCATAATAATTTTATTACAACTTTTTATCCTAAATGCTTCTCATTCAATGATTCTAATGAAGGTTCAGTGTTTAACTTATGTTTGTGCTTATAAAACGCATTACTTTAACACACAATTTATTACGTTATTGCACTTATTATAATTGTGTGAATTAAAGTTTATTAAAAGGTTATCATTAAATATTCCAACATAAAAAAATATTGGTTCTTAATTCATATTTCTTTTATTGAAAAAAATTTAATGTTTTACCTTGATATAGATAGCAGTTCACACTTAATATTTAGCAAATTGATTAAAAATTAAAAAAAAACAGTATTCGTATATTATTATACACTAGGTCTATTAAACAATTTTGTTAAAATCTTTAGTTTTATAGTCACAATTTCTTTTGTAATTTTGAAATGATTATTCGATATTAAATAATTATATAGAAGCAAACATAGAAAACATAGATGTCAAACTCGTGTTTTCAAAGTTTTATGTATATAGGGAAACAATCACGTAAATGTATCCCTTAATATAAATACAATGATTTTTATCTGGTTTTAAAATGTAAATCAAAGATGTTCGTGATAATTTTGTATATAAAATACTGTTATTACTATCAATTGGCTAAAATAAAAAAAGTAATAATTGGAATTTAGAAAGTAATAAGAATAAAGTAATAAGAAATTTTGAAATAAGGATAATTCATATCATAATATTTTACACTAACTGAAACTCCCTTAGTGACATACGTATGCAAGAGATTAAAAATATCGTTTTGCAAATCCTTATTTGCATTATTATTTTATTATTTTAGCAAATTTGCAAATTATTATTTTAGCATGTACGTCCTTAAAATTTCTGGACATAGATATTAAAACAGTCCTACTTATACGTTATATAAAAAACAGAAAAATGTTAAATGATTATAAATTAACAGTTATAAAATTATTAAACTGGTAAAGCCAAATAAAATAGAAGAAATAATACAAAATAAAAGATTAAATAGAGTAACAAAGATTAAAACTAAAATAAAATATATTTTTAAATGAAAAAATTAATACAAGTTGCTTGAAAATTATTGCTAGTACAATTAATTAATTAAAATATTGACAGACTACAATAAAAATAAAAATAAAGAAAAAAACATAGAGAAGGAAAGATTAAGTGAAAGAGTATTAGATATAAAATACTAAACTGTAACATTAAGAGAAATAAAAAAATATATGAAAATAGCAATTAAAACAAAAAAGTAAAACGCAAAATGTATAAAAGGTAAAGGACAAAAGAAAAATAATAAAAAATTAAAATAAATATAAACGTATAGCTCAAGCTACGTACAAAGTAGTAAAAATAAAAAAAAGCTAAAATAAAGTAAAAAAATACAACAATGGCATACATAAAAAGAACAATAAAAATATAGACAAAATTGTAGAAAATTCCATACAAGTATATAAACAGAAATAAATAAGAAAGATAAAATAGTAAATAACCAATAAAAATAATGATTGTTTTCTAAATGTCTTACAATAATAATTTATTATCTTATTGTACAATGTAATAGTATTCAAAAAAACCTAAAAAAACAATTATTGTGAGGAAATATTTTGTTGTGATATTTCAAATTTTCGTTTCTGCTTTGTCAATATTATTGAAATTCGATACGCGTGCATAAATAAATGCTCACAGGCATTACCTACGTAAACCACGAACCGTGGTGTGTATTCGACATTTACTGCCAATGTAATGCCATTTTTCAAAGCATATTATATAGGCCTTGTTCACTGCCAATATTTTTTAACTTCTTAAATATACGGTTAAATAATACTATACAGATAATGCAATATAAGAATAGAAATATTTAATTCTAAGTAACGGTTTCTGTTAGACACAAACTTTTTTATTGTACGGGATAAAATTTGACGAATCGGAAGAAATTGGAAAGTGTATTATAAATAAATAAATACATAAATAAATATATATATATACATATATGTGTGTGTGTGTGTGTGTGTGTGTGTGTGTGTGTGTGTGTGTGTGTGTGTGTGTGTGTGTGTGTGTGTGTGTGTGTGTGTGTGTGTGTGTGTGTGTGTGTGTGTGTGTGTGTGTGTGTGTGTGTGTGTGTGTGTGTGTGTGTGTGTGTGTACTTGTTTTACTTGAACAGTTCCTAGTCACTTTCAATAGCTTATTGGTTATGAATTGTTGAATACAAATTCAAACTGTTTAAACTAATTAATAAACAAACAAAATATTAAATTTATTTTATTCTAAAGTAGGTCAAATATTAGTTAATCGAATATATTTTCCTGGTGTTTTTAAAGTTCTTTGATACTTATGTCGTTTTCTCATTTTTATTTTCATTAGAATTATTCTCAAAATGTATGAACCTAAAAGAAAATCCACTGACATTCCAATAGAAGTATTATCCATTTAAATGTGTAAGCCTGGAATTTTATGAATTTCTGTGGGCCGTTAAATTAATTATTATTTGAAAATAAAAATCCGAATAAAGTTTAATCACTTTTACTTGTAATATGTTTTGTAGGCCGAAGACACTTTCCAATTATGGACTTTAATAAAGATTGCATACGTTTTTAACCTTACAAAGCTGTTTTATATTTGCATATTTATATGACGTGATTGGCGTTTACTGCCTGAATAATGGCTTTACGCGGCTGTTTCAGTGTTGTCATAGAAACGTACTTCTGAAATATTTTGTTTTGAAGCACATCTCACAACGTAATATTTTGATAAGGATAAATCACTTTACAAAAAAATATACTTCATTAATAAAGTATTTTAAACAAGTTATTTTTGCAAACTATATTTATCTGTTTTGAAATGGTTGTAACTTTGGACTATGACAAATTAATATTTTACAAAATCAAGACACGGTTGGTTACAAAAGACCAATCTTAACTAATAAAATGTTGTGATCGGGCCTTAATTTTTTAAACTAAAAATTTGGTACAATCTAAAAGTTTAAAACTTTTTTTTGCTTTTACCGTTTGAATGATAAATCACCTTCCGGT
Source organism: Callitettix versicolor (assembly GCA_022606455.1). Classification (NCBI taxonomy): domain Eukaryota; kingdom Metazoa; phylum Arthropoda; class Insecta; order Hemiptera; family Cercopidae; genus Callitettix; species Callitettix versicolor. The sequence continues at coordinate 43,482,968 of CM040191.1, forward strand.
CATTAGAATTGTTACCAAGACAAAGTGGATATTTTACAGGGTTACATTGAAAAACACACATAATTATTATTGTTTATTTGAAACATATATTTAATTAAACTATTTATTAGTAAATTTCGTTATGAAAAATTTAATAATTAGATGTAATATGCTGCAATATCACAGACTCATTAAATTCAAATTTATATAACACATTATGATGTATAATATAGTGTTCACATTGAAAATAATTACAGTATTGAATACAATTTCATATTTTTTTATAATTTCGTTTTTACATAATTGACGTAAATTTAAAAAAATATTTTTTACAGTAATTTTTTATATCAATAAAATTAATAGAGTTTTAATTTAATGAAGAATAATTTCATTAATAGAATTAACATTTTTCTATCGTTAAATTATTTTCCAATAAAACTTAATTTCCATCCGAAATTTATGACATCATGACACACAAGTGTTCTGTTGAAAATTAGCAAATTAAATCAGGTGCCGCTTAGAACAAAGGATTTTTAGGTATTGAAAAAAATTATTTAACTAGTACTGTGTACGATTTAGTTTCGTAGACAAGAAAATATGGTTATTATCAGAATAAATTTTAATAATTATTTGTAACACATCATATTATTATCGACTACGAACTTGCTTCTATACATAAAACTATCCCTTTACGATACTTTAATTATCTAGCAATTTGTAACATGTCTTAAAATATGATACTTTAAATAATTAATTTTTTTCTTCTTTTAATTTACTTGTGGTCAATTTTGTGTATTATGATTCATGGTTATTTCTCAATTTTTGTGATAGTGTGTTTATCTGGAGGTTATTAATACTTTCGTTACCAGGTGCGTTAATTCTTAAAACATTGTTTTGGAAAGCCTACATTCCATTTATATTAGTAATGCAGAGAGACTGTGTTGTTTCGTGGTTTGAATTAGTGAGCAGTTGAAAAGAGGTGATATTTCATTCAGTCTTTCTTCAGAAAAGAACACACATCCTTGCGTATGAGAGAAGTTATTTATAGCTTTTAAGCCCTGTGTTAAGATCATATATTGTTACACTGAAGAATAGATTGTGCTACACTACCATTCATCACAAACAAAAGTTGCGTCAACTTACTAAATATTCTCCTTTATTCAAACAGTAATTTTATAATAATAAAGAGTTTTGTTTGTGTAAGCTGTATGGTTTACGATGTATGAAGTAAAACCTTTAATTGCTTTAAAATATGTAAGGTACAAATAGTTGAACAAAATTGTGTAAAATTTTGAATTACAAAAATTTAAGAGATATGACGTAAGTAAAACATGTCAATGTGTTTACCTTTGGTCAAAGACTGTGAACAAAACTTACTCATATTTCTGTTAAAATAAGAACGAATAGATTTGTTATTTTATTTTATAATTATAACTGATTATCGGTAAAATTATTTGAAATATTAATGAAAGATCAACTTGTAGGGTGTTATTGAAAAATAAAATAAGATCTATGATCTACAATTTTAAGGCACGTGAGGGTCCTGGGAAAATGGCAGTAAGTTCTTAAAGTCCAACGTTCTAAATAAACAATATTGGTAACTGATTCGATTTTATATGTTTATATTTATTCATATACCATTTGTGCCCACATATTTTCAAATTAAAAAAAATTGAATTTTTCCTAAAAATGTATTTTGCTTCTCCTTACAATTTACCAATAAACCTCGCAAACCTTAAATTTTGTATAATTTTAAAACATTATAACTAAATTATATATTATTTAATATTATCAAGAAAATTATTGAGGAGTCTGCTGTCGCTCATGATTTTTGGCAATATAATCTACTGTTCTTTTGAACACATTTGCAAGTAATAATACAATTGGAATTTACTGAAGTAAAACTGTTATTATAAACGACGATATATTTTTTTAATGTATATTAAAAATAGTTATTTATTTTTAAATTAAGAAAATTGTACATGTAATTAGGAAAAATGAGAATGTATGTATTATTTTGTAGCTATTTACTTATTCATTTTGAAAATAGCTCATTTATTTATTCATAATTTTCGGAAATGTCGAAATTTAATGTTTAATATCATTGTAAAAATTTAAAAAAATTATATTGTATGATTAAAAACTCTTTTATTAAAAGATTCAATAAACTATTTCATTAAAATAACTAAACAAAACCTGATAGAAACGAAATAAGAATATGCAAAACACAGTACTTACATGCAAGTATAAAGCAAACAAGAATGTATTTTCCACGAATTAGTGGAGGGAAAATTTATTCATATAATTAAAGTAAATAATAAATTTACATTTTTTTACATCTAAATTTATGATTAATAAAATTTTCATAGAAATTATCTTACATTTTGTCAGAGAGACAGACTGAACTACAAAGTTTATTCATTGCTCAGGTGAGCATGAACATGATAAAAATTATTATTATAAAGATTATAAGCTTCTAAATGCTTTTACTGTAACGTAAATTTGGCTATGCTGATGAACATGGCCGCAAGTTACTGTAGCTTTATCAGAATAGCGTGATAACTTCAAATACGGCAGCAGTTGTATACAAATTGACTGCAGTAGTCAGGAAAGTACATGTCTGCTTGCCATCCCAACTCTTAAGCTTACCATATTACCAAATTAGTATTCGTCGTGGTCAAGCATAAAATGTTTTTATGTATTGCTATATTTACAACACGGTATAATATTAGTTTGTTTATAGCGAGATAACTTATAACTCTCAAATTTTAGTTAGTCAACGAACGTTAATGACAGAATATGTCATATAACACACTAGGGGATCGTTCCAACATGGCGCTGTTGACTTTGGGTGAAGTGATTAGTGCTTTAGTGTATATAAACATTATTTATACATATATTTAAATATGTGCTAATAAATCGTAAAGTTTTAGTATAAAACTTCACATTTTATTCCTATTTTATATTAAGAATCCTTTAATTTATACTACAGTAGAATAATAACAAAAAACTACAACATTTTATTTAAACTATTATAATCGCTTTTAATTGGCAGAAATCATTAATAATAAACAAAGAGCTAAAGTGTAAATTCATAGAATTTGTTAAGTTATTATAATTAATTATATAAATTTAATAACATTTTGGAATATGACGATATTTTCAGACATTTATTTTGTCGAAACAGTAAACATAATTTCAGAAATTATAAACATTACATAAATAAACATTTAAAAATGTAACAAACATTTTCTATAAAAAATTACGATTTCTTTAAGATTTTGTAAAATCGTAAATTTAGAACTAATTAATTGATATTTCCTAAAAAAACAAAAGTGTTTATACTATTTCCAAACTTTGTGGTGACTTTTAACCTGTGCACATTTCACAGCTCATATTTAAATCACAATTTGCTAGTTATATATCACTGTTATTTTTCTGAATTATTATGTTAAAGCTACATGAGAAGGTAGTATTTTTTTCTTTTGGGAAAATAACACGTGTAGAAGTATTTGCAACATTTATTTAATAACTCCTGTTAACAATATTTCTTTAGTTTTAGGTTAAGTTTGTCAGTAGTGCAATGTTCAAGAAGACTTTCTTTCCATCGGTAGAACATGTTGATTCTTGATCGCTTTATGCTCACACTAAAATAAACACATTAAAACGTTTCTATGACTACCTTGGAAGAATGTTCACCTGGAAATAACATAACTGTTAAACGGAACCTAACCTTTTCGGGACTTCACCGGCTTCTATTGCTTTTTAAATAATATTACTTCATAAATTATAACTTTATTAGATGATGTTTAAGTAACAAGATCCTGTAGTGAGGACAGGCACAAGTATATTCCATTTTCCGAGAGAGTACTTTAACCGAAAATAATAAAAATTATGATGTCATTGACTACATGAATATGTTACGTGCTCTACGATAATGCCAGTGTAAATAGCTAAACAATATTATAGAACTTTAAAAATAAACAAAATGTAATAGACAATTTTTTATGAACAAATCATCATGACGTGGTAACGGAATAATATATTACTGTAATATAATAACACCTTTGTGAATAGATAACTCGACCTGTGTTTGCTTTATTTTTATTTTAATGAACAAGAAATCAGAACAAAATATTATATTTAAGTGGACAATAGACCTTTTAACAAATTTCAAATATTTTTTAAGTTATGTTTTGTTGAGATAAACAATACTTTAATTACATACTAAATTCACTGTGTGCTCATGTATTCACATAAGATTGTAACGTCTTTTCTATTAAAAAAGTGTTTCTTTGTTGCTTTTGAACATTACTGTCAATATTAATTAACACATGTAAATTAATAAAGATTATATATATATATATATATATGAGTTTTATATTGTGTCATTTGGTATAGCTAATAATATAAAGCTACAAATTGGATATCCAAAATATTTAGGTAGATACAACAATTGCATCGTTGAGCTGGTTTCAAGTTCAGCTTTTATTAAAGTAATTTATAATTCTCTCTCTCTCTCTCTCTCTCTCTCTCTCTCTCTCTCTCTCTCTCTCTCTCTCTCTCTATATATATATATATATATATATATATATATATATATATATATATATTATTTCATCATGTAGTAATTACGTTCTAATATTACTTTCATAATAACTTTTATATGAAACAAAAATTATAAATACAACTCTAGTTGTAATATTATTTTTAAGTTTACAGTTCAAATAATTAAATTTATTTAAAAAATATGTTCTGAGTTGTTCCACTATGTGGGAGAAAAGGTAGTTAAAAGTGGTGTATAATGTCAAAACTAAAATGTTAAAATTGATGAAATGATTGGGTAATAGTTTTTGCTCTATTAGCATAATTCTATATCGAATTTATTAGCGTTAAAAGTTGGCATATTTTTTTAGGTTTATAGACAATATAAAAAATAGTGTCATATTTTTTCACTGTAATTTGTAATACCGAAAAAATTTAGAAGCTTACCTCGTTATCTTTTTTGCACCTTCCATCATATATTATTTCTGTTATTTTAAACCAGTACAGGTCAAAAATAATATGCATGTACCAAAATTTTGTATATATATACCTTATATTATGTGTTCATATAAATAATGTTAACTAGCTTTTTGTATAGTCTTATACATATATTGGGTAAATTACACCCATTGCAAAACGTATTGGCGTGCGTTAATAAACAACCTAAATTACGTTCAGTGTAAACTATAGTATGCTATTACACTACATTGCTCCAGGCTTCAGTTTAGTTAGCCTACATCAAAGACTTAATTTAAATTGCAATTTAAATGTCACTGGGTACTAACCATTAACATCACGAAGTTGAATCTAGGTGATTGATTTAATCGTGAATGTACAAAACTATTATTAATTTTTAAACTCAATGTTTTCTTTCTTTATGAGTTGATAGAATTGCAAAGTATGATATTTGAATTTGAAAAAAACTTTTACCAATTTTTGTGGACTCCAATTTTAAATTTTTTCAAGTAATTTAGTGTGAAATTTAGTAAATCGAGTTGGTTTTGTTACTACAAGCTGTAAATACCGTGATAAAAAAGTGTTTCAAAAAATTACAAATACAAATTACAAAAAATTAAATTAGTTACAATATTAATTAATGCATCTTAACTTAATGTATGAAATATTGTATTTATTGAATCGATTAAAGTATTTTGTTTTGTAATCGAGGCTTATTGTTTTCAGGTGTTGACGATTCCACCAAAACTGTGTTTAGTTCAAGACGTAAGGTATATTTTGATCAAAAATTCAATAATATTTATTTAATAAATGAATAGTTCTGGACTTTTAGTTCTGTTATAATACCATCCTATTCTACGCAATTTAAATTATTATAGCAAGGGCATTATATGATTTTCTCATTTTTAGTTATTTTTCCAAGATATGCGATTCGAAAACTATCGAAGCAAAATGAAATTGACTTAGTTTCTCAAAATAAAATTCTTTTATCTTTACCATACATGAAAATATATGTAGAAACGTATAAGTGCATTAAAACGTGATATAAACATGTATGATCATATGTTTAACTTAATTTCTGAAGCCAATATTTTGTGCATACGACCATTACTATGAAGTATATTTTACAAGTCATTTACATGTAATACTTGAACATATATCTTGCAAGTGACCTGTAAAGTTCGAAACGGATAGTGAGTTATAGTTTTGTAGTGGTTTCAAATTGTGTTTTTGTTTATACACCTTAATACACTTTATTACCACATAGTTAAAACTTCATGTTTCAAAAGAAAAAAGTAATTTATAGTATTTATTCTCAATTGTAAAGCCCAGACATATTTTTATTTGTGCATTCAAAATATTTATTAGTTCAATTTTAGAATAAATCTGATTGAATAATACTACTTAAAGTATTATACTTTTTTCATTTCGTTTAGAAGTTATCACTGCTTATAATTTCATACAGGCAGACGTGTAGCGTGATGCAGGGCGATACGGAATAGTGACAGTTTACATAGTTGAAAACATCTTAAGATCTGACACTAGTTGTTTCCTTGAAATACATCAAAGTGATGTGCTTGTGACAGCCACACAGCCAAGAGAGAAGTGAAAAAATGGATTTGGTGTAAAATTACTTTTGCAATTACACCTACAGTCGTGTTCTTGGGCATTTCCAACATTATCTGTGTTGTTACGTCTTAATAATTTTACAAAAATAAATTTGCAACTAGATGCGTTATATTCATTGACTTAAATAATTAGCTTCTGTTAAATTAATACATAAAAATGTGCCATAATTAAATAAAATTTATAATAGAAATCGTTCTTTCCGTCCTAACTCTGTATGGTCTCTATTATATACTAAACATACGCAGTGATAAAATCATACGGTATTTTAATATTCTCAAGTTGGTAATTTTTATAATACGTTTTGACTTTTCCACAGATATTCTGCTTCAGAATCATGAATTTATTTCACTGGATACGGAAGGTTAATGGAAGTTGTATGAAATTAATTTCTGATGCTATTAATTTCTGATGTCCTACTTTATTTGTCAATATTCTTTTATAAATCCAACAAAATAACTCTATAATTATTCTTAATTTTTATGCAATTTGGTTAAACGGTGGTCGATGTGACTAAAGCACCTGTTGTGTCCATAAACTGCGCATCTTAAGTTCTTAGTTCTTGCCGCAGTTACTGCCGTTGCTTTTCCTTTACTTTTAACGCTGATCCCTGGTCCTTATTAGTCTAACTGGCTTAAAATATAAACGTTAAAAAAAATTAAATACTTTTTTTTCTATTTTGCTTCAATTCTCTATCACACGCTTCTGTAATAATGTATAAATGTGTAAATTTAGTAGTTTGAAAATAGCATTTCACTTAAACTGGACAAATTGCACAGGATTGAGTCTATGTAAACTTTGTTATTGTTCTAGGCCTTGATTTTTGAACGTTATTTTAATTATACACTTTCTTAACTTAAAACATTTTTTAAATACATTAGCTTTCGATACAGACAAACTACTCTACCTTTCGGTGCGAAATAAATTCAACTACTTCTTGAATTGTATGTTAGACTTTTAACCAGATATTTTAAAACATTATTCTCTTTATTTCACAATATTATTTTTAAGGTCGGATGTTGTACAAATAAAGTGTTATATAAATAGTCTTTTGCTACAATGTCTCTATTGAAAACAGTAGGGAAATAAATTCTATTTTTTAATTAAATCAAAATTGTTTAGTAAAATTGAAGAAATATATAATTAATTAATATATAATTGAAATAAATTTCCATAATTCTATTTTTCCTTGTTTTTTATTACGGGGTGTATTATGGGAATTTTTATTTTTTTCAAAAGATACAAAAGTCTGGTTTTTAAAATGTTTAAACGTAACTTTTTCTGCTATATATTTTTGTAAAAAAAATCTTCCTATATTAAATTTTAGCTTACTCAAAATTTATTTTTTTCCTTATACTTTACTTTTTGAAATTTACATTGGTTAAAGTTATAATAAAATGATAACTTATAAGGCCGTAGTTTTGACTGCTTTATGAACTTAGTCGCTCCCGTATTGCATAATGAAAGTAGACATATTTTTACCTAATAAGACTTTGTGGTACCACTAAACAGCCTTACGGTGTGTGTGTGTGTGTGTGTGTGTGTGTTTATTTTATTTTAGTATTGGAAACTTTTGTTCTATTTTATTTAGGCTTAGCAAAGAAGTTTTAAAGTTTCTGTGATATTATTATGATTGCTTAACCAAAATATTTAAAACTTTCAACAATGTTTAAACATATGATATTATGAGACATTTATTGCAATTTTAAAATATGTTTGCTCAACCAGCCTATTAGTAAAATCAATGTATGTACTACGTAATTTTCCTGTAAAGAAATATAATTTTCATAAAGTATATAAAGTTAAATATTTAAAAAATTATTTTAATCATGACATTATTTTATGGTTTGGTTTCGTTTAATGGTTTGGAGTTGTTTAAATATTACTATGTCAAATCTTGAGAGTGTTTTTCAGTTGTTACTGTTTTATTGTAACCACAAATTTTGTGTTGTCTTCACACTAAAGAAAATATTACAAATTGGTAGTACAAGTATTTCTTTGCTGTAAAGATATCATTAGCTAAGCTTTGTTAAATATTCTAAAATTACAGTTAAGTTAAGAATTATGAACAATTATGAAAAAATTTAAACCTCTTCTATTCCAAGAGTTTAACAAAAGTAATTTGTCATACTTCATAATGTAGTATTATTTAAAGTTAACTTATATTTGATATTTGTTTAATATTTTTTCGTTCAATGCGAGAGAACGAAATTGTTATTTTTGTAAAAGTATTGTGGCTACTACTAAATTTAATTATAGCAGAAAATGAAAAAAATGCTTAATGACGGTTATTAAGTAAGGGAAAAGTCATGTTATTTTTTACTTAAAATTTAATCTTATTGTAAATATCTTAATGTATGAATTAATAAAGAATTATCAAAATATTTAAAAATAGGACTCTTTAATTCGGTATTTAATGTTTGCAAGAACTAGCTTAATAATCTATAAACTGCTACATGAAAATATTCCAAACATTAGTATATATATATATATATATATATATATATATATATATATATATGTGTGTGTGTGTGTGTGTGTGTGTGTAAATATTGATATTTTTAGGAGAATAAAATCCAAATTTCAAAACAACTACATATCGGTTTTAATTTCTACCGTTCTCTAAAAACAGTAGTAGGTGGAAACTAACTTTTAATGAAAAGAGATACGGAATGAAATCACACTATAAATATTTCTGACACTGATAAGAAAAAACTGTAATATTGTTATCGAAAAGCATTCAATAGTATTTGCGTGTATAGAGGACAAACATACATAAATTGCACGTCGTTAAAATAGATTAGTTAAAATCATATAAATGTAATTTGTATATTTTGACCATATCTTTGATTTACCTTATTATATTTTATTAGTATTATATCTGTAGTTAATTTTTAAAATATAAACGTAACAATTTTTAATTATTTTAATTACTATTGCACAATTTTAAATTATATGAAAAAACACATAACAATTAGGTCCTATTGTGTTTAAAGGCCATGTAAGGAAAAAAGGCAATTGTGACTAAATCAGAAAAAAATTTAAAAATAAAGAATGAGCCCATAAGGAAATCGGAAAGAAACTACATGATAAGTAGCAAAACGTAGAACAGAAAAGAAGTAAGAGATTACAGGAATTCTGGTGTAAGAAAAAAAAAAAATTCTATAATCGTAACGCATAACTAACTTTACGACACAAACCGTAGGCTACAATTTCTTAAAACAGGTTTACTTTATAACATGACATAATGAACTAAGTTTGAAGAAGTTACAAAAAAGAGTTATACAATATTCAAATTGTAATTTAATTAATTATTATTATAAAATAAAAATAATAAAATCGCAAGTTGAAAGTCTATAAAAATAAACATAATATAATTATTATTTTATTGGTAGATACATAACATAAATTTCAGTAAATACGTTGGTTGGAAAAACAGATTTAAAACGATTTTGATATCACTGCAAAGTGATGTATATGAAGCTGTCTTCATTTGTGGAGTTTTGATAACTATCTCTTGTAGCAGCGTTATTTTTTTTTAATTCCTATCTTGTTTGAAACTTGCTCATTGTTTACCTGCAAACATTAATTATTAAAATTTATAAAACTTTACAAAAATCAAAATACTTGTCATTCCTTAATATTTGATTGATATTTTTTCATTCTTTATATATACTGTTATAATTTTAAATAATAAAGATTTCATTTCAAAATTTGAAGTATAAAAAACAGATAGCAAGAAAATATAGAAAACCTCCTCAAGCAGGCGTCTAGTCAGCAATATTTAAAGGAATTGTCAAACACGAAATAACAAATATGCAAAAACGAACGTTTTGTTACGCAACCAGTGTTGTTTTTCATTATAAAATTATAAAAAAACTGTAACCATGTTAACATATATATTAATAATAATTCAACTTCATGATCCGAATATTAATGCTATTAATAAGTAGGTTAAATTTCAAGTTCAAATAAAACCAAATATTTATAACAAATATTACACTTACACTCTGAAAGTTAAAAATTTTAATTTGAAAATATAAACATTTTCTAACTAAATTTGAAATGAAGTTATAAAGAAATTTTGTTTTTTTATAATTTTAACTATTTTTAAACAAATAAATTAATTTTGCTGTATAAACAACTTGTCAAAAATATTAGCACAACTTACTTTTGTTGCCTATGTTTGTTTAGGCCTATGTTGGACTAAAATTTAAAAAGTTTATTTGCAAACAAACTATTATCAAAACACAAACAAATACATATGTTCCTATTCTATTACATTATATATTATATTATTTATTAGGTTCATATTATGTTTGTCCATATTATTTAGTGATTGCTTAAAATGTTTTTTTCAAAGAGATAAATGACAATGTAATTTTCTGAGTCATTGAGATGTAAACAATAATATCTTTCGTTTTTGTAAAATCAATATTTGCAAAAGACTTTTTCTTTTCCATATTTGCTTGGATAGGGAAACAAGAAGTATTTCTTTTATGCAAGACTTAATATGCATTACTTATATAATAATTTTGTTATTTTAATAATATTAAATGTCAATTAAAGGGCAAATTATTTTTTTAATAAATAAAAAATGAATGTAATTGTTTTCATTAACAAACTAAATTTATATTTCCATTTATATATATATATATATATATATATATATATATATATATATATATATATATATATATATACTAGTTGTTATCCGTTGCGGCTTTGCCTGCAATTATAATGTAGGCTATAAAATTTATAGTCGATTTTCAAAATCAGAATAGATCATTTCATTTTAATATATTTCTATTTACAATATTATACGATTTATGGTTTTCGGCCTAGAAATATACATTTTTGCTACTCGATACTCTAAAACAGGGTCCTGTCATATTTTAATAAAATACAGTATTATTAAAAAATCACTATTATTCAATTAAAATGGAATAGTATTGTGTTTATCTCAGGTACCTAAACCGTGTTCATAACAAATTTAATCTCAATTGGTCCAGTAGTTAAAAGTGTGATTGAATAACAAACAAATAAACAAAAACAAACTTTCAGAAATATAATATGATTACCTGTTAACCGTCACGGCTTTTCCCGCAATCGTAATACATTAACGATCACGCATCAGCGTGTTAGGACCAACAACCGTGTCAGTTAGGTTCTGGAGTACTATTTTTTAAAAAATAAATAAAGGTGTTTTTTAATGCATCACCGCGTTAGGCTTAACAACCATGTTAGTTAACTTATGCAGTATTCTTTAAAAAAAATATAAAGATTTTTCACGCATCACCATGGCGTAACAAACGTGTCAGTTAAGGTTTGGAGTACTCTTTAAAAAAAATTAACGTTTTTTTTCACGCATCACCAAGTTAGACTTAACAACCGTGTCAGTTAAGGTTTGAAGTACTCTTTAAAAAAAATAACGGTTTTTCACACATCGCCATAATAGGCCCAACAACCATGTCAGTTAGGATATGTGGTATTCTTTAAAAAAATATAAAGGTTTTTTTACGCATCACCGTGTTAGGCCTAACAACCGTGTCAGTGAGGATATGTAGAATTCTTTAAAAAAATATAAAGGTTTTTTCACACATCATCGTGTAGGCCCAATAACCGTGTCAGGATATGTCGTATTCTTTAAAAAAATATAAAGGTTTTTTCACGCATCACTGTGTTAGCCCTAACAACCGTGTTAGTTAAGTTACTCTTTAAAAAAAAATATAACGGTTTTTTTCATGCATCACCTTAATAGGCCCAACAACCGTGTCAGTTAGGTTATAAGTACTATTTAAAAAAAATTAATAAAGGTTTTTTTTAATGGATCACCGTGTTAGGCATAACAACCATGTTAGTTAGCTTATGGAGTATTCTTTTAAAAAACTATAAGGTATTTTTCACGCATTACCATGGTAGACATAACAACCGTGTCAGTTAAGGTTTCAGTACTATTTAAAAAAAATAAAGGTTTTTTTCACACATTACCGTGATAGGCCCAACAACCGTGTCAGTTAGGATATGCAGTATTCTTTAAAAAAATATAAAGGTTTTTCACACATCACCGTGATAGGCTCAACATCCGTATCAGTTATGTTATGTAGTATTCTTTAAAACATTATACTGGTTTTTTCACGCATCACCGTGTTAGGCCTAACAACCATGTCAGTTAGGATATGTAGTATTCTTAAAAAAATATAAAGGTTTTTCACACATCACAGTGTTAGGCCTAACAACCGTGTCAATTAGGTTATGTAGTATTCTAAAAAAAATAAAGGTTTTTTTCACCATCACCATGATAGGCCCAACAACCGTGTCAGTTGGGATATGTAGTAGTCTTTAAAAAAATATAAAGGTTTTTTCACGCATCACCGTGTTAGGCCTAACAACCATGTCAGTTAGGATATGTAGTATTCTTAAAAAAAATGTAAAGGTTTTTCACGCATCACCGTTTTAGGCCTAACAACCGTGTCAGAATATATAGTAGGCTATTTAAAAAAAAAAATATAAAGGTTTTTTCATGAATCACCTTGTTAGGCCTAACAACCGTGTCAGTTTGGTTATGCAGAATTCTTTTAAAAAATTGGTTTCTTATCACCCAAAACCCGTGTTATTCGTACTTTTATTGTTTTACCGATTTACAACACGTTACTGATTTTCGCCTGGTACCAATTTTGAGGTTATGTTGGTCACTTTTATTTTAGATTTTATCGTACTTCTCGTGCTTTCATATTTTGTATTCTTGCTCTTTGGCACATAATAAAGCATTTTAGTAACAAAAATATCGAAAAATATAGGTTATGCTACACTGCTTATTTACTATTTTTTCATGTAATATATACTACCTCACAATTGGCACTCTGTGTAGGGATTTTTTTTACATTTAATATTGAAAATTCAACACAAAGTAACAAATTAAAGTCAGTTTTGAAAAAAATTTCAACTAAAATATGAAAATGTTACATTAAAAACAATAATTTTGCAATAAATAAAACACAGATTAAGATTATTAAAATAGGATTGAATCTATGTTCATCTCAGGTAACTAAATCACATGTCCAGTAAATAACTACAATTAACACATGACACAAAACTAAAAACTGATAATTATTTTGGGCTGGGTATGTAATATAATGACGTTTTGTAAAACGGGAATAGGCCTATATGTATCTCTGATACTTAAACCATATTCTTACCAAATTTCTTCTCAGTTGGTCAAGTGGTTAAAGCGTGATTGAATAACAAACAAACAAACAAACAAACAAACAAACAAACACACAAACTTTCAGAAATATAATATGAATTATATATATATATATATATATATATATATATATATATATACTCTATTAATTTGTAAAATATGAAAGTTGCCTAAATAATACAATAAAAAATATACAAGTTTTCCTTATTCCAAGTCAAAAGGTATAGTTTGTTTTCACTGTGAATATAAGAAAGGTTTATAGAAAAGAAAGAATAATATATAGATGATTATAAACATAAATTGCTGTTTAGAAAACATATATAAATGCAAAATATATATATATATATATATATATATATATATATATATATATATATATATATATATAATACTAAATTCAGGAATATAATATAACATTTTTCAAAACTACTTGTAAATATAATTATTTCTTCTTGATTTATCCTGAGTCTTAATAAAGTATGCTAAATGTTTACTTACAGCACGACCCTTTTTCACACTGGCCCGAGCAACATTCTTCGTGTTTTTCACACTGGAAAAATTAAAATAATTACAATTTATTATTTTTTTTAAACATTTTACTTTAATTGGAGGATAAATAAATATATATAAGCATTATCAGCGGGTGACCTTCGTTGCTTGTTATCATCCCGCCTTGGTCATTCTCTATCATTTTAAAGAATATTCTTCCTCTTCTTCTTCGTCTGTCTGTTCGTTCCGAATATTGGCGGTTTTCCTGGATAATCATCTTTTCGTGCTATTATGTCGAATACCTTAATAAAATTGATAAAACATGTGAAAAAAGCGCAATTGAAAAAAATTTCCCCGCAGCTCTGGAAAAAAAACTTGAAAACAGAAAAGAGCATCCCTTGTACCCACTCATTTCATAAATCCAAACTTGTATCTGTCATTATTTCTTCACACAATTTGTAGATCCTCCGCTAATTGATTCTGAGAAACAGCTTTAACATGTGATAAAGTAACACTTCTAAAAATGACAAGATATTTGTTTCAAAAGCAATTTTTCGTTTCAACAGTAATAAAATATTTATTTATTAAATTTCTGATTTTAATTATGACTGTGAAGTTATTTAAAGTACTTCTTCCGAACTTTTAAAAAGTACAAAATGTAATCAAAATTAAAAAAACTTTTTCCGTTTTTGTATTGAAATTTTGTATATTAGATGAATTTATAGAATTGTTTTTATTTTTAGAACTAAAAATTATGTTCCAAAATAAAAACATAAATAATTATATATATATATATATATATATATATATATATATATATATATATATATATATATATATGATATTGAAGAAACATTTAACAGATCAAACTCAATTATTTTTATTGAAATCAATATTTTATAAGTAAATGCTGTTTTTGTATTTTTTTATTTAACCGCTCAAAACTTATTAAACCGGTCCAATAATTATGAAACAAAAAAAAATATTTATCTTCGCAATTTTTGAATAATTTATCAAAAGTAAAGTTTTTATTTTAACATAAAAAATTGAATTATCTCAATCTTAATGTTTATATTAGAAAAAATGAACTGTTTATGGTTGTTTTGCAGGGTATAATGGATAATTTTAATATTAAGTACTTCTAATTTTAAAAGAAACATTAATAAATAGTAATATTTCATTTTTAAGGAATTTAATAAATAACCCATGTGTTTTATATATTAGCGCACTTGGCAGGTAATTTCATTAATATTTTTTAGCTTCAAATTTATTGTTACAAACTCTAAAATCATGTTTGGTTTCACAATACGTACTACAAAAATTTAAAACTTTTTTACGATATAAAATCACAAAAATATAGAAGTATAACAGATGATATGAGAATATAATGTAAACTACAAATACTACTAAAAAGGATATCAAGTATTGGTACAGCTTACGTTATTATTAAAAACATATAATTATTTATCACGTATAACGTTAAAAACTAACTTTGCATTATTACAATACATTCTGGCATTGCCTACACGAACTTTGAATAACACCAGTTTTTCATGATATTGGAACTTTATGACTTATTAGTGTTTAAAAACACTACAAAAATTACCTTTGGATAATATGTATTCAGGCTCTCTTACTGGTAAATAACTTTGAAAAGTATAAGACACTACAGTAGTTGGTTATCTGGCTTTGCTTTGCATATATATATATATATATATATATATATATATATATATATATATATATATATATATATATATTTGTTTATCCCATTTTTGTAAGCAATGCAATGTACGTACTAAGTTTTATTGAATTTTGCCTGCTCATTCCATTTACATTTAAGACACACACACACACACACACACACACACACACACACACACACACACACACACACACACACACATATATATATATATATATATATATATATATATATATATATATTTGTACTTCTTTCACAGGGGCAGAAATATATAGCATTATAATAAAAGGTTACGATTTGTACAACAAAAATAATTCTCTTGAATATAATACAGTTAATTTTAACCTTAAACATTATGTATTCTGCCTACTTACAGTATACCCTCCTAGGTTACAATTCTTCCCGCAACGACCATGAACACAAAGACCTGAGAAGCAGCAGTCTGCAGACGTGGAGCACTGTAACAGCGGTGTAATTTTATTATTAAAAGTTGTTTATGATCTCACAATATCAAAATAAGCATATTTATAATTAGTTTTACTTACAGTTCCGTTTTCAGGAGAACATTTATATTTACATTCACCAGTTGCACAGTTTTTATCGCAGCACTCATAGTCAAAATTACACTAAAACAAAAGAAAAAATAATTATAAGGAATTTATGAAATGCAATTAAAATACGAGTGTTTAAATTTCTTAAATAATAAATTTTAATGTTTAACATAAATTGTCATAAATGTCTACAAAATATTTAGTTGAACGATTAGAAAAGTAGGTAATTTTTTAGTGTTATTGACGTTATTTGAAAATCTGAGAAAATCATGAAACTCTGAAATATATATATATTTATATAATTATATATAAATAATGAAAATAATAAGCTAATTTTAATTTAGTTGTCAACTTATAAAACCAGCTGACGTAAAACTAACAAAAATAAACACAGACACTTTAACAATCTGATTCACTTACCGCCTCACCGCCTGCCAAACAACAAGTGCCGTTTTGACAAAATTTATCGCAGCACATCGAGCCTGATTTACACTAAAAATTAAATAATAATTAGAATTTAACATTTTGTTTTACTTTTTTCTTTCACTGATTTGACAAAAGTATAGGTACAAAGTATAGGCACTGGTTGATAGAGTCATATGTACAGATTTTGAAAGACGCACGGTATCAAATAAACAATTTGACGTAGAAAAATTAAGCTAAGCTAGTTTTTGTAGTTAAAAATGAAACTGTAGGTTAATAAATCTTTGTCAAACTTTACGAAACCTGTAAGTAAAGATTTTGGTATTAGGCAAGGCTCTGTTATACCTGAAAACAAAACGTTGTTTTTTCTAATAAACATGTTGAACAAAAATACGTCTTTTTTAAAAACTGAAAGACTAAAAATGGTGTTTTTGGTAATCTAACATTGTTAAGTAAACACAAATTAAAAACTATTTGTGCGTTAAATAATAGATTTAATAAAATTTAAACATAATTTTAATTAAACAAATGGACACATAATGAAGAAATTACATTTTATTACTTTTATTACCACTGTTATAAGACTTGAAACACATTTTTAAAAATTTTTTAATATTTTTATTACAACAATAAAAATATTAAAAATAATTCATATAAAAAACCGTATAAATCTCTAACTTATTTTTTAAAAAAGAACTAATTACTTACATAAATAATATACGTATTATTACTTAGGTAGACACAAATGTAAATGTATATAAATAATTATTAAAAAAATTGAACAATTCAATCATTAACACTGAAAATGATAATTGTTACCAAAACCTGCACTTACTTGTTTCCCATTCGGCACACAAATGTATTCGCACTTCCCATTCTTACACAGATTACTGCAGCAATCCTTATCGTCTGTGCACTGAAACATGGGTTACGTCATATAACAATTGTATATGTTTTTTGATTTTGACTTACAAAAAGTTATGTTTTTTGGAAAACGAAAAAAACGTAATCGGTGACCAATAATTTGAGACAACTTGTTTGTAGGTTTTTTCAATTGTTTCATTTAAAAGACTTTATAACATAGAGTTCAATATAACTGGCATGTTGTAGATATCTAAGAGGGTTAGATCTGTTTACCGTATCAATTATCAACTATTATTAGTGAAATATTACAACACATTACTTACACATGACCCTTGTTCAAGACAAGGATTTTTATGACAGACGCCTCTGACACAGAATCCTCCATCACAACATTCTTCATTGCTAACGCACTGCAAAGACAACAATTGCTTAGAGACAAACTCATGAAATCGTTTCAAAATCGATACAATAATAAGTAGTTTAAAATAAAATATTTGGATATAGTATAAATAAACAAAAAATAGTATGGATTTCCAATAGGTTTTTCTCATTTATAATTAATATTTCTTTAGCTGCAAAAATAGGAAACAATACACTTAGTATTGACTCATATGGTAAAACGATAATCAAATCAGTGTTATTCCTTGATTACAAACTAAATAAAATAGCATATAAAAATACTGCCTTACTAATTTGCCGATCAGAATACAGGGAAGTTTGCAAGCACCATTAATGCAGAAACTCAGACAACAATCATCATGTTCAGAGCACTGAAACAAAAATATATTTCAAAAATAAGAACTTACTAAAATTTGTATTTATTTTTTTATTTAAAATTTGGCAAATTTTAAAAAATGTAAAAATAAATTCTTGTAACAGTATTTTCTTAACACACTTATAAAATTAGTTTCTTTTGGTAATTCTATAAGAATTAAACATTTTAATTATTTTCATTAATACAATATCCAGTACAAACGTATGTTGGTAAAAACAATAATTATTATAATGTGCACTTTCCTTAAATGTGCTCACGTTTGCCCGTTTCAATAGTCAGTACCGATATACCATTTCAAAGCAAGGAAAAATGTTACAGTCTGTATCCTGTGGGAGCTTAGAGACTCTGCAACTTGATCACTGCTTTAACTACATCCGACATTCTGGCTTCTTACAGAAACACCTATTGCAAGAGTGTTTTTAATTGCACTTTTAAAATGACTAAATACTTTTTAAATAAAAGTCGCTTTAGTAGGATCTGCTCATTATTACATTTGCTGGTTTATAACTAAATTAATTGCCTTAATAAAACATTTATTATTGTTACTAATTAATTTTTGAACATTTGTTTATACTTTCATCAAAAATAATTACTATAAGAAATAATGTTTTATAAAATTTCAGTTTACTATTAAAACACGTAGTACAATAAATAAAAAAATAAAATAATATTTATTGTAAAATTAATAAAATTTGTGTTACAAATTTTAATTATATATGTAATACTAACGAGAGACTGTCCATTTATACACTGCAATATATATATATATATATATATATATATATATATATATATATATATGTGTGTGTGTGTGTGTGTGTGTGTGTGTGTGTGTGTGTGTGTGTGTGTGTTTATGTGTGTGAATGTACAAAATCCTTTATGTAATATATTATATTTTTGGTCCAAATCTTACCTTGCTGCCAACTTTACCACATTTTCCAGATTTTTGACACAAATTGTATTCTCCGCAAACCTGTTTCGGGTTACAACAGTCAGAATTTGCTTTGCACTGTAAACAAAATTAGTTATTTCAATATTTTTTTCATTGAAAAATTCGCTAAAAGTAATTTGATAGTTACGTTGCAAAAAGTGAACATAAATAAATTATGTTGTCTGAAAATGAAAAACAAGCTTACATTGCTTTAACATTTATTTTAGTTAAATTGTTCTTTTACTATGTAGTACGGATTTCCAATCAAGCTGTTGTTTTGAAATTAAATAATTTAAATAAATCACATGTTATAAAATTCTCAAAATTTAAGATGGTAATTTCTTTTCTTCGGAATTTGTTACACAAAAATTAATGTAGTACTTTAACACCAAAATGTGAACCAAAAAAATATATGCAGTACTTTAACTCGCTATGATGAAAAAATAGATTTTTTTAATTAATAATAATTGACATATTAAGAACGTCTTATTAGAAATAGGCTGATGTACTCTAAACGGTCGTTTTTATACAAATAATTTTAATTTTTATGTAAATTTAAGATTTGCACTCGACTAGATTACATGAGAGTATTTTGTCGTTTAATAAGTATACTGACGTCCTTGCGAATGTTTATTGAAAGAGTTGAAATAAGTAAGACAAATAATGAAATACATTGTTTATTTTAAATTAATAGTATAGAAACAAGTAAGCTTTTTTAGGTTACCTTATGATCCTCTAAAGAACAAAGTTCACTACAAACACCCTTGTCATTGCATTTATCACTGCAACAATCACTGTTTTCTGAACACTGTAACAGACCATAAAAAATATCACAGACATATAATTATTACATTTTACGTTATTTTTGTAAAACGTAATTTTTTTCTTGGTAATCAAAAAAAAACTTATTGAATTCTTTTATTCTAAAAAACCATTTGGAGATTTACTGCTAGTAATTAAATGAAAAACTAATAAAAGTAAGAATACAAATAATAATTTATTACATGCGTTGGCAAAAATACTTGAATAAGGACCGGCACGATTATATCAACATTACGAGACAACATTTAAATTTTAAATAGAGAAATATTACCCATCTCTAATTACACGTGTTAATGCCACGTGATCTACCGAATCCCCTGAGTTAGTATTATAAATAAACAAAAGGCAATTTTTCAACATTAATGATTTAATTAGATATTGTAGATATTTTAAATGTACAATTTATTAGAGTAAAATATCTGAGGGATATATAGTTCGTACAATAGTAACAGTGTTAGAAAACTAATCGATTAGTAATTTTCAAATAAAGAAGAACCACTTTATGAACATGTAATAAAGAATTGATGAAAGAGTTATGAAACGAATAATGCAGTTAGTGTGGTTGTTTAACATCTTATCTTTCCGATTTAAATTTATTTAACTGTGTGTCCATGTTATTTCTATATTTCTATATTTCTGAATAACAATTAAAAATTAAAGATTTTTCGCTTCGAATTTTAAAAATAAATATATATGTTATAATTGAAAAAATAAATCAATGTTACAAAGCCAACTTATAAAATAAAATTATAAACAATTTAATACAGAATCCGTTAATTACTATTATTGCAAATTAAAACAATGTTTAACTTACTTTGTTGCCGTTAGGGAAACAGGGACGACGGCACAATCCTTGAATACAATTTCTTGGCTTATTTCTAAGATCGTTAAAGCAGCATTCGTTATCATTCTTACACTGCAAAAATAAATGATTGATACACTTTTATTATTTAGACGAGACGCTGTAAATGCATACATTATTCCATTTCTGCAGTATAAGTTACTTATCACCATTAGGGAAATAATGCGAGATATAAACGTTCGTTTATCAATAGTTATTTTAATTGCTAGGAATTATTCTGAACTATGTAAAGACGACATTGTTTAATGACTTACCTTTTGTCCATATGTAACGCATTGTTGGCATTTACTATTGATGTTACAAAAGGAGTAGTCACAACAAAGGTCGAAAAATGATTTTCCCGTTCTATCGCACTGAAAAAAAATTTTTTTTAAATGGTTAAAAGAAAGTAGGTTATAATAATATAGATTTATATTGTACATAGAAGTATCGTTTGTTCTAAGTTGGCAGTTATGGTGTGTTAGAGCCGAAAATGATGTGATAACTTTATTTAATCCTCGGCGTGTACTTTGCAGTAGATAACAGTACGGAGTTCAGTCCTACCACTCAAATGTTGTGTTAATTTCCTTACAGAAATAAACAATAATAATTAAGGCTTATTTTAAAGAGTAGAAGAAAGCAATAAAACCTAAAACCACTTTCTAAATAAGTGAATCAATAGCGTCTTTCTTAAAGTTTTATATAATGACATTCGAATACAAAAATTAACTTTTAAATCGTTCTATGTACATAATCACATTCAACTACAAAAGCATTTAATTAAAATTTTCCTATTTATATAATTGCATCAGAATACAATTCTAATAATATTTAAATTGTTCCATGTATGTAATCACATTCAATTATAAAACATATACTATACGACTAAACGTAAATAACATACACATCCTTTTGATACAAAATTTGTTATTTTCTAGTTAATAACTTAGTCAAATTTTATTTCGTGAACACAGATTTATATTTATTATAACTTGGTTTTATTTAAAAATATAATCTTACTGAACTTTAAAAAAATTAATAGTCGAAAACATTTCTAAATTTAAAATAATGAGAATGGGAATTTAAGAATAATCGCCAGACTATGACTTTAGTTTCCTACGACATTTTATATTTCAAATTATCACATTTTTTTCACAAATAAATTAGAAAAATATCATAAACCTCACCTTCTCTTTATTGCCTTTACATTGTCCATTGCAAATTCCGTTTATACATTCAAAACCCGTGTTCGCACAGCAAGGAGCGTGTATAGGATCACACTGTAAAACATACAAAAATATTATATCTCATTTATAGCCATACATTTGAAGAGAGAGCCAATTTAAAATTTAGTTTTAATCTGTATATCATGTTGATTTTAAAGTGTTGTACATCAGCCATGAGAAACTAAATTTATTACCAAGACATTTTAAATGAAAAGATAGAAGACATTTTTTGAAAAACAAATTGAAAGGCAAAGTAAAAAATTATTAAAAACGTAATATAAGTAATTAGGACATTGTTACAAATATTTTGTTTAAAATGTTGAACAAAAATATTACAGTTAAATTTCTTAGAATTTTTACAAAATTTGTTTTGGTAAAAGAAAATTTATTTTTTTTTAAATTTAAATTAATAGTAAATAATTAAAAAATCTTAAATATATATATACACACACACACACACACACACACACACAAACACACGCATATATATATATATATATATATATATCTTATATATATTATTATTATTATTTGCGTATAGATCCTGTTGGATCACGCAAAGAACTCCTACTCATGTCTTGTTCCTTCCAATTCTCCACACATTCCTCATCCTGTCCCCATGGATCCTGCTCCGCTCGTTCGTCCATTTTACACCTGCTCTCTTTGGATTTTCATTCTCTGGGATTTTCCACCCGAGCATCTTTCTCCTGTATGCTTTCCTGTCTTCTATGTCTGTGAGTCTATTTCTGCGTCATGTAGGTCTATTCTGACTTGTGCAATCCACGACGTTGTTGATTTGACTCTTTGTATATACTTAAGGATTCTTTTGGCAAGTCTCGTTGTTGGGAGTCTACTGATGTGTCCATAGAATTTAAGCCTCCTTCTTCTGATATATGCCGCCAGGTTCGATATGTTCTCTGTGATCTTCCGGGAGTGCAACCTTTATATCCATCTTCTGTTAATCTTGGGCCAAGGATCTTCCTCAAGATTTTGCGTTCTTCCTTTCTTCAAATATATAAATATATATGAAAATTAAATCAATATTAAAAATTTCATTGACGTCTGTAGAGTTTGTCAAGTTCAGGTAATGGTGAAGATATTCAGATATATATATATATATATATATATATATATATATATATATATATATATGTCAATTTGTAGGTATATAACTAGGTATATACTAGGTATAATTAGGTATATAACTAATATATACCTCTTTTATATCAATATATAAAAGAAAAGTCCTGACTGACTGACTGATTCATAATCAATGCAGAACCAAAACTATTTTAGCTAACGACTTGAAATTTTCAGGATACCTTCTTACAAGAATGTCAATGTCCACTAAGAAAGGTTTTTTTAAAAAAATGGTTTTCATGCCATTAAACTACTTACCCAGTTCAATTTTATTAATCAACATTTAGTCGAGACTATCATAGCTAGAGACTTGAAATTTTCAGTATACATTCTTACAACAATGTCAAGATGCACTGCGAAAAGGATTTTGCAAAAAATGATTTTAACGCCAATAAACTACATACCCAGTCTAACTTTGATAATCGACATTTAGCCGAGACTATTATAACTAGAGACTTGAAAGACAATGTCGATATGCTTTAAGAAAGGATTTTGCAAAAATTTGATTTCAACGCTATTAAACTACTTACCCAGTTCAACTTTAATAATCAGCGTAATCAGAGACTTTTATAGCTAGATACTTGAAATTTTCAGGGTTACCCCTTACAACAATGTCAAGGTGCTCAAATAGAGGATTTTGCAAAAATTTTGATTTTATTTCCATTAAACTACTTACCCAGTCCAACTTTAATAATCAACGTACAGCCAAGATGATCAAGGTATAGCTAAATATTTGAAATTTTCAGGGTTACCATCACATGTATGGGTGCACTAAATAACTATTTTCCAGTATTCAACCCCTAGAGGGGTAAAAATAAGGAACAACAATTTTTATTGGAAAAAATATGTTTTTCGTCTGACGTTTTTAGAACGTAACATAGTCACTCTAAAATATAAGTAATGACATATATTGTTCACCATTTCCAAAAACTCATCATCTAAAGAGATTGAAAAAGGGTCGAAAATGTAAAAAAAGGGGTACAAAACTTTGCATTGAACATATATTTGATTTGGATCGTATATTCTAGAAAAATGCTATGAAACATAAATAATGAAACACATATTTCAACCTTTTCTGAATTCATTCCTAAAGCAATAAAAATGTAAACAAGAGGTATTTATAATTATAGAAAAAGAGTGTTTTAATTGGAGAAAAATGTTTTTATCGACTTTTCCTAAAAGTAAATAAAATATTTTAAAACACAAATTATGATACACGTAATTCATCATCCCCCTCCAATTTATTCTCTAAAAGAACACAAAAATATAAAAACATTATAAATATTTATATTGGAGAAAAATAATTTTAATCAGATTTTCTTAAATTCGAATGGAACACGTTTGATGACAATAAAACAACATATTCAAGTTATAATATTGTTTTATATTCACTGTAAAATAATCATGAGTTTAAATGATCACGCTTTTATTAATATATATTTGTATGTTTCTAAATTATTACGTTACTAAAACAGTTTATGTTTCGTGTGCAAAGTAGCTATGGGTAATGCTAATATATATATAGCCTATATATACTAGCTGTTACCGGTCACGGCTTGGCCCGCAATCATAATATACATTAAAGATAATAAAATTTATAGTCGATTTTGAAAATCAGAATAACTTTATTTCAGTTTAATAAATTTATGTATACAATATTGTAAGATTTATGGTTTTTGGCCAATACGTATAAACTTCTGCTACTCGACACTCTAGAACAGGCAACATATAACTGACCGTGGGAAAAGTTCCGAATTCCCAAATGTATTCCTGCTACGCTTAATGTCTGACCCTGCGACTTATTAATTGTAATTCATCACTCGCTGAATACATTTTTTAAGAATACATGCGATTTTAAGCCAATTTTTACGGAACTATACTCACACGATGTTACTGTTTACATTGCATTGAAAATACTATTATTCCTTCTCTGATTTACCGTACATGATCATTCTTGTTATATACGTGTACTTATTGCTCATGCGCGATATAGAATCTGACAAGCATTACTAAATTTTATGATTTATTACTGTGTTTATGCTTGTTAACGAAACATCATTAAAATGGCCGCTGTTATTTGTGAACTTTGCGATTTGCCTCTGTTTGAGTTTTTAGGTTGGAATTACGGCGTGTTGTCGAATTA
Source organism: Callitettix versicolor (assembly GCA_022606455.1). Classification (NCBI taxonomy): domain Eukaryota; kingdom Metazoa; phylum Arthropoda; class Insecta; order Hemiptera; family Cercopidae; genus Callitettix; species Callitettix versicolor. The sequence goes on from CM040191.1 coordinate 43,508,691, forward strand.
CTTATTAACCATGGCATATATAAAGAATCGTATTTGTGTTCGAAGTGCGGCAATATTTGCATTAGTAATAAAGAAAAATTATCGTTTTATTGAAACCGTGTACGATTCAGTTCAGTAACAGTTCGGAGACGCTGTTTGATTGATGCTAAGTTACACTGACCTCGAGTCCTCTTATATATAGACAGATAGATGGAAAGTGTGTGTGTGTGTGTGTGTGTGTGTGTGTGTGTGTGTGTGTGTGTGTGTGTGTGTGTGTGTGTGTGTGTGTGAGAGAGAGAGAGAGAGAGAGAGAGAGAGAGAGAGCGGGGGGGAGAGAGAGATGGATGTACAGAAATTCAAATAAAAAAATTTTACTACATAAATGCTTTTTCTCTTTAAATTTTTTAAGCGAGATTTTATAGGTATTACATATTCTTCTTTTGTTTTGAAAATAAAATACCGTTAAAAAATAATTAATTATTTATAAAATATATTTATAAATTGATCCTACCTTTTGTCCTTCGAGTCCACATTTAGGAAGATGAACACACTTTCCTTTATCACATATTCCTGAACAACAAAGGTCTTTGTATTCTACACACTGAAAAAAAAAAACTAAATAAGACACATTGATCTCATATCTATGATATTTAATACTGAAAGATATATAAAACTAATGGATAATTATATAACAAGTTCTAACTATTAATTTACATTTGCATTTTTGTGCGTGTACATTATGTGTGTTTGTGTGTGTGTGTGTTTGTGTGTGTGTGTGTGTGTGTGTGTGTGTGTGTGTGTGTGTGTGTGTGTGTGTGTGTGTGTGTGTGTGTGTGTGTGTGTGTGTGTGTGTGTGTGTGTGTGTGTGTGTGTGTGTGTGTGTGTGTGTGTGTGTGTGTGCGCGCGTGTGTGTGTGTGTGTGTGTGTGTATATGTGTGTTTACGAAATAATACAAATCTTATATTATTATAATTTTCTGATTAATATATCAATAGTAAATCTGAATAATATATTCTATTATCCACGTTTAATTTTAAGCAACGGTAACATACGGTAACATATCTTTAAATGCAATTGTTTTAGTGAAGCTTGGTAAAAATGTCTTATATTTGCTTTTAAATATGGTTACAATTTCTGAGAAATAATAATTTTTTCTCTGTTTTAATATTTTAAATTTACAAGGACATTAAGCTGTTCATTAGTTATTACCTGAAAGGTTAGATAAGTGTCAGATTTTGGATTAACTATACTTGTGTATAAGTGTAATTTGTAAAGCATTTAAATGACCTCTGCACGCATATAACTACTTGGAGAAAGTAAACAAAACTTAAGAATTTCTAAGAATATCACAGAGCTTATATTTATTGTGTAATAAAAAATTGCATTTGGCAATAAAAAATTACGATATTTTTTTTCAATAATATCGAAAAATGTTTTCCATAACTAAGAAAATAAATTCACTTTCATTATTGTAAATATAGTGGCATATAACATTTCTAAATATTTAATGACATTTACTGTAAAGAAATCGTATTAAAAAAATAAAACATTATTTTTTTCTTTTTGTTTTGAATTACTGTCATTTTTAATAATTGGATAGATTTTATTCAGTAAGAAATAAGGCAGAACTTTTACAAAAATTTGTTGATATTTCAGACACTCAAGTGTTTATAGTAGCGCGTAGGCATGAAAATACATGCTTAATCTAGAGATCATTATTTAGACAAAATAAAGGTTTCGAAAACCAAATCTAATTAGAGGGCTACTCAAAAAGCTTTTCCCAATGTTGTATAAACTATTTCTACTATATTTTTTTTGTGTTTACCGTCCGACTTTTGTGATTTTTACTATATATATTGGCTTACGTCATGCCCCGGATAGTAGCAGAGTCGTGCACAGTAGTTTTCGTCGCACACTGATCCTTGGCAACAATCTGAACCATTATTGCACTAAAAGAAAAACAAATATATTACATTGATTTCGAAATCAAATAAGTTACAAGCTATTTCATTATCTTATAATGCCGCTGTGTTTGTGTAACGGAAAAGTTATGTAAACAAAATTGTTTTTCATATCCTGTTGATGTTCAACTATTTTAAAAATTGTAGCTTAAGCATTTGTTAAATGTAAAGGATGTGTTTAAGATTTTTTTCAACGTCTTGGATCTTTAATTTTAGTTCTTTTAAGATATAAGATTCATTCTTATGATTTATGTATATAAATGCCTCTATAGGCATACGAACAGCATATTTTCATGCTGACGCAGGTACTACGTCGGCCATAGACATGCTGATGCACATATGCCGACCACTATTGCTCTTGAATATTGAAGTCCTTTACTTACTGAAGCGTTTCAGTGCGCACGCACGTGAAAACTGTGATAAAATATTCATATCTGTCTCACTGTAATAATCTAACAATCAACGTAAGCTGAACTGGCAGGCCTTTTTTCTATAATGCACTTTTTATTGATATTTTCGTACTAATTTAAATATGTTGAGCCACCTGTAACATTAATCTCTTTATCTCGAACTCAGCTCTAATCGTTTATATTTTTCCATTTATTTTTCGCTAAATCCTAGGTGTAAATCGACCCGTGATGTTTAAAGTTAATAACGCCAGTCTAAAGGTGTATTAAGCGGAGCCTGGGATACCTGGCATCCTTCTAGTGTACCTTAGCTTACCAATGTATGCAGAGCTCTGCATGGGCAGACCTCTTTTCAATAACTAGTCCTTTCCACGAAAGAGTAGGATCCCACAGCAAAAATAAGATGGAGAAACGGAGCAAAACTTTGTAAGACAGATCAAGAAAAAATAAAATATGTACGGTTCGTAACAGAGTAAAAATCATCTGCAAGTGCTCCAAGAAGAGATAGTGGTACTGTAAAAGTACCAACTAGAAAACGAAGCGCTAACATCTCTTTTCCGCCGCTAGGTAAGACTAGGGGTGTTCATGATCTACTGAGAAGAGGAAAGAATATCAAAAACAGTAAAACTACTAAATATACAGCCTAAAACTAAAAATTAAGGCTAAAATAAAAAAAAATACTTTAGGTATAGATAGATTGGCATAATTGTCAGTTATAAAAACTTTTTTCTCATATTTTAAAAAGGGGAGAACTATTGGACAGATTTCCTTCGGCAAATGTAAAATACTTACGTCCATTTCAAATCAAAAATAGAAAAGTTGTTACACAAGTAAATATACCAAAAAAGTAAAAACAAATAAAATAATAGTGATAAATTTTTTATTAGTTCCAAAATTAAAAACTCAAATAATATTAAGCACCAATGAATTAGAGATTCGTAAAAGTGCAAAAATATGGGAAAGAATTTTTACAATTGAAAATTAAAAATGAATACTTATTTCGATTTTATAAAGACAATTAAAAGAGGACAATTAATAAATGATACAATAAAGTAAAGTATCGTTAAAGTAGAAGAATCCCATTTATATTTCCTAAATGAAAAGTGATAAAGTATTTAAAACACTCGAAGAAAGTTAACATAAAAATTTGATTAACGTAGACAACCCCGTACATATTGTGACAATGCAACAAGAGATTAAGGAGAATTAACTGAAGAAATTAAGGAGATGAAAGCAACTAAGAAATTGAAAAATTTAATTAAAGGAAATAAATAGAAATACAAATTATCAAAAGAACTAGAAATGGTGTAACAGATATGTAGAGAAACATGAAAAATTATCAGAATTAAAAATTAATAAAATTTACCATCAATTGATATTTAATCCGACACGGAAGGAACAAGACTTAAAAAGTAAGTTTGTCAAAGTTTCAGGATGCACTAATAAGAACGGATAAACGAAAAAAGAATAACACACAAATTCACTTCTTTAAAAAGAAATTATTCTCTATAAAAGTGTTACAGAAAGCAAGTATCATCCTGTATTTTTCCAATTAACCTAAGAAAACATGTACAAGAGGAGAGCGATAGAATGTTAGATATGATGTGATTGATAGGTCTCGAACACCATCCATCAATCCTTTAGTGACAGACATAAAACCAAATAAAGCAGTCAGGCTGTGTTTGGATACAAGATGTTTGAACGATAGCGAAATATCTGATAATAAAGTACGCCAACTATTAAAGACATTTTGAGAAAAGGTGCAAACATAAAGTTTATAAGAAAATAGATTTGACTTTTTAGTTAGACTAGTTCTTGACACAATCTGAAAATTTCAAAATATACCCTGGATTTTAGTTAAATAATAAATTATTTTCGTTTAAATGTGACGTTTTAGACTTTAAAATGCATTTATTGTCTTAGTAAGGACAATACATTTAAATTTAGAAAAGAGGGGTGCACATTAATTTATGCAGAAGGCTTATTTTGCATATCAGATTTAAAAACCAGTTATAATAATTACAATAAGTATTTAAAGACCTATTACATTAAGGTTATTTAAAAATTAATAGAAAACAAAACTTCTTCCAAAAATAGGATTCAAGATGAAGAGTATATGTTTGAACACAAGGTACAACAGACACATAAAAACTACAGAAAATATAAAATTTCCGAATTTGCCATACAATATACAGAAAAAACCAAATTCCATTTAAAATTAATAAAGATAGACCAAAAAATGAAAATTGTAGGAATAAATTAGTGCAGTTTTAACAAGGATTTATTCATGAAATCGGTAACATTAACGCATCCGGAAGGAGGGACGGAAACTATTTTACAAAAAGATGCAAATATAAGAGCATCACATCAAAACGCAAATAAGCTAGCCAGTCCCAGTAAAATAAAATTAAAGACGTTGTACTAGATGATATTATATGAACTATAAATTTAATATCTATGAGACAAAGTTCGGTACAAAGACAAAAATACTTACAGGCATTCGTTCCATACAGGGTTTCAGACATTGGTCGTAAGAACAATTTAGGCCACTGCAACAAGTGTCACCGGGCCGGCACTGAAATAAATCACTGAAATATTATTTTTTTTTAAAGTGATATGTCATAAATTTTATTTAAGAAATAAAGACTTACTTTAATCGCATTCCATTATTTTAGTAGAATTGATTTAGATGTAAAGTACAACTGTTTAACTGAAATATATTAACCAAAATATATTAAATATAAACTAATGAATTCAGTAAATTATTTGCAACAAATTAAATACTAACAGATATTAAGTTAGAAATTACTATCCATGCTTTTTGTAGCTATAGCTCTAGTTTATCTTTCGACAATACGTGGTATATATATATATATATATATATATATATATATATATATATATATATATATATAATGGAAATATTATGGTAAATATAAAAAAATAAAGTGTAAAAATATTATAATAAATTTAATTAATAATACTTAAAGTAATAATTAAAATATTAAAACCTATAAACAACATAAAATATAAACAATATGTAGTTTAACACAGTAATTTTTATTTTGCTTAGGTGTTAACAGACAACTCATAATTGTTATATTTTACATAGTTGCAAACATTTTCAAACGATTTCAAAAATAAACTATCTGATATTGGCGTTTCCCTGAAATATACCTAAGCAAATAAGGTGTGACCTGCTTGCAGAATAGATTGGAGTGAGAAGGTAGATTTTGAGATAAAATATCTGCTGCACTTGATTGATGTTATCACTCGTGCGGATTGTTCATTATGTTGCTTACAAATGTCTTTGTTATTATTATTGTTCGCTTTTTTACAATTAATTTCGAAATTATATGCGCCATATTCATTTTTTTAAACAATTGGTTTTCCTTAAACCACTAAATTAAAAAAAAATAATTATTTTAAATAATGAAAAAAAGTATTGTTCTTTGTATCCTATTTTCAGATGATCTGTGCCATGTACTAAAAACGTATTCAGTGCTAAAATCGGAAGAGTACTTTAATACTTACAAGTTGGTACTCCTTGATACAAGTCTTGTCGTTTTCATTGAAACTCTGTAACAAAAACCATCGTTTGATTTCACGTTATATATTTTTTAGTTTTTAGGAATGCTAGGAAGTTATGTTTTTGTAAGTGTTAATATTTGCATTCAAGAGAACCACTTTAAATGTTAACTTCTTTTAGAAATACAATTATCAAATTTATATTATATTCTTCTGCGTTTTTCTTCAAGAATTCAGATATTTTTGTAATTTGTTTCTATTGTCATACAATGATTTCTGTATTAAATGTGTGACTGCCAAAACTTCTTACTTTGAAAATAACACTTCATTAAAACTAGGTGCTGATATATCTATAGCACTTTAATGTTTCTATGTTAATTAAGCTCTATTTTTTATTAACTTAAAATATTTTAAAAATATACTCTAACATTTAGGTTACGTAATTGACAAGCCACCCTACATTTAGTGTGTAAAGGTTCAAGTATTTCTTTATGAATGTCTTAGATGTTCTAACACATACTCTTTAAAAAGTATTTGTTTTCCAACTCATTTTCAAAGTATTCAAGACACATCATATATATATATATATATATATATATATATATATATATATATATATAATTTTTAAAAGTTAATCTAATCTAAAAAAAAATCTAAAATACCTTCTAAATTTTTTGGGACAATGACTTTAAAGATCAAATGTATGTATGTATGTATATATATATATATATATATATATATATATATATATATATATATATATATATATAGATAGATAGATAGATAGATAGATAGATAGATAGATAGATAGATAGATAGATAGATAGATAGATAGATAGATAGATAGATTATAATAACCTTTAAAAATTTACACATAAAATAAATTAAATAAGGACAAAATTAGAATAAATTTCAATATTTATATCCCATTAATTATTTAACTAATTTTATTCCAGAAACCTTGAAAACTTTTTAAGATTATAAAACCATATTTTCTAATAAATTATTTTACTTACAAATTTTGAGTCATCCCTTTAAAAATAGATTGAATTTTTGGTCATGAGAAAACAAGTTTAAAATAATGTGGCAACCGAACGATAGAAAATTCTATTTGGGAAATATTTTATTTGGAAAAGGCTGATATGTGTTTTATTTTAACTCACTCATTTCGTCCAGCCTTATTTTTTTATATTGAAACAGAAGCAATGTTTTATTTATACAATATTTCTTGTCTTCAAGAGTCTGTAGATTAATATTCTACACAAAGTAATATTAAAAATATTTCAGTACCAACTCATTGCATCATCTAAAGAAATTGTTAACGCCTCCAAAAGCAAGAATAGTTAAACAGTAAATTATCTCGATACATTTTTTTATATTCAGCACTTTTAATTAAAAATTATATAAAAACCACCCAAAAGTAGACATGGAGAAGTACACTGCAAACAATGTCTAAATTACCCAAAAGTTGACATGGAGAAGTACACTGCAAACAATGTCTAAATCACCCAAAAGTTGACATGGAGAAGTACACTGCAAACAATGTCTAAATTACCCACAAGTTGACATGGAGAAGTGCACTGCAAACAATGTCTAACTTTTTCGCAAATTCGTTGCAAATTTTTAAAAATATTTTGTTTTTAAGAATTCTAAAATAATTAAAATTTATAGGAAATAAACTTGCATTTTTTGTGTTACTGTTATACACTATAAAATAAAAATGTTAATTTTAAAACTGAATATAAAGTCAATTATACATAAGTAATTTTTGCGACGAGTTGCAAAATATATTGATTTCTTTATGCAGAATGCTAAGCTATAAGTTTTAAATGCTTTTAATTTCACTATATTAAAACGCATATATTTTAATTATAAATAGTAACATTACAGTAAATATATAAACGAGGAAACCATAAATAAACAGAACTCAACATCTGAATAAAGCATGGAAACCCAAAATATGTAAAGAATCATGACCATTAAAAGCTACAAAATGAATATTTGTCTACAATTGAATAAATAGAATTTGCTAAATTGAACGTAATATTGTAATGTTCGTCCTAAATTTATGTTCAATTATTTCCTTCCGTTAAACGTACTTTGACATAGACCATTACTATATTCAAGGTCAAAAACAGTAAATAAATTTATAACATTTAAATTATAATTTCGATAAAGGAAATGATACTAAACTCACATAATATTAATGACGTTATTGATGTAAGAGTTTATTAGGTGATAATCTCATTATATTAGTCGTACAGTTTCAATTAGTTTGTATTTAGCCTACGAAAATTAAACTAAAATTTAAAATATTTTTTTGATTATTATTGTTTTTCTAGGATTGCAACATTAAACAACAATAAAACAGTGTGTGCATTGCATTATAATTTGAAATTTGTATATCTTTGGATAATTACTTATAACTATAAGAAATACTTGTATAACTGAAGAGAATTATCATTTTAAATCAGCTGTTTACAAATGTTATAAACGGATAATACTTAATAACCATAAAAATATTTACATTAATATTACTAACCATATTTGCTTGTCCAGAAGTCGTGTTTGTGCCTGAGACATCAACTGGATTAAATAAAGTCAGCAAGATAAAGAAGAAGCAAAACTTAAGCACCGTATTTTTAACAAATATCTTCATCTTGTTAAGTAACAATGCCAATCTAGTTTTATTCTTACAATAACCTAACCTAACCGGTATCCGCCAACACCTGATAACAACGGAGGTATCTATGAGAATTATTTCTAGCAAGAATAATTTTTATAAAAACGTTGTTTTTGCGAATGTGTTTTGGAGCGATATGTCTAGCTTACGTTAACACAATTTATTGGCTTTATTTCATTGGTAAATTAAAATGATATTTTTCACAATAAAAAAAATTTGGAATGTGCTATCGCATTATTGTTTCACCTGAAACACCTATTATTGTGAACGCCGTATTCATACACAAGTGTTAATGTTACAAGAAAGCAAATTGACACAGGTGTAGAGTTGTTCGAAATACGTAGACCGAAGGTCTGAACGAATTACATTATTTAACTAGAATGCAACTTTGCCGGTATGTAGCCCGATAAACTAGTATAGAAAAAGTAAGTAAGTTTTTTTCAAATAACTGCCATCATTTATAACACACACACACACACACACACACACACACACACACACACACACACACACACACACACACACACACACACACACACACACACACACACACACACAAACACACACACACGTATATATAAGGTGTGTTCAGAAAGTAACAAGAATTTAAATTTTTTGAACAAAATATTTATTTATTATTCTACATTGATGTTGTTGCCTTCAAAATATCCCCATTGGAGATTATGCACTTGTGCCAGCGTTTCTTCCAATCCTCGAAACACTTCTCAAACTCGATCTTTGAGATAGCCTCTAGTTCTTTCAGTGATGCGCTTTTAATGTCATCTACTGCTGTAAAACGACGGCCCTTTAAGGTTCTCTTTATTTTTGGAAATAAGAAATTGTCACACAGAGCCATGTCTGGCGAATATGGAGGATGGGGCATCGTTACAGTACTGTTTTTGGCCAAAAATTCACGAACAAGCAATGAAGTGTGAGCTGGTGCATTATCGTAGGGCAAAAGCCATGAATTTCCACAGATCCGGGCGTTTTTGGATATATATATATATATATATATATATATATATATATATATATATATATAACCAAAGAAATGTAAGTTAAAACGTTGAAAATAATCATATTTAAAAATATTAAATGTAAAAGCAGGGAACAAAACCCAAGGCTAAGTCATCACCTTTTAAAATTAAAATTGAAACCCTCAAGTTATCAAAAAAACCAAAACCGCACAAAGTAATATATTAATATATATGCTTACTTACTAGGGGGGTATGTGGGTACTTCCCAACAACCCACTGGTTGCTTGCATGGACAAATACTGGTGTAACCTCACTGGTTACAGGAATCAAACATGTTGATTCATTCTTTCAAATATATTTCAAGAACTAATGTTTTTTAGTTGTACGTCAAAATCAACTATTCTACAACTACAACCATTTCCGACAACTACAACTACAAATATTGTACAATTATTCAACAAATATTATACAACTTAAATGGTTGTTTTTTGGCATTTCTACAACTATTTTTTTTAGCTGTAGTTATGAACAAAATTAACTAATCTCAAGAAAAGTGATATAAGTTTAAAAAACAGAATACAATTTAAAGTTGATATTTAACAACCTAAAGTGAACTAAGCGTCAAAAAGAATTTAATACCATTATACATACATACACACACACACACACACACACACACACACACACACACACATATATATATATATATATATATATATATATATATATATATATATTATTATTATTATTATTATTATTATTATTATTATTATTATTATTATTATTATTATTATTATTATTATTATTATTATTATTATTATTATTATCTGCGTATAGACCCTGTTGGATCACGCAAAGCACTCCGACACATGTCTTGCTCCTTCTAATCCTCCAAACCTCCCTCATCCTGTCCCCATGGATCCTCTTCCGCTCCTCCGTCCATTTTACCCCTGCTCTCTTTGGGATTTCATTCTCTGGGACCTTCCAACCGAGCATCTTTCTCCTGTATGCGTTCCTGTCTTCAACGTCTGTTGAGTCTATTTCTGCGTCATGTAGTTCTATTCTGACTTGTGCGATCCACGACGTTGATTTGACACCTTGTGTATACTTAAAGATTCTGTTGGCAAGTCTCGTTGTTGGGAGTCTACTGATGTGTCCGTAGAACCGAAGCCTCCTTCTTCTGATATCTGCTGCCAGGTTCGATATCTTCTCTGTGGTCTTCCGGGAGTGCAATCCGTATCCATCTTCTGTTAATCTTGGGCCAAGGATCTTCCTCAAGATTTTGCGTTCTTCCTTCAAAATATCCTTCATGGTAGCTTTTATGTGGAGTGCTAGCGTTTCGCTTGCATATAATACCTCCGGTTTTATGACTGTGTTGTAGTGTCTGATTTTTGTGTGCGTCGACATACATCTCTTATTGTAGATATCACGCGTTATACCAAGAGCCCTCTTCATTCTCAGTAGCCGAACCCTTTGCGCAGCCTTCTCGCCATCCGCGGGTTATATATATATATATATATATATATATATATATATATATATATATATATATATATATGTATGTATGTATGTATGTATGTATGTATGTATGTATGTATGTATGTATGTGTGTGTGTGTGTGTGTGTGTGTGTGTGTGTGTGTGTGTGTGTGTGTGTGTGTGTGTGTAAATGTGTGTGTGTGTGATTGTGTACGTGTGAGAAGAAAAATTTTATAGAATATTCAAAACATAAATGTTAAAATTTTGTTTAATGTGTAACAAACCATTAATTAGTGAGAACAACTGTAAATACTGTAATTTTTTAAACTTAAATATAAATTAATTAACTGTAATAACATTGAATTTTATTGTAGAAGATTATAAAGTGGTATACATGGGAACTTTGAGCATACGGAAATATGTTTTTATTTATAAATATATCCGAGTTATTGAACCAGAAAGCAGATATATTTATCTGAACTAGGTTGTATTTATTTCTGTTTAAAATTATTAAGAGTAATTAAAACAATTAAAGATTTAGTAGAAATGAAATAAATAAGGTTTTTCAAAGGCATTGTGTACTATTAATATTTAAAAAAAATTTACTTCAATAAATATTTTTAAAAAAATTAATATAAGAACAGAATTAAATAATTAATTTTACCAAAAATAAAAAATGTATATGTATGTACACTTTTATGTCATTACAGCAATAGTTTACATTTATATCCCGGATGAATATAATATACTCCTTATTTTATAAATTTATATTACAACCTAATATACTATTTTTATTTATTTAAAGTTAAGTGCTAACTTCATTTGTTCGTCTGTCCCTTTAGCAGTCATTCCAGTAACTTCTTTGAACCAACTGGCGTAAATATATATAATGTTCCAATTTCTTTAATACATAATTATTTTTCATAATTTTATTACAAACATTATTAATTTAAATTAAATTATCGATTAATAACTTAATCTTAAAATATGAGTATTTTTTAATATTGTATTTTTTTTTAACATTCGACTATTGTGCACACTTGGGCTAATGCAGACGATGGGATGATTTATAGGGTATGAAAATGCCAAGCCCTGGCCGGGAATCAACCCGGGTCCTCGGGGTGAAAGTACGCTATCAACTAGGCCAACGAGGCGGCCTCAAGTATTGTAATGAACATAAAATTTATATCAACAGATTTACTATGATCTACATAAGAGATCTACTATGAATTGGCATAATTAATACGTCGAAACCCTGTGCGTGGTTTTTTTATCCCACAAGATATTTCTTTTATATCACATATTAATACGCAAAAAGGGGATACATTGTGCCTAGTTTATTCATGCACCCCAAGAGATCTAGCAAATATCTGCATTGTCGAAAGGGGTATAATGTACTTGGTTTTTCCCCCCCAAGAGATCTAGATCAACATATGAAAACGTCATTTTTTTTCCGGCGAAAAACCGTTAAGGTTATCATCGCCGAAGCACGATATTAATAAAATAAAATTTAGGGGTATCACGAAATAAAAATTAACAGTAAATTAAAACAATATACAATAACAATTATAAATACTATTCCTAAAATTAGTTAAAAATAAAATATAACTCTAATAAATAAATAAATAAAACTAAACAACAAGGAAAACAATGCAAACAATAACAAATTCAGATAAATAAATAGCCACAAATATACAACTTGTTGCAGGGCTGTAAAGAGGCCCTGCAATATTATTTTAAGTTAAATTTTATTTAATAAATTCAGACGATGAAAGAATTTCAGTGTTCGGTCAATGGCCGAGATACTTGAAAACGTCATAGGAGGTACATTGAACTTAGGCCTTTCATATCCCACAGTAAATCTATATATATATATATATATATATATATATATATATATATATATATATACATATATATCTTTAGAAATCTTTTATTTTGGCTTTCGATAACGTAAAATCTACATTTGAATTATTATATATATGCGTGTGTGTGTGTGTGTTGCGTTGATTTACGAATTGATGAATATTTCTAAAATTATGTATTAAAAATAATTCAATTTTCCAATTGTAGATTAAAAAAATATTTAAAAAACTTATACCTTACAAACTTCCATTGCAATAATCTTTCAAACAATAATGAAAGATAACTAGTAGGATAAATCCAAAGTAAGAATAGAAAATTTTCATTGAACAAATACATTATGTAACAATATGTCACACAGACATTTTCGAAGAAAAATACTACTTTTTGAAAAACATTTTCAAGGAAAACATGTACATTCAGATAAGAAGGAATTTATACAAATATAAAGAAACAATATTAATTTTGTTTTTAAATTAACAAGGTAGCAAAATACTGAATTATTAGGAAGAACAAAATTTATTTATATTATCTTTAGAGGATATATGAAAAACGGGTGATAGTGACTAAATCAGAAAAAAATAAAGAAATACTTGCAAGAAAAACCGAAAGAAAATACATGATAAATGGTAAAAAAGACAAAAAATGAGAGTATAAAAGAGTTTCGAAATAAGGAAAAACCAAAAGAATCGTTAACACATATCTAATTTTAACTTACAAATCGTATGCTTTAATTTTTTAAGACAGCTCTATTTGTAACATGAAATATATAACTTACTTTGAAAATTACATAAAATACCATACATAATTTATAGTGTACATTTAATTAATTATTGCTATAAAACATAATTTATTATATTCAAATTGGTGCTAGTTGAAAGAATTTAAAAATAAACATAATGCGGTTATTTTACTGGTTATTAAATAACAAAAATTAAAAGAAAATGTGCTTTTTGCCGTCCAAGCAATAATAGATATAAAACGATTTTGATATCACAGCACAGTGATTTATATGAAGCTGTCTTCGTTCTTGGAGTTTTGATAAATATCTTCTATAGTAGCATTGTTTGTAACTTGCTCATTGTTTACCTGCAAACCAGATATATTAAACGATTTATATAACTTTACAATAATCAGAATAGTTGCTATGCCATAATATGTGGTTGATCGTTCTCATACTTTTTCCATACGGCTACAATTTAAAGCACGAAGTTTTCACTTGAAAATATCAAATGAAAAGCAAATAACAAGAAAATAAAAAAAGTTACAATATTTAGAGGAATTGTTAAACACAAAATAACACATATCTTATTACGCAACTATTCGTTATTTACAATAAAATAATAAAACTAAACCTTGACCTTGATAAAATATTTGTTAATTTAATTACAATTTTGTTATCAACATAATAATTTAATTAACAAATAGTTTAAATTATAAAATTCAAATGAAAACAAATATTAATATTAAATGTTATACTTAAAGTTTGAATATTTAAAATGCTAATTAAGAACATTTTTTATCTTACATTATAATCAGGCTATTAAGAAAGTATATAATTTATTTTTTTAATAATTGCCCCTATTTTGAAACAATGAAATTAATTTTCCTTTTTAACCAAAACTATTAGCAAAACATATGTTTGTGTGCCACAATCGGGAATATGTTGGACAAAAATTAAAATATCTATTTGCCAACAAATGAACAACAAAACTCCTTATTACATATGTTAGTCTATATTATTTAATGATAGCTTAAAATTTCTTCCAGTAGGATAAGTTCACTGAGTCACAGAGATATGAGCAATTATTTTCGTTTTTTTCGCCTTTGTAAGATCCAGGTTTACCAAAACATTTGCGTTTCCATATTTGCTTGTAAAAGTATAAAAGAAGTATTGTTTTATGCAAGGTTTAACATAAAATAGGCTACTTACATAATAATATTGTTTAAAAATGTCTAATAAATGGAAATATATTGTTTTATGCAACAAGATATGCATGTTTTTTTTTCATTAATGCACTAAATATTATATATATTCCATGTATTTTGTAAAACCTGAATGGATTAAATAATACCATATAAATGATACGTATATCTTATTATGTGTTTATGTGTTAAAAGTTGTGTAGTTTGTTTTCACTGTGAAAATAAGAAACGTTAATTCTTTTTTATGTTGTAGAAATGTAAATATATATATATATATATATATATATATATATATATATATATATATATATATATATATATATATATATATATATATATATATATATATATATATATATATATATACACACACACATATATATATATATATATATATATATATATATAACAAAAATGTAGAAGTGCAGTATAACCTACATAGAAACTACTTATTTAAATACAGTAGTTACTTGTTGATTTCTCCTGAGTCTTAAAAAGGTACACTAAATGGTTTTACAACTTACGGCAGAACCCTTTTTCACACTGGCCCGAGCAACATTCTGAGTGTTTTTCACACTGAAAAAAAATTAAATACAAATTAGTTTTTTAAAAAAAACATTTAAGTAAATTATAACTACACAGTAAATTAATGAATTAGCATTATCAGCTGGAGACCTTTGTGTTATGATAACGCTTTGGTCTTTTTATATCACTTTTTAAGAATATTCTTCTTCTATTTCGGTTTCCTATTCTTTCTGACATCGTTCCAAAACCTTTATATTTGATAACTTTGTTCACAGTTGCTTTGAATTATATTGTAGTAGTTTTTGAGAACCATATCCTTACTTTTTGAAGCTATGATACCATTCTTCTTGGCCATCTCTATGCACACCATAGAGTTGTCATTGTTTGTGTTTACAATTACAATGTTCAAGACTTTCACTTTTTAAAAAAATTTCAGAAAACAGAATTTGCTTTCGTTTCTCATATTATGTCCAAGATATTTAGGTTTTCTTCTCTTTACGGTATTCTACAAGTCTCATTCTTTGTTCTGTCGTTCTATCACTGCTCTGTCGGTCAAGCTGTCTACTTATAAGATCGTTAACACATTCCTATAGAGACACATTTCGAAGGTTTCGATTCTGCTTTGTGTTGCATCAATTAATGTCCATAATTCCATTCCGTAGAAAAATATTGAAGAAATGCACCACCGGAGAAGTCTGATATTGATATCAATTTTGATATCACTTTTGAACAGATGAACCACTTCATTGAAGGCACACCTTGCTTTCTCTATTCTGCACCTTATTTCCCGTAAATGGTCTCAAACCTTATTCATAATGGTTCCCATGTAGGTGAACAGCGATATCCATTCAATTTGTGTGTTGTTGACTATTAAGGCGTACCTTCCAACAGTTCCATTAATAATTACCATGAACTTGGCTTTATTAATCCCGAATTCATCACTTAAAAGAAGCAAAATGAAAAAGAGGTATAAATGTTTGCAATGAAGAAAATATTTTTATCGGATTTTCTTAAAATACGACAGAAATATTCAAAAACAAAATTGTGAAAACGTCTTTCCGCATTTTCCATAATTCCCGTCGTGACCCCTCTATTTTGGTCTATTTTTTCGAAATAGTATCCAGTGTGCACTAGATGGTCAAAATATTTAAAAATCCCGTAATCTAAAGGTTCAATGTTGACAGGCAAAGCGTTAATTTGCAAAATCCTTTCTGCAAAATAAAAATAAATTAGAAAAATATTAACGAACTAACAGACATATTCCCAGCTTTACAATTACGCTGGCGAAGCCGCGATGGGGGGCGTATTGGAAAGGCTCATGTCATTATATAAAACATAATTATTTATCATTTATAAATTATTTATAATATTAAAAACTATCAATGTTTTATTACAATACAAACTGTATGTTTCGATAAAATACACTCCTGTCATTAGCAACACAAATATACAAAAATTAGGTTTTCTACTTAAATTGAGGAAAACACAACACACACACACAAACATAAACACTTATTTACATATTACATGTGTGCAGAAATATAAATTATATTACATAATAACGTATAATATAATGTTAGGATTTGTAAAATAAAAACAATTTTGTCTAATATACTACAACAACGTGTTCTGCCTACTCACAGTATAACCGCCAAGGTTACAATTTTTCCCACAACGACCATTAACACAAATGCCTGAGAAGCAGCAGTCTGCTGGCGTAGAACACTGTAACAGTGATATATTTTGTTTTATTACTAGTTATTTATAATCTTAGAACAATCTAAATAATATATATATATATATATATATATATATATATATATATATATATATATATATAATTGTTGTTACTTACAGTTCCGTTTTCAGGAGAACATTTATATTTACATTCACCACTTTCACAGTTTTTATCGCAGCACTCATAGTCAAAATCACACTAAAACAAAACAAAAATTATAAACAATTTATGTAATCTAAATACAAATAAAGTAAGAGTATATATATATATATATATATATATATATATATATATATATATATATATAACAAAGCAAAGTACAGTAGAACTAAAAAAAATGAAAATAATTTATTTAAAAAATTGAATCACTTACCGGTTTACCGTTTATCAAACAACAAGTACCGTTTCGACAATAGTTATCGCAACATGCCGAGTTTGATTTACACTGAAAGATAAACAATAATTAAAATTTAACATTTTGTTTTACTTTTAACTTTTACTAGTTTGACCAAACAACCACAGGTATAAATTTTAAAAGATTCACAGTAGCCAATGAACAATTTGATTTAAGAAAAGAACATGTTTTTGGAGGATTATTTCGTGGTTACATATGCAACTGTTAGTTAGACAGTTACATAGTTGCACCGTTTTTATCGCAGCACTCATAATCAAAATCACACTAAAACGAAACAAAAATTATAAACAATTTATATAATCTAAATACAATTAAAGTTTGTCTTTGTTATTTTAAGGGGAAAAGCACATTAAGGTTATTATCGCCTCCCTAAATGTACGTGTGAGTGTAAAGTGTTACATTCGTAAGTGTAGTGTTTTAAGTATTAAGTGTGTGTTAGGGAGTGCAGCACATTACTACGTTCTATCAAACTTTACAAAAGTTGTAACAACGGTTCGTAAAGGTTTAGATATTAGACAAAAGTAGCATAATCATTGGTAATAGAGCACTGTTTTAATAATAAACATGTTGAACACATTTATGGTTTTCTGAAAAACGTACAGGCTAGCAATGATTATTTTAGGTAACCTAAAGTTGTTATTAAACACAAGGTAAAAGCTTGTGAATGTTAAACAGTAGATTTATTTCGATTAAAACATAATTTCAATTATCAAATGAACGAGAAATTAAAAAAAGACACATTATTACTTTTATTATAACTTTTAAAGAATAACTGTTAATAATAACTGTTAAAGATAACTGTAAAAGATTAAAACTTTAAACACAATTGTATTATACATTTTATGTTTTTATTAGAACATTAACAATTGATGATTAGGGAGTGCAGCACATCAGTTAATTTGTAGGACGAAGGAATCAGTTGTATTCAATAAATAAATTTAATTGCCAAAATAAATAAATATTAATTCAAATTTGAATAATATATTTATTTAAACTTTTTTCTAGCAATTATTTTCTTATCCTAAAATCAATATTCAACAAAATTAATTTAAAGAACCATATACACCTGTCCTTTACTAGAAAACTAAGTAAGGACATACACCATCATATTATTTAGGTAAACAAAAATATAAATGTATATAAATAATTTAAAAAATTTTAACAATGTAATCATTAAAATTGAATAATAATTTTTACCAGAACCTGCACTTACTTGTTTTCCATTCGGCACACAGATGTATTCGCACTCCCCATTCTTACACAGATTACTGCAGCATTCCTTGTCGTCTGCGCACTGAAACATGGGATTACTAAATATAATAATTGTTCAGGATTTTTTATTCTGACATAGAGGGAAGTTTTGTTTGTCAGGAATTGCATACATCGCAACCCTCGACCAATTATTTGTGACAAGCTGTTCGTAGTTCTTTATTTAATTGCTTCCTTACCAAGATTTTGTAACATACATTTAAGAAAAATGTAAATGTACAATGTGGATATCTAAGAGAGTCAGATCTGTTTACCGTATCAATTGTTAACTATTATTAGTAAAATAGTACAACATATCACTTACACATGACCCATGTTCAAGACAGGGCGTTTTCTGACAGAAGCCTCTGACACAGAATCCTCCGTCACAACATTCTTCATTGATAATACACTGCAAAGACAACAATGGTTTAAACATAAACTCATGAAACAGTTTGACAAAATAGATAAAATAAAATATTTCCAATAGATGTTTACCAATTATAATTACGATTCTATTAACTAAACAATAGTACAAAATATACTTTAAAACGATGTAAAATTACGCGATAAAAAGATAAATCCAATTTCGTTATTTCTTTGTAACAAAATACGTATATTTAAGATAGTATTTAACAAAATACTGTCTTACTTTTTCACCATCCAAAGTACAGGGAAGTTTGCAGACACCGTCAATGCAGAAACTTATACAACAGTCGTCATGTCCAGAGCACTAAAACATAAAAAAATCTTTAAAATTTTTCAAAAATTCTTGAGAACATAAAAATTTTATTTATTTTTATCAATTTTCTAAATTGTAACAAATGTGAAAAAAAATTGTAACAAAGTTTTCTTAACATTTTTAGTAGTAAATGTAGTTTCTTTTAGTTTTTCTAAATAACGAACATTTTTAAACTTGTTAACTATTACAACTTCGTGCTAGTAATAACAAAAATTTTGTAATTTCTATTTTTCCTAGAAATTCTCTCTTTTTGCCAGTTATACTAGTATGTACATATGCATTGTTTTAAAGTATGAAAAACGTTTATAGCAGTAACTCCAGCCTGAAACCTACGACCTTCAGATGCGCAAGTTTAGAGACTTACAAACTTCATTGGTCCTATAAGTGCTCCCGACAATCTGGTTCCTTGTAACAAACATTTTCTGGAAGAGTGTTTGAATGGTACTTTTAAAATAATTAATTACGTTTTAAACCAAATTGGCTTTAAGAATATCTGTTCACTATTACAACTTCCAGTTTGTACTTTAATTGCCGTAATAAAACCATTGTTATTGTTACTAAATATTTTTTTGGAATTGCAAGCAAACTTTAAGTAATAATAATTACCACAAGAAATATTAATTTTATAACATTTTGGCTTACTATTAAATCAATTAGTATATCTTCATAGCAGAAATTAGAACTATATTTAGTGTAAAATCAATAAAGTTACTTTTTTTTAATTATACTAGTAATATGATTTTACACATATATATATATATATATATATATATATATATATATATATATATAATATATATATATATATATATATATATATATATATATATATATTTTTCTTCCTATTTGTTTTTTGTTGCTCCAAATCTTACCTGACTGCCAACTTTACCACATTTTCCAGATTTTTGACACAAATTGTACTCTCCACAAACGAAATCCGACTTACAACAGTCAGAGCTTGTTTTGCACTGTCAAACAAAATTATTAATTTTAATATTTTTTCAATTAACAACTTTTCTTTATTTTTGTGAAATAAGTGAACTTATCTAAACTGTTAAGCTATGAGTCCCGCCAGGGAATGCAGACTAGCTGCACCTATTGAGAGGATTTACGTCCCTTGCGGTACCCGAGTCTAACACACACTTACACTTACGACACTATACTTACGACTTTAACAGTTTACACTCACACTTACATTCAGGGAGGCGATAATGACCTCAATGTGCATTCCGTATTAAAATAACAACAAAAGTAGACATAACTAAATTAATTTTTCTCGTGAAGAAAAATGAGCACATATCATTTTAAAACGTCTGTTTTTATTATTGTTGTATTACCATTTAGTATGAATTTTCAAACAACCTGCTGTTTTAAAATTAATTAATTAACGTAAAACACGTGTTCTAAAATTCTCAAGTTTTTAAAAATGAAATTTATAAACATCCGCATTTGAATACAAATATTAATCCAATATTTTAACTAGTAAACAAGAAAAATTGTTTCTTTTTAAAGAAGTGGTATACTGTAGTCAAACCTGAAGCCCTTTACGCTGCGGAAACGTTGTCCATAACGACTTATGGACCAATGGAAAAGTTGGAGATCAAAGAAAGAAAAATTCTACGGAAAATTCTAGGTCCCAAATTCTATAATAATAAACTTGTGCACATTAGTAATGAGACCCTGTATAGGAGGACCGAAAAGATGTCCCATACAATAAAGAAAAGGAGGATTGACTTCTATGGTCACATCCTACGAATGGACCCGAAAAGGATAACAAAAAGGATCTTCGACTTTTTCCGCAATAAGAAAACCAAACTGAACTGGTTTAAGGAGATAGAGAGGGACCTACGAGAGTTTCAAATTACAGAAGAGATGCTTGCAGATAGATCCGCAAAGAGTATAATCGAAGGTAAAATGAAGAGGTTCCGGGACAGGGTCAAGACCAAAATACCATATAGGATTTCTGAGGCAGAGAGGACGGCAAGATCTGAAAGGATGAAGAAATACTGGGCGGACAGGAAAGCACGACACACTGAGCATTGATTGATCAATCGTCCCCCAAAGTGGGTGAAACGTAGAAAAAAAAAAAAAAGAAGTGGTATTGATATATTAAGAATATTTTTGTTTAAATTAACGGATATGTTGTCAACGGTCATGTTATTTTAAAGAAACCTTAGTTAAAACGCCCGAAGTTAAAGTAAATTCTGTAGTTGTCAGTGTCAATCAAATTCAAAACTGTTGATCCTATAAAACTAATAGATTATCGACAAAATTAATTTTAAATTATAATAACAATCTAGACAAAGGCAATTTTTCTTTAAAAAAATAATATAACAAGTACTATCTAAATGTTTGACAAGAGCTAATTAGTTGTAATTAGAGTTATAAAAATATGTTCGTATAAAAGTTACTCTTATGCTATGTACATGAGACTAGAATCACTGTTAAAAGTATTAGTTAATATAACTGCTAAAATAACTTCTTATAACTACTCTCACGTTATGTTCATGATAAGAGAATCACTGTTAAAAGAAATATTTGTTAATGTAAAGCCAAAACTACTTCTTGTAAAAGTATTTACAGTATTTAAAAGTATTATATCATGTCACAGAATGCTATTGCTATTCACTATTATAGGTCTTTTTTAATTAAAATTTTTGCCAATAAAATAAATAATTGCACATACTACTATTGTCAAAATTCACCGTTACTGTTACATTCTTTTTAGAGTTATTATAACCTAAATTTTATTTCAAATCTTACTTCCAAAGTCTTTTTTATACGTTTACCTTAAACAAATAGTTCAAAGAACAGAAGACCTCTCAGTTTAGTCATACAGAAAGCTCCTTCGTTCTAATAAATTTTTCCGCCAAATTAACCATTAATCGCAATATTTAGGGAAAATATTACTAGGTCAAAATTACTGGAAATTTGTATGTCCTTTCGCCATTAGTGTGTCGAAATTGTGGTAGATATTGTCGTTTAGCATGCAACTAAACTCTCATTGTCCAAACATCGTAGTGGACTGAACACAATCTTACACATACGTATGTACAAAGCACACATTTATACTAGCTTTATACAAGTTACCTACGTGTTAAATTTAACAACAATCGGTAACCGTCTTTGGCCCGAACTGTGTACAATCATCACTTAATCATTGTTAAATCAGAGGCCATATTCTTTAAACGGATGTGAAGAGGAAAAATCTTACAAATACGTCGCGAAGGCTTTATACTACTTCAAAACAATCCCTCAAAGCGTTTTATCAAACTGCTTATATTTGTCTTCGTAAATCAGTGGCTGCCACCTGAAAGCGGAAGTTAATGAGAACAATTTTACATATTCTCATAGAACTGTACGCAAAGTACCATTGTACCAAATTTCAAAACAATCGGTCAATAGGTTTGGGTAAAACTGCTTATATTCCTCGTGATTAATTTGAGGCCGTCATCTTGAATAGAAATGGAATGGGAAAAATCTACACATAAATCTTTCGGGTATAATACGAGTTGAAGGTTCCTTCGTCTTTCAAAGTAACTAGTTATTGCGTTTGGCCAAAACTGCGTAACAGTGAAACAAATACACAAACCAAATGTCTAACGGTCGAGTAGAATCAAAGACTTTGCTTTGTTGGTTAAATAAATATTACTTTTATTTAACTTCATCGTTTCAAAAACTTCCTTCTCACTGTTATTGTCACCACTATTCTTGTCACCACTAAAGTCCTTGTCACTGTTATTCTTTACTAAAAGTCTTTTTTTACATTTACTTCCTACATATCTTACTGTTACCAACATATCAATATCACTGTTTCCGATAATGCCTTTTAAATGCCATTGTAACTGGTATTCACTACTGGTATTCTTGTCATTAGTCTTCTTAAAGTTATTTAAACTAATATTAACTTTCAAAAATCATCGACACTTTTATTCTCTCTCAATTATTTAATTTTAATAATTACCTACTCTAAATACTATTACCACAAATCTTTTTATTTTAATACCATTGTATTCCTTTTAAATCATTTTATTCTTATCATACATCTGATCTTTATTCTATTTTAAAATCTCTGCAACAGTTATCTTCTTAAAATATAACTAGTACTTTTACTTTTTAACAAACGACATTGTTAAGGTATTCTTTACTGCAATTATTATTTATATATATACTTCCACTTATTAAATCAGAGTTATCTATAAGTTGTCCTTCGAAAGTTGTTTTCAATAACAATTTTTTTAACGTCAGTATAAATGTATTTTGTTCTTATTCTTTGTACTTACAGTTTTCTTCAAATATCCTTTATATCTTCTGTAAATATATGTGTTACGAAAAAAACCTATTTCGTACCTTTTTCTTTGCATTATTATTTTATCTTTATTTTGTTTTTTCAAATTTATTATTAATCTAATTTTCAATTACAATTTTCAATTAAAAAAATCTCCTTCAATCCGAACATATTGGATGATCGGAATCAAAAACCCTTTAGGCAGATGTTATTTTATTAACTGTTTTATTTTTCTCTAATAACATAATTTAGTTAAGTTATTTTCTCCAGTTAAGTCTTTCATTTTAAAAGTTATTATCTTTGTCATCCTCAATGATACTTCGTTTTTTTCATTATGGAACCAGTCTTTAAGATCATTATGAAATAGCCTTGTAAAGCATAAATTATGGCAAACAAAAAGTTTATTGTATTAATCTAAGATTTGCACATGACTATTATACATCAGTAAATATCGCCATTTAATAAACTGGAGTGATTTTTAATAATTTATTAAAATTATTCGTTTAAATATGTAATATTGAAAAAAATACTTGTTTATGTTACCTGACGACCTTCTATTTTGCAAGGCTCACTACAAACACCTTTTTCATTGCATGAATAACTACAACAATCACTGTGTCTGGAACACTGCAACAGACCATAATCATTGAAATGGTACCTTAACATTATATTTTACATTATTTTTATAAAGT
>CM040191.1:44138140-44510640 GCA_022606455.1 Callitettix versicolor
TAATGAAAACTCAAAAGAGATCATAATCGGTGCTCATTTCAAGGTCCCGGGTCTGGATATTACCATGATGGCCACTCCAGAAATTCGCTAATAACTGTAGCAAAGATATCGACAAAACCTAGGAAAATCATATTTGATCAAAAACGTGACACAAAAATCGATTTTGTTAATACAGCTTGAACAAGTTCGTCCTTAGCGTTATTCTAAATATAAAAGAAAAAAATGAATTGTATTTAATATTACAATAAAAAAATCTGATTTCGTAATCAAACGTTTAGGGAAAAAAAGAAACTTTTTGGAAATTCGCTTACATCACGTCAGCGAGATTATTTAATTTTAAATTATATGTCAGAAATTTTGTACATTTTTTTACACCGTTTGTTCAAAACGTTTACAACGTGTTTGTAACGTACACACGATAAATCGGAGGAATTTTGATAATACGTTTGTTCGTAACTAATATTGTCAACAGATTTATAACTTAGTTCTTACTTGGCTGGTGGTTAGTAATAATGCTTCGCCTTAGCCGCGGTAGTTCGCTTATTGTTTGGTTACAATCCAAACTGCTACGCATTTTAAAATTGGCATCTGACCAAACCGTTATTATTGTGATCGTGGAACTAAATGAAATGCCATTCGCTCGTGCAGTTCTGTAATTTTTGTATTTTAATCCTTACTTTAAAGCGTTCGCGAGGCGTTTGTTTCAACTCGACCGTTTTGCGTTTGGTTTGTGTGTTTGTTACGCAGTTTTGGTCAAACGCATTGTCTGACTGTTCTGAAATTTTATACGAAGGTACATTGTTTAAAGCCCGAACGACGTATGCGTAAGATTTTTTCCCGTTCATTACCGTTTCAAGATGGCGGCCTCTTGATTTATATTAAAGAGTATTCGCAGTTTTAAACAAACGCATTGACCGATTGTTTTTAACATTTCATACGAAGGTACCTTGTACAAAGCCCAAATTACGTATTTGTAAGATTTTTCCCCACTTCCATTTCAAGATGGCGGCTTCTGATTTAACGATGATGATTTTACGCAGTTTTGGCCAAACGCACTGACCGATTGTTTTGAAATTTGATACGAAGGTACCTTGTATAAAACCAAAATGATGTATGTGTAAGATTGTTCCCCATTTATTTCTGTTTCAAGATGGCGGCCTCTGATTTACAGTAACGACTGTACGCAATTTTAATCAAACGCATTGACCGATTTTTTTGAAATTTGGTGCTCATATAAAGCTTGAAAGACGTATGTGTAAGTTTTTTCTTATTCACTCCGTTTGAATATAGCGGTCTCTGCATCAACGTTGAGAGTGCATTTGCTGGTCATTTCCTGTAATACTGGCTGAACGGCAAAACCTACCATAATTTTTTACCGTTTCATGGAAATATTTCCAATGAAGTTGTTCTAGTAACATTTTTCGTAAATATTACGGTTACCGGTTAAATTGGCGGAAAAAGTTACGAGCGCTGTCGTGGGGCGCTTAATATTAGGCTAATTAAGATACTTCGAGGTCCACTGTTCTATGAGCTACTAGTAAATAAGGTTGACTGCAAACAACTTCTGCTTTTTCACGAAAATAATTGCGGTGCGCAGTTGTCTCAACGCTGACATGATAGAAGCGAATTTCTCCAAAATAGCAACCTTGTTTCACTACCACAATCAATATTAATTGCATTAATTAATATTTTACGTTTTCAATGAAATTTGACTATTGAAAACGCTTATTTGTGCATATTTTAACGCTCATTACGATAGCGAAAATATATTTTCAATGAGATAAAAAAGTTATGATTTTTTATAGATAAGGAATAGCCGGTATTTTGAAATAGTTGGACGGATTTTGCTGAGTTATGAACGTAAAGTTGATTTCCTCCTTTGTTACAAGGTTTAACCAAATCAGAATCATAGCTTTTGACTGTCAACATCCACCTCGATTAGCTTATGTTGGAGTTACGACAAACGATAACAATTGATTTTGTTGAACGGATAAAGAGCAAAGAATTTGTACTAAATTTCGTTGTGAACTGAACAAAACCCTTACTGAAGAATACCAAATGTTTGTTCAAGCATTTAGAGATGAAGCTTTAATCAAATCAAAGACTTTTGAATGGTTGAAAACACCGTTCAGGTAGGCCATTTAACAGCATCACTCCAGAAAACATTGTAGAGTTCGGGAAATCAACCGCCAGCACAAAAGACACACCATCCACGACTTGGCTTAAATTGTTGGAATGTCATATGGAACATGCCAGCGCATTTTGTGTGATGAACTCAACACGAGAAGAATTGCAACCTAGTTTGTTCGCCATTTTTTAACGCAAGTCAGAAGAATGCAAGTCTATACTGAGCTTCAACGGACGATTGCAGTGGATCCAGACTTCTTGTTCAAGGTAATTACATATGATGAAAGCTGGGTTTATAATTATGCCCAAAGAGGAATCGTCACGTGGAAGACGCCAAACTCTCCAAGACCGAAAGAAGTCCGTCTGTCTCGTAGTCACGTGAAACAATGCTGATATTTTTTTCGACATCGTGGGATTATCTACTAGGAATTCGTCTGAACTGATCGAATTGTAAATAGTTTCTAGTGTCTCGGTGTTTTGAGGCGACCGAGGGAGAACGTGCGGCGTGGAGACGCAGACCGGGTCGTGCGCCACGATAATGCGCTGCGATCTCGGTGAGGCAGTATTGGAGTCACTTGTACTCCGTTCACCGCACTTATCAGACCTAGCACCGTGTGACTTTTTAAAAACCAAGTTGAATGGACGTCGTTTCGATGTAGAAGAAATTCAAAAGGTATTTCAAATGGTTCTAATAAGGGAGCTCACTACAGCCGGCTTCGAGCAGTGCTTCCATTGATGGCAGGAACGCTGTATAGATGCAAATGGTGACAATTACATTTTTAATTTGAAGAAAGTTCTTTTTTTTAACAGTTCTTGAAACTTTTGGGTAGCACCTTGTATGTATCTGTTACAATAATAAAGCATGTTGAATTTTGTTGTCCTTTTTAGTGGAACCTTACAAATACTTCACTGTTAATGTGTTTAACAGAAAACAGAATCCCGCAAATACATAACATAAATATAAACTAGCTTCAGGACATACTATAACAAGTACTTTCGTTTTCTCCTACTAATTTCGAGCTGCACCCAATACCTTTAAGTATGTTCTGTTAGGTTGTTTGTTTTTGTTTATCTAATCGTAAATCTTCTCTCTGCGCCTCTTATCCCGATGGTGTCGCGCGAGTAACAGCTGTTGTGGATCCAATCTTCACAGGATTTAAAAAGTTAAGCTACACGTTTTTTAGTGTGTTTGTACGTTGTCAAACAGTCGCGCCACATGTTGACATTGTAGTGACCTTCAGCATATGAATACTGTCGAGCTTTTGTCCCACAGTGCCAACTGTTATTGTGTTTAAGATTTTAATGCTTCCGTACTGTTTTAGTAAAAACAGCAACCAATTAAATCGCTAGAGATACCATTCTGTTTACAACTCTCTAGCTAGATTGTGATGTAATTAATGCGAGGAGAATTAAATAATAGTTTTAAAAATTCAAGGTTAATGTCTAAGGCATTGTGGACTAAATAAGTTCGTTATAATTAATTTGTGAAACAAATAAGATTTTTAACAACGCTCAACATTCCTATCATTAAGTACCTTCGTTTTCAAGTGTACTGAATTTAAAAAAAGTGATTTTTGCCTTAATGCCTCTCTCTGTCTTCCCTACCCCCTTTCTCTCTCACACTCTCTGTCTCTCCCCTCTCTTTGTGCGCGCGCATGTGCGTGTATGTTTACTGTAAACTGTTGCGAAAATTGTCTTTGTAGTGGTCCAAACATAGGAAAAATATAAGTTGACGACAAAAAATATTTAGGAGGAGGTAAAATCTTTAGTGCAGAAATATTTTTATGTTATTTATCTAATGAAATTATTGTTTGGAATCTAGAAGTATTGGCTACTGATTACGGATACTCTTTATGTGTTTGCACATAAAGAGTTCATGCAGGGAAACTATCTAAAGTTCTAGTTTCCATATCTCCCCTCCTCCGATTTCGACATTTTAAGTTTGAAAAATCTCGTCGAAAAATGCATAAATATGGTTTGAATAAAAAAGCAAAATAAAATAAATAAATTGTTTTTCGAGATTTTTGGATATTTCACATACTTTTGTACTTATACACCTCATCAAAAACTGCTTTTAAAAAAAAATCACACAACTTTAGGTTTTTTCGCTGTTCGACCTTTTGCAGTCAGGTAAAAGTGACTAGAACACGATTGAAAAGTCATTTTTATGTTTGTTATCAAATACTTTTAAAAAATGTACTCAACTCACTAGTTCTACAGTCCGCAGACGAAATTAAGGGCTAAATTAGGGAAATGTGAAGTTCCCCTTAAAAAATTCGAGCCAAGACCTTTAAACTAAGCCTTCAACTACCTTTCTAACTTTTACCACTCTTAAAATATTGTTTTCTAATTTTAACTTATGGGATTGTATATAAGAATACATAATATAAATTGGTAACGATTTCAAAAATATTCAGAAACTGCTGACAGAACTTAAAAATCAGGAATAGTGAAAATTAATTTAAATTAAATTGAAGTAAGTGTAAAGTAAATTTATTTATGTAACTCATAATTATTGTTTTTAGCAAAACCTGTTTTGCCGATTTTGAAAATCTTTTTCAGTAGATTTTTATTAGCCTACTTTTTTAATGTTTTGGTTCTGAACTGGATTTTGGTATTGTAGTTAGAACTGACTAATAAAGTTTACATAATTGTGAAAAAGTTAGTGCTTTTTGCTGTACGATTTATTATTTTTTGTACGCAAAACAACTTTATTCGTTTTTGAAACTTTAAAATTTGGTATCAGCCACTAGTACTGACGCGGGACGGCCTCAGTAAAATCGGGACAGTTGGTAACCCTGATTGTGATCTCAACTTTGCCCACTCCTGATGTATATTAAGGATTATCTGCTCGGGATAGTAGTTTATTTGTAACTGATTAGAAGTTCATATTGAAAGGAAGTAATCTTCAGAACTAAGCTGAAAGTTTTTTAGAATTTACATTTGTTTGTTTTAATTAAATTAAATTGATGACCTTGTACTAACCGGTTTGCTCCCTGCAAGTGTTTGTCTGTCTTGTACATTGGCCTAAAACTGAACGTTTTCAATGAACGAAGTGTAATCCTTCAAAAGCACGACTGAATTGTCATGTATTTATTCGTTTTTAGGATCATTGATAACATTGGATTTTACTTTCTTGTGGACGCTTGTGTGTGGCGTGCACATACAGAGCTGGACATAAGAATCAACCGACTTCAATGAAATTTATCATTTAGTCACTACTTATTACAAACATTTTTGTTTTAAAATCTTTTACTATAAACAACTTCTAAAAATTACAAAAAGTCGAATTGTCTCAAATTCAATTTTAATTTTAAATATGTTAAACATAGTCCTAACCTATTCAAACGAAATGTAATTAATTATCGGTATTTCACCAACAAATTAGGCCTAGGTTCGGTAGCTATCCGGAAATTGGCTTGGCTTCAAAATAGGCTAATCATATTTTGCTAATAATTTGGTCATACAATGTAGCAAATTAAAAATATAAAACATTAGGTTTTGGGAAAAATCAAAAAGGTATAACGCCGGTTTGATTTAACATTACAATGTTTGAGTTTATAATGGAGCTACCTGTAAATTAATTATACATTTTTTTTTTGGTGTTTAACGTCCGACTATTTTGCACACTTGGGCTAATGCAGACGATGGGATGATTTATAGCTTATTGTAAATGCCAAGCCCTGGCCGGGAATCGAACCCGGATCCTTGGGGTGAAAGCCCAGTACGGCCACCAAGGCGGCTCAATTAATTATAATTAATTATACAATCACCACTACTTGCATGCGGGTTATAACTATGCTCCAGAACTATTTGAAAAGGCAGTCACGTTAGTTTTTCCACTGTCATATTTTAATTTTTTATTTATATTTTTTTATTTTATTTATTATTATTATTATTATTCTTTTCTTAATGTCCATACTTTATACCAGCTAGACTAATGAGGATGAGGGATCAGTGTTAACGGTAAGAGAAAAACAAAGGGAGCAACCACGGCTCGAACTAAGAAAATTTAGGTGGGCAGTTGAGTGACGCAGTAGACTGACCGATGCTTTGGCCACTTCGCCTATGATATTAGTGAGCAACTATTATGGTAAAGTTTAGACACATAACCATGAAGTGTGCATCGATATTGGTCTCTTGAACACATTGTTGATGGGTGATAAAAATATTTATATGTGTGCGAATTAGCACAATAGCTTTCGAAAATAGCTTGAACAAATTCGTTACCCAACAAAATCCTTTTCAAAATTGCGGCCATTAAAATTTTTTAAATGTCATAAAGTTCGCCGTCATAATCAGCGTTAAAATGTGCATAAAGCATATCTTAAATAATTTTCGAATTTGATTGAAAATTTAAAATGCCTATATTTTAAAGAATTTGAGTAGCCTGCCATTTTTATATGGATTTTAATATCAAAATAAATCCATTATTTTTATTATTAAAATAACAATTTATTATCATTAAAATAAATTTTTATGGAAGGTTTGAGTTTCGCATTTCGAAACGTTAGTTTTCGGAAATTCATATCAGCGATAGAGCTGCGTGCCGAGATTGTTTATATTATTACTCAGATGTTAAATATCATTAGCGTGATTGACGGGACTGGCATTTATCAGATTATTATTAAATCTTATCTGGTCAAAGTGGAGCTGATACAATCGCGAGTTGCTATTTTTTAAACAGTCTGTAAGAGGTCCAACATGCACAGACATCGACAGTCGACTACATCTTCTATTAGTACCGACAGTGATTTGGGAACCAGATACAGTGAGTTTATTTATTACCACTTGTACTAGTTATCTCATAAAGTTAGTGCTTTGATAGATGTATCGATTATTGCATCTGTACAAGGCTATGAAATTGATACACTTCTAGACTAAAATGCCGCTTCATTTTGTTTTGTATAGTGAATGTGATGCATTAATATGAAAACCAGATCGGCATAGATAAGGTAAAAAAAGTGTATTGATAACTTAAGCGATGTTTTTTTTTTACTTTATATTTTATTTTAACAAGTCCAAAATTACCACGATCAATGTTCGCTCCTCTTAATTTACTTGTTTGTTTAGTAGGCCTATTAAAATTTTCTTGAATGTGATGTAACCATTAAAAGTTGTATAAGGCATGATTCAAAGTATTGGACTTCTTGTTTCTGAATAGTCAACATATATTCATTATTGTTTTTAGTGGTGTTCGAATGTTTTAGAACATGATTATTTGTGCATACAAGATTGTGAATTATTTTAAATAATCCTATCTTGTCAGGCCCTTCAATAATCGTAGCATTTAGAAAAATAAGAGAAAAATACTATCTGGCGTCATGTAAAAAATATATACAAAAATTCAACAGTGGTCATTTAACAGTTATAATTTTGCTTATAGGTTGGTGTAATTATAACCTATAAGAAAATGAAATATATGCCCAGGGTGAGTATCTGTGATTCGACAAAAGGTGTGCAATTTTGCACAGCCTACGGTCTATTTTGCAGTGAAATCAATCTGTGGTTTATTAAAGAAATGCACCAATGCCATTGTTAATACAGTATCATTTTTCAGATCATTTTAGTAAAGCACAGTCAAAGGTTTTATTTTTACTTTCTGTGTATAAAATCGATAAAATTAATTTTGATATATTTATGCCTGTTTAAAGTCTCCTAACCTAAAATTACCTGGAATCTTTTGCGTCTGTCTTGCAAATCACTGCATAGAGATTAAACAAATTGACCGGATTACAATGAAATTCAGCATGTATGCCTAACTTTCGTTTACCCATATCGCGTACACATTTCTAATTTTTCAGAAATGTTCAGTTTCAGGCATATTTTGATAAAAAAATACTAAAAATTAACAATACGTAGGCATACACAAACAAATCGAATGTATTCGATAGCTACAAACAAAACCATGGAAATAGCAAAATTTCTCCAAAATCGGTTAACCAGATTTTGCTTAAATATTGACAATATAGCTACAAGGACAGCGATTCATAACTGAATTTAGTGTAGGCCTACCAAGTTTTAAATAAAAGAAATTTACTTGTTTTCAAGTTCATTGTAAAAACAAAATACACATTGTCAGCCCTTGAGGTTTGTTTTGTTTTTTCGATTTATTCTCGAACCGTATTTGTTTAAAATTTTAAATTTGTTACACTATTTATAATTGCTATTTCAATATAACACGAACTTGTGAAAAAGTTTGTACAATGTTTTGGTACAATTTATTTTATAAGTTACCTGATAAACGACCTATCAACAAACTTTTTGAACGACTGAACTAAAAAAAACAAAAGTAAATGTTACAGCAGACATTTTAAATATTTATTTACGTATCCTATTTCAAGTTGTAGATAGAAAGGCAGACAGATAAACAATAAGGGCCAGTTAATAAACAAGCAGCTTTAGTCGCGCTGGTAGTTATCTTTGCACTTTGAGCTGTAGTTGATCAGCTGATAGCACAGCTGTAATAATTTCATCTGGAAGTCAAATCGTGTTTGCACTTCTGGTATTTCTCTTCCTTATTTCACTAAACTATAGGATTAAACAATTATAGCGGCACATAGCTGTTTCGCTGTTTTAAGATTGAACATCATCTGTATAAACGAACATTTTGTACATACGCGAAAATAAAATGTTGCCAGAGGTCAGGGTTCATTTTCATATTTTCAATGTAATTTGGTAATTTAAAGTGCTAATACTTGCACATTTTAATGCTGATTATGATGGCGAAATCAGAATTTAAAAAAAGATAAGATAAAGACAAATACTTTTGGAAATTCGCTTCTATCACGTCAGCCAAACAGCTGCGGGCCGCGATTATTATTTATTAGATCTACTAGTAAATAATGCTTGCTCGCCGCTCTTTCTTTTAATGTTTCATGTTTGCTCGCAGTTTGACCTAATTAATGATAGCCAAACATTAAATAAATATAAACTCAACATAATATAACTATCGTAATGTAACAGTATCACATATTCGGTACAGATGTTTGTAGAACGTGTATGTTTGTTTGGATAACTCACCTGTTTGATTAACAGTTGGTATTGTAATGATTTTTCTTATTTGTTATCCAGTTTCCATTTATGCAAATTTTATAAAATGCAATGGGGAATCCGATTTTCAACAAAGTAGGCTACAATATAAAAATGTTTTTAATTTTTCAAGGCTTGGAATGGCTGTTATTTGGAAACTGTTGTACAGATTTTGTTGGGTAATCTTACTCAAGCTACCAAAATCGATTTTTGTGCCAAGTTTGTCATAGTTCCATAAATTAACATTGTGCACTCTTAAATGAATTTAAAAAAATAATTTTAATAATTTATTCAGATTTTAAAGCTAATTAGTATAGTGAAATTAGATTTCCAAATAAGTGCAATTTAAAAAAGTTATACATTTTTAAGATGTGTAATGACCGCCATTTTGAAACTGTTGAATGGATTTTGTTGGGTAATAAATAATTTTGCTGGAACAAGCAGTTACCAATAATGATTTTGTTCCAATTTTGAATCTGCTAACAGATTCCCTGAAGAGTCAGTGCTTCAGGGTACTCCTTTAAAACCTGCCCATGTGATAATATCCTCACTGTACATACAATGAATCACCCTTAAAATATCACTTATTAAGGTGGTTAGAAATGGTCCTTGAAGAAAATAATCATTTAAATATCATCATTGGTACAAGATTATCATCTACAAAGTATTTACATTTTTAATAATTGATTTTATTTTATCTGTCATAATTTCTCTGTTAAGTTTTTTTTATCACTTTCCACCTGTCTTTGCTTCCCAACACAGTAGGCCTACAAATTATATTGGAAGGCTTTAAAACTCTTCCTGTCTTCTATGTGGTTTCTATCCAATCTTCATTCGACGATGCACATAAAAAAATATTTGTTTTGAATCACCTATAGCTTCACCACATTAATTGCATGTAGTCTTCAATCTGTAAAGATATTGTCAGAAACAGCTATGTTCTGATTGAACTTGTGAAATATCTACATACTGGTATTACTGTTGAAGACTAGGATCAGTTCCTTTTTAGGGTCTTTGAGTCTTCCATGGTAGTCATTCCAACAGCTCTACTCTGAAAAAATCGTTAAAAACTTTCTTCCTCATCTCCTGAGATTTATGAACTACAAATGTGGAAAATTCCATAAATAAGTTAATTCCTTTAGTTTTGAGCAATGTACAAACAAACAGACATTAAATGAACAGACATCTAAATAAAAAGAACTTTTTGACTCATCAGCGGAACTGAAAATTTGTTTATCAATCAAAATTAAAAAATTGTTTTCGCAATCACCCAAACTTTCTATACATACTTTGCTCATATTTTAGGACTACTTCATGTTTTCACTACTTTTTTTTAAAGCTAGTTTTTGGTCAAATCCTAAAAATTAACAAAAATTAGCTATAACAATATTGAATAAGTTTGCTCCAATTTACTCTTTTACTATTCAAACAAAATCATTAATTCAATTTTGCTTAAATTAAATGTATGAAGATTCATAACTCATCCAGTGTACCAATTTAGAAAAAAAATGATTTTGAAAAAAGAATTACTTTTTTAAATTGTTTTACAACCAAAAATATGAGTTATGAATCTTTATAAATATGACTAAAATCTGATGAACATATTACTCATTTTCTATTTTTATTTGTGTCAGCCGCCTTGGTGGCCTAGTTGATAGCGTACTGGGCTTTCACCTCGAGGACCCGTGTTCGATTCCCAGTCAGGGCTTGGCATTTTCATATGCTATAAATCATCCCATCCTCTGCATTAGCCCAAGTGTGCACAATAGTCAAACATTAAACACATAAAAAAAAAATTATTTGTGGATAACACCCAAACTGGTTTTTTTTGGGAAATAAAATTGAACATGAAAAGTGTGAGTAATGAGTTTACACCATCTGTACAATTTTATCTCTCATTAGGTAGCTACAAGTTGAAATCCGAAAAGCCTCAGGGTTACCTTTAATACACATCCATTATACTTTTGAAAGTATGTAACACAGTAATACATTAGATAATGTTTACACACTTCACTTTAATTGAAATCTAATATTCAACACTAATGCGGCCTTAACAAAATTATTACATGTGTAATCTAAATACTATACACAATACTTGTAATATGCCTAACTGAATGAAAATCTGTCTTAAATTATTTAGTTTTATCAGTTGTACCTAAGTTAAATCTTTTTTGTTGAATAAGATTTTTCCAAATTGATAATTATAATTGGTTATTATTAATTATATAGACTTATTTGTATTATAAGCACAATAATTGCTTTAAGAAAACAATAATATACAGTTTTCTTACATTTAATTTATTAAATATAATTTAAATGTAGAATGATTGTTCTGATTGGGCTGCAATAAATTAATTATACATTGTAAATTCCTTAAACACTCTGGACAAATTTCTAGAGTTTATCAAAGATAGGCTACTGGAATCAGTCTAGTGTATAATATTTAGATGATATATAATAAGTCGATGGGCAAAGATACTCAATGAGCTTCTGAAAGTAATTTCCTCTGAAATAGAAAAAAAAATATTTGAAAATTTCTAATTGTATAGCTTTGTTTTTTAGTGATTATATTTGCTACTACTAAGTAAATAGAAAGTAGAGTTATAATAATAATAACAAAAATACTATTTTGATAAATATCAGTTTCAGATGTTGTAAATAAAAAAGTTTGGTGTCTAAGAAACATTGTGGAAACTAAGAAGTAGAAAAAATTGATATGTATGTACGAGGTGTGTTTATAAAGTAACGAGAATTTTTAAATTTCGCGGGCTTGGAGAGTCAAATTGTCAAACATTTTTTTTAATATGTTGGTATACATGCCCTTGAAGTATGATAAAACTTTCAGCTGTTTTCATTGTTGACTTTGTGACAGTCACTAAGGTTAGACGTGTTTTTATGAGCTCGGTGATTTTCGTTTGTTAAAAGAAATGGATCAAAGAATTTGTATCAAATTTTGTGTAAAAAATGGAATAAAGTGTAACAAAGTGTGTGAAATGTTAACAAAGGCCTAGGGTGAGTCTGTTATGAGTAAAGCAAGAGTTTACGAGTGGTATAACTGTTTCCAAGAAGGGCGTGAAGACGTTGAAGATGACAAACGCCCTGGACGCCCCAGCACATCAACAACTGATGAAAACGTGGAAAAAGTGAACGAAATGGTTATGAACAATTGCCGAATCACAATTAGAAAGGTCGCTGATGATGTTGGCATATCGATTGGATCATGTGATGGCATTGTTTCCAATGTGTTGTGTATGAAACGCGTGGCAGCAAAATTCGTTCCAAAATTGTTGAATTTTGAACAAAAACAGCGGCGAATGGAAGTTGCTCAGGAGTCACTAAATGAAGTCAATGACAATGCAGAATTACTGAAACATATTATAACAGGTGACGAAACATGGGTTTATGGATATGACATTGAAACTAAGGCTCAATCATCCCAGTGGAGCCATTTAAGAAGATATTAATGGCATAGTGCATCATGAATTCTTGCCACCTGGTGAAACGGTCAATAAGGAGTACTACCTACAAGTTCAACGTCGTTTGCGTGAAACAATCCGAAAAAATGCCCGGATCTGTAGAAAAACAATTCATGGCTTTTGCATAATGCACCAGCTCACACTTCATTGCTTGTTCGTGAATTTTTGACCAAAAACACTACTGTAATGATGCCCCAACCTCCATATTCGCCAGACATGGCTCCGTGTAACTTTTTCCTATTTCAAAAAATAAAGAGAACCTTAAAGGGCTGTCATTTTACAGCTGTAGATGACATTAAAAGCGCATCACTGAAAGAACTAAAGGCTATCTCAAAGATCGAGTTTGAGAAGTGTTTCGAGGATTGGAAGAAGTACTGGCACAATTACATAATCTCCAATGGGGATTATTTTGAAGGCGAAAACATCAATGTAGAAGAATAAATAAATATTTTGTTCAAAAAATTTAAATTCTCGTTATTTTCTGAACACACATTGTATAAGTTAGCCCTTAGAATCCATTTTAAATTATTTAAAAAAATATAATTTTCAAGTAGTTTTTGCCAAAAAACCCTTAAAAATTAATATAAATTGAATTTACTTAAATTTGACTTTATTAATTGGCATCAAATTTAACTCAAATGTTGCTAAAACAAAACATATGATCCCCTAACACACAATTTAGTTCAGAAACTATTAAATACAAACCAAAAAATTAGCACAATGTTTTAAGACCTGCTAAACAGATTTCACTAAAAAATCTGGTTAAATGTGAAGATTATCCAACATATTAAGTGTATCACATAAAAAAATATGTTTAGTTTTTTATAGTTCAATCATTTTTTTTCTTTTGAGAATTAGCAACATGTGGGAAGGTTTGTGAAATGTTTGTGTACAATTTACTTTGTTAATAATTGACAATGTGATGCTGAAA
The DNA here is from genome assembly GCA_022606455.1 of Callitettix versicolor. Lineage (NCBI taxonomy): Eukaryota > Metazoa > Arthropoda > Insecta > Hemiptera > Cercopidae > Callitettix > Callitettix versicolor. Next base: position 44,151,707 of record CM040191.1, read on the forward strand.
GAGGTTACTTCCAGAAGCAAATTTTAGTTTTATATTTTAAATGGTATGTTTGATTATCTGGTACTTAATTATCAGATAATCAATAAATAACTCTTGGACTATATAGGTTATATTATACTGGAACAATCTTTAAATATTATGCTTGGCCTTTTGTGCAATAGTTTATTTTTCTATTTGGAAACTTGCTGCAAGTGACCTTACAAACTTTTGATAATGATAATTATTATACTCTTTTATCTATTAATCTTTCCATGAAGAAATAAGAAGATATTAGGCTATATACAGGTTCTTTAAAAGATAAAAAAACATATCAGTTAATTATTAATACATAATTAATAATGCATGTACATTAAGAGTGCATGCATATAATACTGATTATGTAGGCCTGACAGTTATTAATAGTTTGTGTCTCATGATAGTACATTTTGAAGTACATTACTCAGTTTTTGAAAAGTAAGTTTCACTTTTAAATGATTGTTGGAACATAAATTCTTTCCATACTGCATAAAAGATTTGTAATTTTTTGCACTGATACTGTAGCAACAAGTTGGTTTTCATATCAACTATTGCAAATTATGAACATATTGTTAAAGTGCTTTGTATGGTGTATATTTCACGAATGAATTATTAGCTTGGTAACTGTTTATTAACAAGAATAATTAATTATAGTTATTCACTGTAGTAATGTAAAGTTGTAATATTGGAAATGTAACAGTTGGTTCAAGTATCTCTGTTGATTTTATAATGGACTATAATTTTTAAATAGATGCAAAATGGAATAACCAAAACAGTTACACTCACTAAACTTTGTTACATGAATATACTGTGATATAAAGTAATATGATTCCAGAACTGTAAGAATACGATATTAAGAACTTCATAATAATATGTGACAGAATGTTTCATAATTCAACAAATGTATTACATCAAAACTTTAGACACTAAGTCACTGGAAGGCACTGGCACTGCACCATAAGTTCAGAAGCTTAACTATAGAGGAGCAGTAGAAGCAGACTGCTTCAGTTGCCTGTTCAAAGGGGTGTTGCGACAAGATATAAGAAATATATATTTTAAAGTACATGAGAAATTACCTGTTTGTATTTATTTTGAAATCTTAGTAATAAACAAAATTTTCAATTACATTTGTAAACATTTATGTCATAAACACCTGATATAGTTGATATGGTGACATGGTGTATAAGTGAGGGGTTGCTTGTGCCTCTGGGGCAGTGAGTAACTGGTGTCTCAGTCAATATTTTTCCACAGGGGGTGCAAACTAGCTGCACCTATTAAAAGGATTTAGATGTCCCTGGCATACTCGAGTCTAACACACACTTGCACTTGCAACACTAACGCACGACTTTAATACTTTACACCCACATTTACGTTTAGGGAGGCCATAATAGCCTCAATGTGCTTTCAGCCTTAAAAAAAGTCAATCAATGTCTAGTAATGCAAAAAATTGCATTGTATTGCTATTTCATAAACTCAATCATTTTTAGTCAAATTTAATAATCCCATCACAACTAAACTTGATTCATTTATACTTTCATTTAAAATAATGAATGATACTTCAAAAATTATATTTAAGCTTGTAACTTTAATAATATTTAGTATTATTTTGAGTTCTTACTGAATTTAAAAATGTACTTTTTTATTTCACAAGCTGAATGGACTAGAAACTCACCAATTAAAAGTGGTGGAGCTACGCACCTTGAATTCCCTCCAAATCTTAGACGTTAGGAAGAGACTAGGACTGCAGAAGGTGCTGCAACTGAGCATCTTAGGAACCCAAAATTGATTGTAACTGTGTAATGATAACCCTACAAATTTATTCATTAATTCTGAAATTCTTACATAAATGGATCTAATATAATTCTGGCTCTAGAGGTATTTGAAACATATTTTTTTTTGGTGTTTAACATCCAACTATTGTGCACACTTGGGCTAATGCAGATGATGGGATGATTTATAGCATATAAAAATGCCAAGCCCTGGCCGGGAATCGAACCCGGGTCCTCGAGGTGAAAGCCCAGTACGCTATCAACTAGGCCACTGAGGCAAAGTTTATACCACGCAAATTCTCAGACTCTTTAAGGAGCAACAGAAAACAATAGTTCAAAGTGTAGTAGCCAGTAACATTGATAGTCTGATTAACACCACCTACTCTAAAGAAGAAGGGTGATGCTAGAAGAGTCACATTATATCTGTGCTAGTAATCTAAATGGTGTTTGCTATTAATTTTAGATCAATATTTCATTTTTTATAAAATTACGTTAGAATTGAAAGAAAGAATTTATAGTTGGTTATATGTTCAGAAATAAAGTATGATGGTTAATTAAACAGTAAGATTTACTTTTGAAAGACCCGATATTTTATAACATTGTCCATTAAAATGTATTAAATTTGGTTAAATTCATTGTTTAACACAATTCCAGTTGAAAATTGTTACTACTAAGCAATTCCATCACAAAATTAAAATAGTGGATTCAAATAGGAGATTAGCAAAGTTAATAGCATTGCATAGTAAATCTGAATTAAAAATTCAGGAGTAAATATTTTAATTGATTGTAAAGTACTGCAATGAACTCGCAGCCAAAAAGCGATGCATCAACATTAAAAGCATTTCAATCAAAATTAAAAGCAACATACAGATTTGATATCAATTAAGGTGGTGAAACCAGATTTTCAATACAGTGTAAGGTAAAAATATTAGAAACTGTTTAATATTTTATATTAACGCAATTTTGAAATGTATTAACAGGTTTATTGGGTAAGAAATTCAATCATAATGAATTTCTTATGTTCAAGCTTTTGTACAAAATTTGAATTATGCAAAAAATGTGAATATATTATTGTAAGTAATGCATGTTTTCTTATGGTATGTATATTATGTAAATGTACATTATTAACAAAAATGTTGAATAATACTGCAAAAAGTTTTCTAGAGACCAAAATTAGTACAAATGCACTATATCTGGTATTCTGTCATATCGTACTACTGTTATAGGTCATTTTAAATATTGTTTTATTTGCTTAAATTTTTGTTTGGTTCAGTAGATTCTTGTTAAATTTTTACAATAATCCTTCCTATTACAAATATAAACATTTTAAAATTAATGTGTGTTTATAGAAAGCCAAAGATCGAAGCATCCTTTACAAGGACCTCTAAGAGTTGTTCGACTGTGTGTTCTCAGTATAGTGTTTCCAGGATTGCTACTAGGAGTGCCTCTTTACATGAGGTACAATGTTTATACACAACAACCATTCCCTATTGGCATGTCGGACGTCAGGATGATTGATTCCAAAATATCTACTGTGTGGTGTCAGGTTGGTTATTTGCACTATCAGGGATTTATTAAGAGGGAAAAGAAACTTTTTTTTATTTCTTATCAACAAACTTTAATCATTTTCCATTTTAAATATGACCAGGGGGCCCGTGCGAAATTTCGCACTATGGAAGTTTTAAGTAAACACAGTCTTTTGAATAAGAGAAGTTGTTAGGGTGAGAGCAGTAATTGGAAGAAAGGGAAAACATGTTTAAAAAATAAATCTAAAAGCGATTGATTAAGAATAGATAAATCTATAGATTTATGTCCTGCACGATGGAAGGAGAAATCACAAATATTTTCATGTAAAAACAGTCTCCAAATCATGTGTTTGGTATTTGAATGCTTATCCCAGCTTGTACGAGGGGCAGCGATAGAAGACTGTCAGTAGGGCCACATATACAATAAATTTAATGACTTTTAAGTAAATATTGAAATTATTCTAAGAACATTCTGCAAAAAAGAGGCATTGTATATTCGTGATTAATAAGTTAGCTTTGTAAAACATACAAAATATTGTCTGATTTGTGATGCTGCGAATGCGCATCCATGATGGTATTTTTCCAAGACAGTTAAAAGTATCTTTTATGTTAAAATTTTCCACAACAGTAAGTTTTAGTACAAAATAATTTTGTAGTGTCAGAAGCCAGTTAAAAAATATTTTAGTATGTACTGAGAAAAAGGGATGTTCACTCAAGAAATAATATATATGATAATAGACCAAACCAGCAAAATATCAACTTTAAATTTATGACTCAAACATCAAGAAAACCTACAAAATGATATTTCAGTAGGGTGTAATTATATCTGTAGAAAAACTATTTGTAATTACAGCTTATATAGGTCAGAGACTTATTGTTTGTGATGAACACATTTACTATATTATCCTATACAAGCAGATATGTATGTCCAATAGCAATGTAACTTTTATAGGCATACCTAAGCCCTCCAAGAAGCTCTCCTTCCACAATATTACCAACACCTAATTTACCTATTGAACTTGCACATTACTAAACATTTATCCTCTAATATTGCAAAACAATTAAGGGCAGAATAATTCCCTTAAGGATCATTCCTTTCCCTAAGCAGACCTGTCAACAACTTTCATGGCGAGTAGTAATTTATGTTAGCGCATGTTATTTCACGCAGCACTGGGTCATTGCACCAAATGTGGCTTGATATTTCGAGGCTTCAGGCTTGATATTTGGAGTTATATTTCAAAAAATGAAAAAGCTAATGGTGCTAAAATTTTAAGTTTTTGGAAGAATATCTTACTGATGCTGATAAAAGAGAGTTTTTACTTATTTGAAGAAATTAAACTGAATTTATAGCTAGTTTTTATACTACTGGCACACTTTTGTCAGTGGTCACAGTGAAATTAGCATCACAACAAAATGAAAGTATTGAACCTTCACTTGAACTGAAAAAAGCTACAAAGCTTTACAATCAAGAGCACAAAAAATAAGGTATGGCTACGTTATATTTCAGAAGTTTTTTATGGTGCAATCTATTAATACAGAGAATATTTTTGATACTTTTTATTTCTACCAATATATTTTTGACAATGGAAACACTCATACACACTCATGTTTAGTAAGCTTTGCTATAAACATTACCTTTAAAATTATATTGTCCAAAAATAATTTTTGTCCTATGTATACATTTTTTCTTACTTTTCATTGTCACTCGCATATTCCAGCCTTTTCCGACACCCATACATCTATAGATTGACAGATCTGCATTAGTTCAATTAGTGTAAAGTAAAAAAATACTAATTCTGCATAGGCATGTTGGTCTATTGCATGTGTCAGACTTGCAAAGTGTTGAATTACAGAAACTAACTCTAATGAAGTAACATTAGAAATAATTGGAATGACCTCTTGTTCTATTTTTTAATGTTTTTTTGTTTTGTTAATGGTCAGTTGTTAATTAATCAGTTTACTAATTAAAGTTCATATTTGTACACACATTTCAGTCATGCAAATTAATATAAACCTTAAAAACTCTCTCAGTAGTGTGTTTACATTAATTGCATGATTATGTTTTTATCTAATTGCATAAACTAAGTTAAATATATCCTGATTTCTATTATGCTTCCATTAAAGATAAAGTATAAACAAGTATACAGTATTTTGCTTTAAATTTAAAGAATGTGAACTAGATATTACGTTACTATTTTAAATATAAGCAAGAAATCACAAAAGCAGCTTGTTTAAACATTGTTTCATTGTTTATTGTATTTTTTTATAATCTTCTGTAAAATTTTTTGTAGTTTCCATTGTTTTATTTTTATATAAAAGAACTGACTGGTCACCACATTATCTTCTGCTCATTTTGTTTTAATGTACTTAGTGTTAAATTTACATGCATTGTTCAATTTTCGCTCAATAAGTGTTACGTTTGTAGACAAAAACAAAACCAAAATTCTTTGTTTTCCTGACTTGTTCAGACCACCATAATCAACAAAGAACTTAAATCAGTGTATGTATTTTTACAGGTTTTTAATTCTCAGCAATCATCATGCAATCACATGTATAATAAAGTCATACTACTCGTGCTAAATAAATCTTCCATTTAATAACAAGTTTGCACTACTACTAAAGTTATTATTGGCGTTAATTAATTACCTAATTCTCTATAAAACCCATCTAAACTACAGAAAAGAAACAAGCAAAACTAATATTATATTATTATTGTTGTTTTTTGTATATATTGTGTGATGTCATTATTTGTATGTGAGTATAAATAAATACATAAAAGTTGAAAGTATGGATGTGATCATTAATTAAAAAAAAAAAAGAATAGCCTCAAATTGTATAAGGGACTAATGAGAAGACGTAATGGATGAATGAAGAAGACTTGTTCATACTCTTAATTCAGTATTATTTTCTTATTTAAATAGTTAGAAAGTTTCTGTATCTGATACAATTAGATAATACAATTGTAACAATAACAGTTTAATTAATTTGTTAATAAATGACAGTTTATTTTAAGAAATAATCTTTGAAAACTCTGTGATAAGAAGGATATGCTTAAGTCTTAGAAACCAGTTATCCATATTAAAACCCAAGTTTTTTTACAGTCTAATTTTTTTTTGAATCATCACCGAAGTTTGGTGGTAAATCATCACCAAAAATCATTTTGTATTAAATGTAGATTTTTGTACATATGTTAAAAGTATACTTGTCCATTATTCTAACGTTTATTGTTTAGAAACAAGTCCTCTGGTCAAATGCAACATACAATGCATATCTATTGTCTGAAAGACCTGAGCTTCTTGCTGAGACCAAACATGTTACAATGACACGTCACTTGGTACTGGATGATGACATGAAGGAGTACTGGGGATTCTATTTGCTGAAAGGGTCCACAGTTTCTGTTTCAACATGTGTCAGGTATTTAACTTTTAAGAGAGATATCGACAAATAAGCCCTTACAACAAACCTAAATTACTGTCAGGGTTATTTCAGAGATTATTGGTTCTAAAACCATTGTTTGAATATAAATTAGGGTAGGGTACACAGGTAAATATTATATATGTTCAGAATTTGGACATCTGAAAAGCTTATTTTGAAAAATCAGACATATTTCCATTTTTTAAAAATTTACAGATCTTGAACCTGATTTTTTGTAGAGATCATGACCGAAATATTTTCTTTAAGTAAATTTAATCAAAATTGTTTGATTGGATTAGAGTTTTTATTAATTTTTTAGCGTTTTTTGTGTAAATATCTGCAATTTGAAATGTCATTAAAATTATTAAATTAATTTTATTCTTACAATTTGCACAAACTCACACAAACAGATGCTCAAATTATTACCACTTTATTGAACCCAAGAGGTCTAAAAATTTGTATATCAAAAAAATCTCAAAATAAAATTTCTTATGAAATAATACTTTCCGTATAATTTATACAGTGAGAAGATAAAATTAATTACCTGAAGCAGCAATTTCAAAATAAAACATAGTAAGTTTTAACTAATTATTTATATTAGTGCGTTACTTGCCTTGCACTGATAAACCAATGCCCATCAACATCATCGTTGCATGCAACATGGTGCTCCTGGTAATTAGAAATTTTATTACATAAGTGTAAACATATTATGTAATTTAAATGCAAATTTTACCTGAAATGATTTGCATTTTTTCATAATGTCTACTTTAATTTCAAATAAATAATTTAATTGACCGTGTAATAACATTATGACTTTTTCTAGGTGGCCTGGAGCCTCTTTGATCATGATTAGAGGTCATAAACATTTAAAACAATGTGCTTATATTGGGGATAACTCTTCAGAAGAACTGGAAGAGTTAGAAGAGTCTGAAGAAAAAAATAATACTTCCAAGGAACCCTCAAACAAACCACATGAAATGAAAAAAGTTATGGAGGGTGTTGTTGTAGGAAATACAACAATATATAATAAGCTTGGAAGTTCTGATTTGTCAGGTTATCGAAACCCTTCAAGCAAAATGAAATCGCATAAAAAAACTTGGAAGTTGGATAAAAAAGCGGCACACTTACATCTGTCTTTTGCCGATTACTTTATGAATCCCAGGCGAAAACATAAAAAAGAAAGTGATTATTACAAAGTGCACATGGAACCGGTTAATATTCCAATTCTTCAAAAAAAAGTGCAAACATCAAAGGAATTGTACGAAGACGTGTTGAAAAAACTAAATAAAATGGGTGCAAGAGGGAAAAGCATATTAGCCCAACTGAACAAGGATCTGGATCTAAGCGAGGACCAAAGTATGAATAATACGGATACTGGAAGTTCGGAAACATTGCGTTTACTTAGCGTGAACAATTCTACAAGTAGTGAAACAAAGAACGACCAAAAAAATCCTGAAGTAAGTGGTAAAGGTAGAAAGAGAGATATTAAATTAAATACTCACCTGCACTCTGAGCTTACTAGACATGATGAGGATGAAGATCATGCAATGGAAGAGGTAAATATAATGTGTTCTTAGCTAACAAAATTATTTTATTGACAATAAATTTGCAATAAAAAAGAAATTAAGTACCTACATAATATAATAATATTGCTAAAAGTTTTAAAAGTATATTAAGATTTGTAATAAATAAACACTTTTTTTATTGCTACAATAAATTATACACTAATTTTTTTTATAATTATCTTATTACATTTATAAATGTGGTTCATCTTATTTTTGATGTAATCAGCTTTGGTATTGATAGCTATCAATAGTATTTATTATGTATAGTATTTTTATACAATTTCCATCAATAAAACTTACCATATTTTCAAAATTAATAATAATAATATAAATCTGAGAAATGTTATTAAACATATAATGACATAAGTGTGGAATGCAGTTTTTAAATTTTTATTCTGAAAATAATACCATCCTAATTTTGGTTTTTCAAGTTTTGTGAGTTTTGATTATCCATTCTTTCATTTGAATTTCTTCCTAGAAACAGTAAGTGGTCAAAAACCTAAACACCAACATTTATAGGACATATCAAATAATAAAGGATGTCTAATAATATAACACCAAGTTTAACAACGCAGTAAAATTACTTATTATTGTTAAAGAATAACTGCCACTTAATGCTAATACAAAGTAAACTTACTGAAGTTGGTTTAGAACATAATTTCAGCCAATAGTGCCCAGAAACTTTTCTGTTACACTAGTGTTCGCTTTTTGTTGTGACCTTGTGCACTATTCAGGCTCAATCTCATCAATGACTTATTATGTTTGTTCCTTTAGTTAGAAAATTTTGGATCGTTAACGTAAGAGCAAGATTTAACTTACCCAAGAAGGAAAAGATGCAAGGGTTAAATTGTAAGATATTAGTGACCAGAAAGTTTAAAATGCACAGAAAATGTTTCTGGAATTGACTGTTGCACCACTCGTTGAAGCAACATGTTCCTCAATTTAAAACCATCCAGTTGAGGATACAAAATATCCATTTTCATTCAGTGGTCATTGTCACTGCATCTCTAGTCTCATTTACAAAGTAGTATTGCCCAGTTACATACCTGCCCAAAACCTATAACAAATAGTTATTCTTTTTATCTGCAATTGCTTCTCACGAATAGCTTGTGGGTTCCTTGTTCCCCAAAACCAGCTGTACAGTAGGCTTGCAATAAATCAGACTAAAACGGGGTTCATTTGGGCTGGATTTAAAAAAAGTTATATTTTTTTTTTTTTTTTTTTTTTTTTTTTTTAACATTTGACTATTGTGCACACTTAGGCTAATGAAGACGATGGGATGATTTATATCATATGAAAATGCCAAGCCCTGGCCAGGAATCGAACCCGGGTCTCGGGGTAAAAGCCCAGTACGCTATCAACTAGTCCACCGAGGCGGCTCAAAAAGTTTTATTGTATGGATGTTCATTAAGATAGTGTGTAATAATTTATTTGTGCCTTTTAGCAATAAAATCAGTTAAAACTGGAATAAGAGCTGTGAAATTTTAAAAAATGCAGTATTATCTAGTATTACTTACTTATTAAATATTGTACCCTCAACCATAAGGAAAAGTGAGCCAACTTCCACTTTGCATTCTACCTGCCCTGTTCCTCTCTGAGACTTTAGGACTTGTGCAGAAATAAACATCGAATTCTTTAGTTTGAATGCAGATCAAAACTAACAAGCCAGCTTCTGCTTTCATTTGAGTAACCTTATCTTATGCATCAGACATGTTCTCTTCAAAGAACATTAAGCAAACCACTAAAAAAATCATATTGCAGCGGCATTATGTTCTTACATGCATGACAAGTGTTAATTACAATTATTCTGTAGTTTCATCTTTTAATGAAATGGGCTTCTTTTTGAAAAATATGATTTTGCCAACATTTTTTGTGTACAGTATGCACTATATTTTTGTAATTTTTTAAAATTAGAATTAATGGGAATGTGAAGTAGTAAGACTGTTTTGTAAATAAATAATGTACAGAATCTATTATTTTGTTTGAAACTGAAACAGCTTTTAATAATGTATTTCTCTTAATGATCCAAGCTGAACAACAAAGAGGACTGAAATGATTTTGCTGTATTTACATGCTTGTTAAGTGAAAATGTGCTTCATAGCTAAAGATAATTTTATGTAAAAAAATCTTCACTGTCCATTTCACTTTTGTTCAATATCCAGCGTACGTGGTCATGGCTTAAATAATTGAGTTAGCTGTATTTTGTTATCTATCCCCATTCAAAGAAAATACCTATTAAGATATTGGTTTTTTCAGACTCACCTCAACACATCTTTCACAACATTTTCATAGAACAAATAGAATGAGAATGGGGTAACTTCTAATACCATAGCTGTTTGTTTCAAATCTCTTAACAAATCACAGCTCAGTTGTCAGACTGAGCGAATTTTATTGTCATAAAACACTACACCTAGAAGAGGCTAAAATCTTCTACTGCCAACCTAATGCGATAATGGCTTGTTATTCAAATATGTTTATTACGAACTATGCAGAAACCATTCATTAATCAAACAAGGATTATTTTTTGCTCAATAACAATAATTTTGCTTGTTATTGGTTCTATTTCATTAGAAGTGTGTTCTGTAACCTAAGAATAAAGCAGTATTTTCAGGAACATTTTCAATAGTAGCCTGACAACATACTGTTTAGTTTTTCCAATCCTGTTCTAGAAACTCTTAAATAATCATCAATGAATGAAAATGTTTAAAATTCTTCTGTTTGTTTGATATGGCCAAGGCAAAAGCAAGTCTGAATGTTTGAGAGATAACGATGTCTTCTAAGTTGGTTTTTGTTTTAATGCAGAATTATGCAACCTGGAAATTTTCAGTCTGTAGAATGGTTTTTCTGTTTAAGACAGTATAGGGTGACTAAGCTGGAAATGTAAATGAAAAGCTCTTTGTGTGGTGATTACAGATTCACTTTTTAATAAATGCTGCAATGGGTTCTGTCTTGTTGACAATTAAAATGGTAGAGCATACCCCAGTGATGGAACCCCCCATAAACACCACCATCAGTGCCATAGCTGTGATTTTTTAGGGTTTTTCTATCTCGCCCATTATTGTATTTTATACATAAAAGATTGTTACAGAAATTTAAAAGTATTTCTATCTAAACTGAAGAACTTTTGCGTTGTAAGAAGGTAGCAGATACTGTTTAAACAAACAGAGAGGTGTTAATTAACCTGAAACTAATTTCTGTCTGTAGGCCACTGACAAGTTTCTTTATAAACATACTTCTTTTGGAATTTAACATTCCTTTTTTCATTTTCTGTTTATTCATTATGTTTGATTTCCTCGAACCTAAAGTTTCAACAAATTAACTTTGGTTTTATTGATTGTTAAATTTTGTTTACTGGTGAGGAATACTAATGAATTCTTACAGTTTATTAACATATATTTCCAGTTATTTATTGTGAGAAAACTGTAACTTATCAAAATAAGTAAAACTTTGGCACAGAATTTATTTACTGGGTTTTACATAAAACTTACTTTTCTTTCTTGTTCTGTATGTAATTCTTTCTGCATAATGCCTTAAATGCATCATATAATAATCTTCTCCAATATGTTTCTTCTGTAAACATCCAAATTCTGATTTATCTCTAATTTTGCCCTAAGTAAAACTTAAATGATGGATACAGTACATTTTAGGCTAGTCTACAATTAAAAAGTTAAAAGGCCTAATTAACATGTTTGCAATACAATAAATTATTCGTTAGAAAGGTCACAAAAACATTCATTCAACAAATAATTTATCATTTTTAGAATTATTATGAAACAAAAAGTAATATACACATTGATTTATAACATAGCGAAACCTTATGAAAACAATCAACCTACACCTTGTTCAAGTGGTTTTTTTATTTGTTTGCAAACGTTATCAGAAACATTAAGTTATTACACACAGTATTAGTAGTATATCAGTAATCAGGCTTTTGATATTAACATCCTTTGTTAGCCTAGCCGTAGATTAAATATCATTTCATCATTATCACGAATCAATAATCAAAATTAATACTGAAAAACTGTCCTCTTTAAATTAGTCATTTCAGAAAGCTAAATCTTTGTAAAAAAAAATGTAAAAATAAACCATTAGATAAAAAGTTTGTGGCCTCTAAATTATTTTTCTAATAAAAAATAAATATTTAGACAATGCAAAGTTTTTTTTAAGGTACTAACTATCTTAAAATTATCAGTACAGTGATACAAAATTAATGGATTATTATTTTGATTAACATTAATTGCTGTTTGTATTTCCTTAGCAAATTTATTATTCTTAAAATTATGTAAGCTTTGTGTTTTTTTTATAATACATTATATGTAAAATTTTAACATACCTTTCACATACCAATATTTTACTGACACAATACAAACAATAAAAAAAATTGTATTTAACCACATTATTTTAAAGATTTTAAAAATTGTTAAGAACTTGAGCTCTGATTGCCACTCAGTTTATTAGACCAAATTTTTGAAAAATAGAGTGATACACATGCACATGCACCCACACACACACACACACACACACACACACACACACACACACACACACACACACACACACACACACACACACACACACACACACACACACACACACACACACACACACACACACACACACACACACACACACACACACACACACACACACACACACACACACACACACACACACACACACACACACACACACACACACACACACACACACACACACACACACACACATTTTTAACAGCCTTTTAAAACATATCTTATACATAAAGTTCTATGAATTGGGTTACCTATGAAACTTTATAAACCTGGATCTTGGTCGTTACAATGATGGCCATTATAATAGCTAAGTTTTCAATGGAAATTCACCAAAAAAAATATAATATAAATTTAGGTAACCTATTTAATGGTATAATATTTAATTATAAACTACTATCAGTCTCTGTGTAAGACGGCATCTAACAAAAATAGTCATTCAGGAGAATTTTTTAAATTCTTTGCTGTATTGAGCTGTAGCTCAGTAAGTGTTTCAAAGACTATGCAAGATAAAAAACATGTCTTCTGTGTAGTTATAGCATAAATCACTTATCAGCTCCTGCAAGGGATGTTGGATAAGTGTGTTAAGTTAACTTGTCAACACTGGACTGATCATGCTAGTCTAATTCAGTCAGGTATACCTGTCAAAAAAAAAAAAAAAAAAAAAAAAAAAAAAAAATGTATGAAACAGATTGTTGTACTTTTTTGTGTGTAATTTTTAGTTGTCTCATTACAGTGATTTTTGTTTATCACATATTTAACAAAAAACAATAAATATAAAACATTTTAATTATAGTTATTTTTTAAAAAAATACTTATTACAAAAATAAGAAAATTGCTGCAAGAAAAGTTTAAAAATTATATTGTATAAGTTTTTTAATTAATTATGGTAAATGAAACTTAAAAATAAACAAAAACAGTTTGTTAGAAACCAACTGGAATAACCAACATGTTTAACTAACTATACATGTTGCATCCTTTTATGTAGATGCAATAAAGAGGACCACCGATGGTGAATTAAAAAAATTAATTTTGTTTTCTTGAAGACCTTAATGGATTTTATTTCACGTTTTTGGAAAAAATGATTAATTTCATTCCAATAATAAAATAATTCTTACACGTATACCTGTTGCAGGATATTCATCAACCTGATGGCATTTCTGAGATTCACGGCACTATAAACGAAACTACGCCTAATGACAAGTCCAATAGTGAATTTTGGTCTTCATTTTCTTCAAGTGAAGAACGACTTATGCAATGTGAGGGACTTTTACTGAACTTACCACTCACACCGCATCCAAGGTGTGAAGCTTTTAGACCAGATTATCAACTTGCAACTGCTGCATCACCTAATACTATGACTTATACGTAAGTAAAATCACTTGGCTATGGTTGTTCAGTAGTTACGAAAACCAACTGCAGTCTAACTGGATAAACTACTACTTTCATTTTAATTTCATGAAACTAGTTGAGTGTTGCGTTTGGATTTTAATTTAAACTCTTGGGAACGGATGAATATTTACATGTTACCAGAGTATGAGCAGACTAGTTAATAGGTATACACTGATATACAAAGACATACCCAACAAAGATGGTTGGTGGTTTGAAAGTGTTTGTTCAAATATTAAATGTAATAAATAATCCAGTCTTTGTGGATCAGAAATGTTAGGTGTAATAAAGGGTTATGGTTATTATTAATTATTATTATTAATAGCAGATCCCCAGTTCTGATAGGACAAAATGTTTAGATTGTCACAGATTGTATAGAGCCTGTGTGTTGGTACATAGCCACCATTAGTTTAGTAAGTTACACGTGATTTTCAGAGGACAAGGTAGAATTATCTATCAAACAAAGCTAATTTGCAATCAAAGTCTTACAAGTTTTGCAAACATACCTTGAGTTGCTGGTTTTGTAGATGTGGACGGTAGGTGAAGCTGGCTAGTCGGTATCGCTGTATACTAAAATACATTTAATTAGCATGTACTAAAGTACACAGTTGTTAGGATTATGTATGTTCATTTCACTAGATTTTGATTTTTTTCATGGAATATTACACACTAAAATTGTAAAAGACGTGTGTTGTGTCCTAATTTATGAGACAGCTGATCATTTAGAAATTATAATTATTTATCCCACTGATGAGGAATAAATAAAGAATTTTGAGTTATTCTAATATCTCACAGAAGGAGAGCACTTAGAATTGGTGGTGAATATGGTTTACTTGCTGAATATCCCAAATATGATCACCTTGATGTGTGGTAGCTTGATTACAGAGGAGTTCTGGGCACTTGTTGTTACCAGAGTTCAAAAAAAAAAAAAAGGGATTTTTGATTAATAGAGCACATGGACTCTTCGTTCTAGTGAGAAACACAGAACTAAGGCTTAGGGGCTTTGCTTGGTAGCCAACTTTAATAATGGATGTTGGTTGGCCTGAATTTCGATCGTGACAAAGATCCTGTGAATTTAAACTACTCCTGATTCAGTACTTTGACCAAACAGAAAGTGATATCTTAAGAAATTCTAAATAATAAGAAGGGATTTTATAGTGCCACACAAAATCACTCAGTGTTAGCTACAAATAATTTTTGATTACTTTAAAGCAATGGCCTTAAATTTAGAGGCTTTACATTGCCGGTTGTAAATTTTGAAGATCTGTTGGGTGAATTGTTAATACATTACATTACCTCAGGTTTGTGTTAAGGCATCCTATTTAGCTGTCTCTAGTTTCGAACTGGCATTCTCTGATACTCAAAGTTTCATCAATGCACCCTCTGCTCAGAAGCACTTTTATGTCTTCAGAAAAAAAATTCTAGAAATATTAAGTTGAACTGCCCAACAATGTTATTTTTTGTTAACTGATCAATTTTTAGGTGTTTTTGTAACTAAGGGCACTGTTTTTTTTTCAGATCTTTCAGTTAAGTTGTACATTCTATATTACTGCAATCACAACTAACATATTAATTTTTTAAATGAGTTACATAACCTTTTTTAGTAGATTGCATAGAACTGCATACTGCTTTGTTAAAACAATTATAACAAATGTATTATGAAGTTGCAAAAGGAGCTAAAAAAATCTATGTTATTACCTAAACTAATTTACAAGTTTGAAGTTTTCCACTAATGATTTTAGTTAACATGTTTTTCAGCAAGAAATACTTAAATATTTGATAAGGTATATTTTGCTTGGGGTATTTAAAACTTAATAATAACAAGAATACCCTTTTTATACAACTCTCTTGAGGCTGCCAAACTTGGCTGTCTATATTCAAATCTGTGGCTAAAAATATTCATCCATAATCACAACCAGCATAATCTCCATAAAACAGCATAAATCTGCACACATTAGCATATTAAACATATTAAACTTTCCAATGAAGTTAAAAATATAGTACAGAAATGAAAACCATAACTGCTGTAAAACTAATTTTTTTAATTTCAACTGATTTTAAAAATTTAAAATGCTCATGTGTGCAGATTTTAGTACTGATTATGTTAGTGGGATTAGATTAAAAAAAGTAATTTAAAAAATTGTAATTTTTTAAAGATTTTTAATGGCAATTTTGAAACAGTTGATCATATTTTGACCAAAAAACTAACTTGCTTAACCTAATACTAAAGTTCTTTTTTTACCTAGTTTGAATAAAATCGGCATACATTTTTCTCTAACAATGTGATCTAGAAGTTAGGATTGGCATTCATTTCGAAGTGTCAGATATGGGTCTTACCACGATGACCACTCTAGTAACATATTTTGGAATATAAATTTGCTAAAAACTGTTTATTACATAGTGTCAGCATAAAAAAATAATACCAAATCAAATACCATAATGTATGAGGTGTGTTCAGAAAGTAACAAGAATTTTTAAATTTCGTGAGCTTGGAGAGTCTGATTGTCAAACATTTTTTTTATTATGTTGGTATACATGCCCTTGAAATATAATAAAACTTTTAGCTGTTTTCATTGTTGACTTTGTCTGTGACAGCCACTAAAGTTAGACATGTTTTTATGAGCTCGGCGATTTTCGTTTGTTAAAAGAAATGGATCAAAGAATTTGTATCAAATTTTGCATAAAAAATGGAATAAAGTGTAAAAAAGTGTGTGAAATGTTAACAAAGGCATATGGTGAGTCTGCTATGAGTAAAACAAGAGTTTACGAGTGGTATAAATGTTTCCAAGAAGGCCATGAAGACGTTGAAGATGACAAACGCCCTGGGCGCCCCAGCACATCAACAACCGATGAAAACATCGAAAAAGTGAAAGAAATGGTTATGAACAATCACCGAATCACAATTAGAGAGGTCGCTGATGTTGGCATATCGATTGGATCATGTCATGACATTGTTTCCAATGTTTTGTGTATGAAATGCGTGGCAGCAAAATTCGTTCCGAAATTGTTGAATTTGAACAAAAACAGCGGCAAATGGAAGTTGCTCAGGAGTCACTAAATGAAGTCAATGACGATGCAGAATTACTGAAACGTATTATAACAGGTAACGAAACATGGGTTTATGGATATGACGTCGAAACTAAGGCTCAATCATCCCAGTGGAGGCATTCAGGCTCACCAGGACCGAAAAATGCTCTACAAGTGCGGTCAAACGTGAAGGTGTTCACTGTGCTCACTGTGTTCTTCGATATTAATGGTATAGTGCATCATGAATTCCTGCCACCAGGTGAAATGGTCAATAAGGAGTACTACCTACAAGTTCAATGCCGTTTGCGTGAAGCAATCTGAAAAAAAGCCCGGATCTGTGGAAAAACAATTCATGGCTTTTGCACCACGATAATGCACCAGCTCACACTTCATTGCTTGTTCGTGAATTTTTGGCCAAAAACAGTACTGTAATGATGCCGCAGCCTCCATATTCGCCAGACATGGCTCCGTGTGACTTTTTCTTATTTCCAAAAATAAAGAGAACCTTAAAGGGCCGTCTTTTTACAGCCATAGATGACATTAAAAGCGCATCGCTGAAAGAACTAAAGGCTGGCTCAAAGATCGAGTTTGAAAGTGTTTCGAGGATTGGAAGAAGCGCTGGCACAAGTGCATAATCTCCAATTGGGATTATTTTGAAGGTGACAACATTATTGTAGAAGAATAAATAAATATTTTGTTCAAAAAATTAAAATTCCCGTTACTTTCTGAACACACCTTGTATATTTAAATAAAATAGTCAATTCCAAGATATTGTTGAAAATACTAAATATCAAAATGAAGTATTGACCATCAAATAATGATTATTGATGATTCAAAAACATTACCTGAAGAAAGCTAGAAGAAGAATTGGAATGAAAACAGCTGATGATCATGACTCAAAAATAACTGACCATCATAGAAAACGGAAGCAAACATGATTGTTAAACAATGTTTAAAATTGTTGCCAAAAACTAGGAAATGCACTGACTGGATATTTGACTATATAGATCCAGTTTTTGTGTGACCTACTTCATAAATATGTCAACTAATTGTGCACCGCTAGTTCTGTATTTGTTACAAAAATTTAATTGCCAGTCGATTATAAAAATCTCTGTGTAACTGAGGTAATACATGTACACTGGTTGTTAATTTTGAATTAGTTGTGTTCATTGGACATACCTTTTAGCTCTTCAAATTGTTAAAAATATAGTTTTATGAAGCTTATCATTCCTGTATGCATACATTATTGAATAAATATGAACTTTTGAAACATCTGTTGTGCAAAATTTGATAGCTAAAACTGTAAAAGTGTTAAGAAAGAATTTTTGGTAATTATAATACAAGTGTGGAATATAAGTAAATTTATATGTTTTAACTGTTTGTAACTTCTGCTAATTATTCATTTTACCTTCTAGCGTTCCA
This sequence comes from Callitettix versicolor, assembly GCA_022606455.1. NCBI lineage: Eukaryota > Metazoa > Arthropoda > Insecta > Hemiptera > Cercopidae > Callitettix > Callitettix versicolor. The sequence continues at coordinate 44,170,363 of CM040191.1, forward strand.
AACAATGGATACTACTTCTTCGTTTTCAACAGTGAAAACGAAGTTCAATCTAATTTTATTCGTGTCCACTTCCGGCTGGAGAAGACCACTTATAATGTGTCTCACCCACTCGCTACTTGCAAAAACAGAACTGGATCATGTTCATTTCCACTAAAATTTTGGTCAAATGACAAAGTAGTTATAGAACTACCAATAAGTTCGAACGATTCTTTATGGAATCAAGAGTTTCTTGCGGTATCTACGTGTGAACCTCGTACTGCCATATATGTGGGTTGTGTCATTGCAGTTCCATTGCTTATTATCTTGTTTGCTTTTCAGTGATCCAAAATATAAGAAAATACATTATAAGTTACCAATATCTACATTAAGTGTACGTTTAATAATTTTAAACATTATACATACAGTGAAACATCTGCTAACCAAAACAGGAGGGCGAGACTATTTCTAGAAAGAACAATTATAAATAATAAATATTGAATTCAGAAATTAATGCCTTGATGTTGCACTACTTAATGTTGCTTCTGCTTAACTTTAACAGACATTAATACTCTTCTCTATACTTGACAACATTGTTTGTCTTTCAAGCAAGTATTATTCTCATTTTTACTCCAAATCAGTTCAATTTTTACTTTTATTGGCTTAAATATAAATTGTTTTGCTAAAAATAATGTAACAAATTAACATTTTAGTAAAAATATCCTTATAAATTAAAATTTTATATAATTTTTTTTATATCATGTAACTAGACAACTATTATTTTAGCCCACTCTTAAAACTATTTGCTTTTAAATAATGTGATGACAATCTATACTTAAAAATAATATTTTTAAGTTTTAGTAAAAATCAGCTTATATCCGCTTGAAATTCAGTTACCATATTCAGTTAGTATATTGTTTATGTTATGTACATTAACAACAAAATGACATATTTTACACTTAGCTTCTTACTGAGGTATATATTTCTATTTTTAATCACTTTTTATTTGCAAAGACAAAACGAAAAATGTTGATGGGATAAATAAACCTTAATTAAAAGCTTTATGTTTTTGGAATTGCTTAGGTTTTGTATGTTTAATGCTTTGGGGAAATAATATTTTTTATTGAAAAAATCACAATATATGGAATGTCATATATTTTATTATTCTCATTAAATTGTTAAAAAAATACAATTTGTATTTTGTACTAATTTTATTATTATTATATTTTTTAACCTCTTATGTTGTGATGGTTGCGAATTTTCTTTGCTATTAAACTCATGCACAATTACTTCATTTCCTTCTTGTAATTTTTTTTAACCACCTTGTCTTCCTGTAAACTAATAAAATAAAAGATATTTATATTTTAATCGTAATTAATTAACTTTTAACATAATTCTGTTCAATATGTATCGTTAAAAATTTATGCTAAACATAGAGATATATTAAATTTACGTTATTATTATATGTTTTTATAGAAATAAATGGCATTAAATATTATGTATGTGCTCATAATGTAATGATAGTTTTAGAATGGTAAGTATACATTTTTGTATAAAAGCAACCAAGACTACCTTTGAAAAGATTTTCTGTGATAAAATTAAATTGAAATGTAAATAAATTATGTTGTTTGTAAATATGTATTTATATATTTTTTACGTAATAGCTTATAAGTTTTTGTGTACAGTATAGTATAAATCATTAAAAAAATACAAAATCATTTGTAGTTAACATGGGAGAAACTATAAAATAACCATAAAATAAACATAGTTGTTAATACAAAATTGATAATATGAAATAATTATGGGGCGCTGCACAAAAGTTCAGGAAATTTTCCTATAAAAATCAAATTGTTTAAAATAACTCCTAGTTTTCATTGTCTCTTTCAAAATAGTCCCTTTGAGCATGGATACAGATATCCTGGTGTTATTTCAATGATTTTATGCATCCCTAGGAAGTGTACGTGTTCGAAGCATATCTTGCGATTCTGACTAGATTTTCTCAATTTTGTCAAAATGTCGGCCTTTCAATTTTAATTTTATTTTGGGAAACTGGAAACAGTTGCACAGGGCAAGGTCAGATGAATAGGGTGGATGGCGAATCACTACCATTATTTTCAAAAACCCCATGCTGTGAACTAGACATGTAATACAAAAAGACATGCAATAAGATTTGGCCACAGTAATGATGGTAACTTCTACTGCTACAAGTAGTGCTTTGTTTTACGTTCATAACTGTACACCCATTTCTCACCACTGGTTAAGACTTTGAGATGAAGAGGGTTCATTGCTTGCTGCTGATTTCAGTGCAGTGCAAATAGCTAGATTATGATCTTCTTGGTCGCTGCTAAGCAGTCTCAGTATAAATTTTGCAGCAATGTATCATATGCCCTAATTATCTGACAAGATGCATTGCATGGACCTGTACGACATTCTTATGATCGCACAAACATCACGGATTGTTCATCTGTGATCTGCAACAATAGCCTTTTGCACTTTCATGATGTTTTCTGAAGTTATGCTTGTTGATGCTCGTCCTGAACACTTATCGTGAGCAGATGTTCATCCTTCCTTGAAGCATTTGTACCATGAACAAGTTTTACTTTAACTCATAGCATTGTCACCAAATTCTTCCACAAGCATGTGATGGGTTTCTGCAAAAGTTTTTTAAGCTTGAAGCAAAATTTGATGCAGGTTCTTTGTTTCTTAAAATCTTCCGTTTACACAAGTTTAAAAAAAATGCTGCAACAAGATGCATGAAACTCAAGAACGCAGACTCACTGTCACAGTTGTTGGTACGATAATTTACAAAGAGTATTGTTCGCTCACCTATATGTTTCACGCATGAAATTCAAATTCCCCAAACTTTTGGGTAGCACCTCATATGATAATATTCAAATTTTAATATACAAATATATAATACATACATTTTCTATATATAAATTTAATATATATATATAAATTTTAATATACAATAATAATATTATATTAACTGTTATTAAATTATATTTTACTAATGTATTTTATTGAATTATTTTTTAAAAGGTTTATACTAAACAAAAAGATTGAAAATGTTGCTACAACTAAATAAATTTCTGTTTTTAATGTTTATTTTGTATATTTTGTTTAATATTTTAAAAAAATTAATAATAATAAGCATTACATACAATAAATATTGCTGAAAATTAACATTTTTTTCTGTATTGTTTCAAAAAGTACTTCAAATTTAAAACGTTAACTTTTTTTAAACGCCCATTTAACAATGGAGAGTTAAAGTGTTTCTGTTCAAACTATGAAACTATGTGGCAATAAAAAGATTTTGTAAGAAGTGTATTTATTTAACCCTGATAATAACCGCAGCCCACACCTTGCTGACAGGAAGGAAGTAGATTTCCTAAAACATTTTTTTTAAATGTCTCTTTGAAAATCTGATTTTACAATAATAGTCGGCATAACACAATAACATTTGAAACTATCAAATTATATTGAAAATACAAAAATGAATCCTGACCACTGACAAATTATTTTAAAAAAAATTTTAATAGATTTTAAAAATTCTAATTCACATGAAATGTAATGATGATTATGATGGTGAAAACAAATTTTCAAAAAAGTGTGAAAAATGACATGCATTTTTTAAGGTTTTAAATGGCTGCCATTTTGAAACGTTAAATGGACAATGTTGGGAACAGAACTTGTGTAAGCTATTCAGGTATTGATTTTTTTGCCTAATTTGAATAAAATTTGACCAACATTGTGAATGTATATGCTAACATATTGTGACTATACATATATTATAATGATACATTAGTGTCACCAAAGCTCGGTTTAGAAATTTATGTAAACATTTTCTCTATTATGCTTAGGCTTAGGAACTTGGTCTTCAAAACCTTGTTTGACAATAATCGGACGTTTTTAAAAAAAAAAAAAAAAAATTGAAACCTTGTAAAATATTTGGGTGTGTCTAGGAACAGGTGCACGTCATATCAGTTATCATACAATAGGAATGGAATGTACTTACATTTGAGTTTTGTCACTTAGTGCAAAACTTTAATTTTATTGATACCCAAACAACAAAGCCATAAATTCAACTAGAAAGTTAGGGATTTAACAGTTTTCTTGCAGCTGGTGGTAACATTTAAGTTTCAAAAAATTAGAAGCTGCATTTTGACTGGTGGTTTTGTATACACATTTTTCAAAGTTTAAATTATGAGTTTTTAGCTGTTACATTGATTTATAGTCAACGAGGTGCTGCTCTAAATAGCCCCCAAATTGGAGGAGCAAAGCCACTTCCGTTAGTTTTATCATAATACATTTGCCAAATTATTCCAGTTTTCAGTTGACAGAAATTCATCTTCTAATCTCTTCTGTCTACTGTATAAATGGAAGTGAGGAACTGTCTGTCGCATATAAATGGAAGTGAGGATTGGACACTAATTACTGATCTTAAGAGGAGATTTAGAAAAGTAGAGGTGGAATATCTGGGACATAGTGTAAGGATTTCGATTCTTGAAAGGACAAATGATTAAGTCAGACGAAGAATGCCAATGAAACACTTGTTGACAGAATTGCAAATAAATACTGGTAAGTCAATGGTTACAAATAACTTTTTGGTGGAAGAATGACTTTGGAACTGTAGCTGGAATCTCCGTGTAGGTAGCGACCCATACACTTTATTTGGGTATATTAGACCTACATTTTGGCAAATATTAATCAAAATTATTTTTGAAAATTAAATTTTTGTTTGTATTTTGAAATATTAAGAAATGATTTTGATGTACACACTTAATTACTTCTTAGCACAGATATCTAGCATTAAGTAACCCTGATGGTATGTCATATTCTGCTTTTAGTACCTAATCTGTGTATTCATAAAACTTTCTTGAGTTCTTTTCTCATGGTTTTTTTTGTCAGTATGTAAGCTTGTTGGTCAAAATTGTTGGTCAAAGTTATTTTAGTTTTTTCTTATGTGAGCTACAAAGAGCTTTTTCATAGTGAGGAAAAAAGTTACTAGTTTTTCCTATATAAGTTTCTTCTTCTTCTACGTTTCACCCACTTTGGGGGACGATTGATCAATCAATGTTCAGTGTGTCGTGCTTTCCTGTCCGCCCAGTATTTCTTCATCCTTTCAGATCTTGCCGTCCTCTCTGCCTCAGAAATCCTATATGGTATTTTGGTCTTGACCCTGTCCTGGAACCTCTTCATTTTACCTTCGATTATACTCTTTGCGGATCTATCTGCAAGCATCTCTTCTGTAATTTGAAACTCTCGTAGGTCCCTCTCTATCTCCTTAAACCAGTTCAGTTTGGTTTTCTTATTGCGGAAAAAGTCGAAGATCCTTTTTGTTATCCTTTTCGGGTCCATTCGTAGGATGTGACCATAGAAGTCAATCCTCCTTTTCTTTATTGTATGGGACATCTTTTCGGTCCTCCTATACAGGGTCTCATTACTAATGTGCACAAGTTTATTATTATAGAATTTGGGACCTAGAATTTTCCGTAGAATTTTTCTTTCTTTGATCTCCAACTTTTCCATTGGTCCATAAGTCATTATGGACAACGTTTCCGCAGCGTAAAGGGCTTCAGGCTTGACTACAGTATTATAATGTCTTATCTTGGCATTCCAGGAGAGTGATTTTTTGTTATAGGTGTCTTTTGTGAGCTGGAAAGCTATTTCCATTTTGTTTCGTCTAGATTCCATGGCTTTCTTCTCTAGACCATTCCAGCTGATCCACTCTCCGAGGTACTTGAAATCCCTGACAATCTCCATTTTCTGTTCCCCCACTTTCAAATATTTTGTTCAAACTTACTATATAAGTTTCATAATAGTAAACTTTTTTTTCTGATTCAGAAAGGCCTATACTTGAACATTGTATGTGTTTCAATTGTAAGCAAAACCTGTTAAGATATTATTTAGTTTTTTAACTTTTCCTATTGCATTTCTACAAATTTCAGTTTTTGATAATTTTAACATTTTTGTCATCTTTTAGCCAACCTTGAAATCAGAGTAATTCTCTTAGTTTAAAAGTTATTAAAGGTACTGTTTTTCTTGGCATGAGAAAACATATTTTTTCCAAACTGAAACTATTAGGCTTAGATTTGTGATTGTGTCAAAATCTGCTGACAATTTTGAAATATCAGGCCTCATAAATTGTCCTCATTGTCAAATTTTATGCTTGTTTGTGTGTGTGTAAACAAAATTTAAAAAAATCTGATTTTACCTGTATTATCAGTGTTAAAATCTGTATTTCATTTTTCAAATTTCTTTGGAAATACAAAGTTAAACTCTAATTATTTTCACTGAAATAGTTCTATTAAACTTCTGCCATATATATCATTACTTATTGAAATAGTTTAAATTGTCTCTGATAGATGGCAGATGTTTACTACAAAAGAATAACTATCACAAATTTAATTTAGTCCTCAATTAATCCAGTAAACTGTTCCAAGTTGAATTCTCAGTGTGTCAGTCTAGAGTCTACAGTCTATCTCTCTCTCTCTCTCTCTCTCTCTCTCACACACACACACACACACACACACACGCACACACACGCACACACACACACACACACACACACACACACACACACACACACACAGAACGCCTACCAACCACTATCTTTGTTTCCAGTAAGGATAAAAACATGTAGCAATGTTTTGTGAGAATTAACCTTGACCTCTACTACAAGAAGTCATGTCAGGCTCGATATACAAGTTCCGAAAATTCATAAAATAAATTAATTTTTTCGCCTAAAAAATTATACAAATATTTTTTTGAGTAAAAAATAAATTAAATTACCTTCTGAAAAATAAAATAAATAAATAAAAATAATAACAATGGGAGTATAAATTCAAAGTAACAACAATAATTACTCTTGACACAATTTTATTTCAATAAACAATTGAAATATTACTAAACTGAAATATAAACCTTTATATTTCGATTTATTAGCCACGAAACACAAGTTTGCTCAATAAGTTTTTTTGTAAAACCTTTGTATTATTTTATGTCCTTCCCTTACATAATTGTATGTGTATTTTGGGTTGATTACAGACAAGACAGGCATAACTTATCGAAATCGATTAATCGAAATTTGCTTAAATTACGACGTTTAAGAAGATTCATAAATCAAGTCAGTATAATAAATTTAAAATAATTGAAATGTAAGGTTCGAGAAATCGAAATAACCTGCTCAAAGACTGTTTTTTTTCTTTCTTCAAAGATTGTTTATGAATCTTCATAAACGATCATAATTGTGCAAATTTATATGATTTTTTTTATGTTTAACGTCCGACTATTGTGCACACTTGGGCTAATGCAGACGATGGGATGATTTATAGCGTATGAAAATGCCAAGCCCTGGCCGGGTCCTCGGGGTGAAAGCCCAGTACGCTATCAACTAGGCCACCGAGGCGGCTGCTATATATATATATATATATATATATATATATATATATATATATATATATATATATATATATATATTATTAAATGCAGTACACTGATTTAGTTATACTTAGTTAAAACTTTATATATGAACAAAATCTGATTAACAGGTTTTTAAGAAATTATGCCAATTTTTTCTATTTCTCGATCATAGCCTTCGATCTGGAAGATTTTTAAATATTTCTTTGGATAAGTGGTGGCTGTATTCAAGCATAATTTTATCGAAATCAGTGGATTTTTACGAAAAAGGTTTACGTTTCGAAAAATAAAAAATAGCAACTAGATATGGTTAAACAACACTTTAAATCGGTCATTTCGTTAAATATCAAGCGATGTGGACAGGGATTGATTGATTGATTTGCCTCTTGCCTTTTATTTATTTAAGGCTAAGTTAGGACCTTACTTCCACTTAACCTGACAACAACTTTAACAAAAGCGTATATTGAATAATACTAACAAACTGAATAATAAAAATAAAATAAAATTTACAAATCGAATATTGTGATTATCAATATTTAAGAATAAAACAAAGCAATTTTACCCGTTAAATAATTAATTGAAGAAAAAGAGAACAGAAAACAAATTAATAATAATAGTATTTAAAACAAAATAAAACAGTTTTGCACATTAAATAAAACAAATGAGCTTCTACGACAAAAAATGAATTCGAGCCCGAAATGTAACGACATAGCCTACGAGTTGCACTTAGTTTTTGGCTAAACCAAGTTTTGTAGTTGTGCGTTTTAATAAAAATCGTGTAATTATGTTTAGTTTAAAAATAGAGGCCATTTGAAATTTAAAAAACTCATACATTTTGTATCTTGAACTTTAAAAAAAAAATCTGATTTCACCTTCATAATCAGCAGGGTGAAATCTGTATAAATTAGCACATCTTTACATCAGCATTTTAAATATTCAAATCACACTGAAAAATTTAAATAATTAATTTAGGCAGATGTTAACGCTGAGTTGGGTCGTAAAATCAGATTTCCAAAAAAGTGAAAACAATATTTTCTTTACATAAGCAAGGCACCTGATTATTTTTATTTTGCAGGTAATTTGATATTTTGTAATCAATCAGGTTTATGTACTGTTAAGTTACAAATGGCGCACGTACAGGGAGGGTGGGGCGCACGTCATCGATTTACAGAGAATGTTATCACACTCCTGCAGGCTGTAGCCTCGGGGTTCCACGGGGTTGTTGCTTTGTATAGTAAAAAGAGAAAATGACATTTTACACTCTGCTGCTAGGACTGTTAATAACACAGTTCCAAAAAAAGGAAAAAATCGTATCCTGTATGATATTAAATTTAGTTTTATCATTTATCTACAAAGTAATATTTTTCATAATCATTTTGAAACTTCTAAGTTGCTGTAATCTGAAAGCGAAAATGAACCACGACCTCCGTCAAATTCAGTTTATTATGAATTTAATTAATTCAGTTAATTTATTATTTCAGTTATTTGAACGGATTTCGAAAGTTCAGAATGCCAAATTATGCACTTTTTAAAGCTGATTACGATGGTGATAATAATTTATATAATTTAAACACACACACACACACACACACAAAATAAATTCGCTAAAAGGCTAGGAGATCAAATTCAAAAGCCTTCTGTTTTTAAAAACTTACATGTTGTCCAAAAAAGTCCGGTTCGTGAACTATCAACAATTGGGTACAATTTACCGAAATCATTTTAACAGATTCGTCATTAATATATTTTAAAATTATAATTTATAATTTAATTCGCCATATTAACTCGATGGTAAAACAAATTTCTTTTAATTTCAGTCTGGTGCAATAGATTATCAAATTGGACAAAATTGTGTGCACAATCTTTTCAGTACATCTAAGATTTCGTGATATTATCGAAGTTTCTGTTTTTTCGGTAGTCATGTAACCAAAATTATCGTGATAGTAGCAACCGTGGGTATTTTATTTGAGAAATTTTTCTGTCTTTTTTGTTTTTACTTTCACACTGCAGTAAAGAGAATGTATTGTGAGCGTGAACAAAATCGATCTTGAGATTTTGATGTACGTATTTGTATTTAGATACTTAAAGTCCGAAAAAGCGTAGTGTATTTTACTTGGATCCGTTTGTAAGCCTATCACTGAATTAAAATTGCTACTATTCGAAAATCGTGAATTGTAAAAATCATGCTGTATTTGTAGTTTAAGGTTTTTACTTAATGCGAATTAGGCTAATCGGTATAAAACACATTGTAGTAACTAGAATCGAACCTATGTAAGGTCCGAGTTTGTAGGCCTACTCAACAAACTCAGTTTTTATGGTGCGTGTGCAATCTCCGGATCAAACGATTTGGTTTGTTAACCAGCCGCAGTTTGTGAGAAGTCACGTATTGGTCACGCGCCGACTAGTGCAGGGCATTGGTTCTCAACCTTTTTTCTGCTTCGACCCCTAAATATATTTTTTTATTCCGTAGACCCTAATATGTTTACAATGTGTTGCACAATATCATCGCAAATGAAGCTTTTATTAGAAACAATTCATAATACATTTTTTAAAGTAATTTGTATTTTGTGTTATTAGTTTTACATTAAAGGTATAATTACGGTTATAGAAGCAGAAATTTAAATAAAATATAAATTATATTGATCATATAAATCACATAAGTACATAAAAGTTTAATGAGATGGTTGCTGTTGATGCCTTTCTATTATTTTACTTATATCCGAGGAATATTTGTTAATATTAATTGTAAATCACCACTTTCTGTTATCTTGAATCAATAAATTGTTTACACAGATAAATCCAGCCTCAACCAAGTAAGAACTAGGAAATGATAACAATAGTGGTTCGCTGATATTTGTAATCTGACGTATTTTGTACGAATGTCTCTGCAACTCAAAATTCTGCATATCCACTTATTTTAAAGCTACTTATGAGTTCCAAAATCTCTTTACGTTCAATCAATTCTTCTTGTAGTGAGAAATCAATATCGGCCATGTTGCTTTCAAATGCTTTTATAATCAAAAACGGAACGTTTAAATTTTCTTAATTCTTGTAACGAGCATTGATATCCTCTTTAAATTCTTTCAAATGTTTCGTGTAGAGTAGAATGTTGTCAGCGTTGTTGTTGTTGTTTTTTTTTTAACGTCCGACTATTGTGTACACTTGGGCTAATGCAGACGATGGGATGATTTATAGCGTATGAAAATGCCAAGCCCTGGCCGGGAATCGAACCCGGGTCCTCGGGCTGAAAGCCTAGTACGCTGTCAACTAGGCCACCGAGGCGGCTAATGTTATGTTTTTCAATCGCAGACAGTTCCGTTAAAATTTTGAAAATAACAAAAATCGCTTCGGTTGTTAAATATTGTAGATATCAACAAATCTACCTTAGCACTGAAATCAAGCGAAATCTAAGCGAGATTGTGCAGAAACAAAAGCAAATATTTGCAGATATTTTTCATTTTTTATGAAGTGCGCGTTAAGAGTTTAAAAATGGAATTTATTTCATGACCCCCCAATAGACCCCTCTGAATTTAATCGACCCTTCAAAGTTCAATAGACCTCCAAGGGATCCACCTTGACGTTGAGAAATCCTGGAGTAGAGCATCACTATTTTATAAATGGATTGGTTGTAAGTTAACAGTCATTACTTAATTATATACTGTCATCTGGCCAATATTCAGTGGTTAAGGTTCAGAATAGGCAACCTTAAGAACATACGTTAGACAGAAGGTAAACTTGTTAAGCCAACATAACGTTAACAATTTTTACCCGTAAATTTCTATACTATACATTTTTAGATAGTACGGCCAGAAATAGAATAGCCTAATAATTTTAGTTGAATCCATGAGATTTGCCCCCCGTGATAGTTGCTATAATAGTCTACGTACGCGCAGGTTTCTATCAATAACTACATTTCTCAGAAATGAAAAGGACAAATATTCACAGGAAATTCCGAACAGGGTCAGTTGCCGCTACAAATATCCCTATGAGTCACTCATAACTCATTAGTCACCTATATACAACAAAGGGTTACTAGAAGGTGTTAGGTGTGGACGTTTAAGCTCCATTTCTTACAGTCCTGATTTTTTAAAAGGAAAATAATGGAAATTATAAAGACGATAAAAAATCTGAATCAACATTATTAAAAGTATTTTCTGATTTAAAAAGTTCGTGAAGCAATACTAGTTCTGTTTTTAAAATCAGATGTTTAGTGGTAACGAAAATGATTCCTTGATAGATTATCCGTGCAATTGTTTAACAGCTAATTTGATTTTTATTGTTACATTGTTAACTTGTTAAATTATAATTTTAACTTAAAATTAACATACGAGTATGTAAATTTTAAATTGACATAGTATGTGTATTTTTTTGTCGGTAAAACTCGCAGTGTTACAAAATTATAGCCTATGACTTTTTAATAAAACTGTATATTCTAGTTTTCAGTTTTTTTTTCGTTAAAAAAACTTAGAAAATAATCAAAAATCAGAAAATTAGTTTTAATGATTTAGATCAAACAGTGGCATTAAATACCCGAACTAAACGTATGCGCTGTGTATTTCTCGATCCGATTCGAGTGATATAGATAAAAAACTGAACATCTATTTCTCAAAAACGACTAACCAAAAGTTTTCAAATTCATGACTTTATTCAAATGCACTAACAAAATTTAAAATAAACTAATTCAAACTTAAAAAATAAGCATAAAAAGAAAATCTGCATAAATTTCTTCAAGCCCTAACGTTTTTGATTAACGTTATTGATTCAAGCCCTAACGTAGAAAACTTAGGCATAATGGTTTTTTACAATTTAAAAAAATGTTTTAGCACAACAGCATTAAAAAACTTGATAATCAAAATAATATGAAAATTCTATGATTGCACAAGTACCCTCGAAATTGTTAGTGTTAAAGTATCTGGTTAGGTTCTGTACAAGATATTTTTTTGTGAAACTTTGACTATATGCGGTTCGTTTACAAGATTGGTTACGAGGGGTGAAGCTTTCCTGGAATAATTTAAAAATCATGTCGAGTTTTAGGCCTAATGTTCAGTTCTATGTTACAGAATTATTCTTTAAGAATAAAAATAACTTCTCGTTATTATTATAATTATTATTTCTGTATAAGCAAATGTATTATCAAATTTCTGCAGACTTTAAAGCAGACATTTCCAAATAGTTCTGCAGTTAGCAGTTCAGCCTTCCCAAATAGTTTATCTACTTCGTTTGGGCATACCCGGCAAAGTAGGGATGGCTTATAACCAGTTTATAAAAAGGGTCAGCTTAATAATTGCTTTTTTGTAAAAAAAACTGTTGTAGACTAAATCCATCACCGTTGGGACGACTTTCTACTTTAATATTTTTTAAGCAATGGTTAGGACGCGTGGCCAATAAAATATCCCCCAACAAATTATACTAAATCCCATATAAGTGAGAACATTTCGCAGCAGTACAGCCGTTAGCAAGAGAAAGGAATAATAAATATACATTTGGCAACAAGGGGACTTTATCTGGATTGGCGTGCAGCGCGGCACGCGGCTTGTGGGGAAATTAAAGTATCGTTTGGTGCGATGTCTAGTGGCCGTAATGAAAACTAATCAGGATCTCACACAGTCAGCTGTCAGGAGGGGAGGATTGGTCAACAGTCAACATAATAAGGGAGGATACGTAAGCCTATTAGTGCAAGGAATATGCTAATAGTATGCAACAGAAGCAAGTGATGAAATAGAAGTAACTAAAGCGTAAAACGGAATAAATTTGACTGCGAAGACGAATGATTTTGGTCTCGAACAGTTACATTCTTCTATAACATGACTTTGATATTTCGATTTCTTCTTGAACAGTTACATTCTTATGTAAGATGACTTTAGTTTTTTCGTTTTACTCTCGAAAAGTTACATTCTCACGTAACATGCCTTTTGTTTTTTTTATTTACTCTCGAAAAGTTACATTCTTTTGTAACATGCTTTAGATTTTTGATTTACTCTTGAACAGTTACAGTCTCATGTAACATGCCTTTTGTTTTTTCCTTATTTACTCTCATATAACATAACTTAAGTTTGTTCGATTTACTCTCGAACAGTTACATTCTTCTATATCATAACTTTGATTTCTTCCATTTACTCTGGAACAGTTACATTCTTCTATATCATAACTTTGATTTCTTCTATTTACTCTGGAACAGTTACATTCTTCTATATCATAACTTTGGTTTCTTCCATTTACTCTCGAACAGTTACATTCTTATTTATCATAACTTTGTTTTTCTATTTACTCTCGAACAGTAACATTCTTCTATATCATAACTTTGTTTTTTCTATTTACTCTCGAACAGTTAGGCCTACATTCTTCTTTATCATAAGTTTGTTTTTCTATTTACTCTCGAACAGTTACATTCTTCTATATCGTAACTTGGTTTTTTTCTGTTTACTCTCGAACAGTTACATTCTTTCATATCATAACTTTGTTTTTTTCTATTTACTCTGGAACATTTTTTTTTACATTTTAGTTACATTCTTCAATATAAAATTTTTCGTAAGTATAATATACATACTTCAGTTATGAACCTTTCTGTATCACTAAATGTTGAAAAATCTATAAACTGGTGTTTTGAAAGCTAAGCCTATTAGTCTTTTATTTGTTTATTTTTAGTTGTTGCTAGTTTTACGTATAAAAAGTGTTAAAGAATGAATAAACTTTTACATTCGGTTAAACCATATTTCACCCCTTTTACAGAAGTCACCCCGCAGGGGTGCAGGCTAATTGCACCTATTGAGAGGATTTAGACGTCCCTCGCGGAACACGAGTCTAACACACACTTACACTTGCAACACTACACTTACGACTTTAACACTTTACACTCACCTTTAAGGAGGCGATAATAGCCTCGCAGATGAGAGGGCAACTAATTTCGAAAAACAATAATATTTCTGTAAAAGAATTGAAAGTAGGCCTAATATGTTTATGTTTTAAGATTTTAAAATCCTTTGAAATTTTTGTTTATGCTAAAATAATTGAAGATGGCAATAATTAAATTATTTAACCTGTACGAATAATCTCGTTATTTTTAAATTGCCAAATATTGTCTGTAAGGCACTTTCTTATTTACATTGTTTCGAGAATTAGTGGGTAAACGCTAGTGGGTAAAAATATCGTTTAACTCTTTCAAATTGTTCAATTGTTTACCGGTAAATGTTACGTATAAACAGCATTATTGGTTCAGTTAATGACTTAATTACTGTCTTGCAATTAAGTAGAAATGTTTGACGATGCATATTTAATGGACCGATCGAAGCGAGGTCACTGTTTCAACTCGACCGTTCGACCGTTTGTTTGTTACGCAGTTTTGGTAACGCAATGATCGAGTGTTTTGAAATTTGGTATGGCTTTTAAATTTACCATGTATGAAGCCCAAATGACGTATGTGTAAGATTTCCCCCGGTTCACTTTCATTTAAAGATGGCGGCCTCTAATCTCCAATAACGTGTGTAGGCCCCTCAAACACATTGGTCTTTTTTTTTTGAAATTTTGTTAAGAAAGTACCTTGCATAAAGGCCAAATAACGTATGTATAAGATTTCCTTCTATTTACTTTCGTTTCAAGATGGCGGCCTTTGATTTAAAGATGACGAATGTATGCATTTTGGTCAAACCCATAGACATGTATATGTTTTGAAATTTGGTACGAGGATAACTTGTATGAAGCCCGAAAGACGTATTGTAAGATTTTTCCCCGTTCACTTCCGTTTCAAGATGTAATAACGTCTGATTTAACGTAACGTAGATAATCTAGGCTCTGATTTAAAGTCGAGAGTGAAGTTGCTAGTTATTTCATGTAATGTTGGAATAACCTATCAAAATTTTGACCGCTTGATTGAAAAAAAAGGATAAGATTCTTAATAAAGTTGGTCTAACAAACTTTTCGTAACTATTAGTTACCAGTTAAATTGCCGGAAAAGTTTACAAGCGCTGCAGTGGAGCGCTCTGTATATTAATTAAGAATATACTGCGAGGTCTATTGTTCTTTGAAGGTGTGAATGTACCCACTGTGTACACCACTGACGGAGTGTAGTGACGTTTGTTGTCCCTCAGCACTAAGCCTACTCTACTTGAATCTATCACTCGGATGAGCAATTTGTCAAGTCGAGCTGGTTATCTGTCTACCGGAAACAATACGCACGTGTCACGTGACGTTTTCAATAAGTCTTCTATTTATAAGTGATTAGATGATATGATAGGGTGTCCATTCATCCTCCGGGGTGGTTCTCACACCGCCCTCCCTGTCACAATCATCGCTCAACACTGAAAGCAAGGTTTTTTAATCTTTTTAAATTCTTGAAATACTAAAAATTGCTCCCAAACTTGAATATTTATTAAATTATTAATAAGTAGTTGTTCAAAAAACAGTCACTTCGCAGTGTATTCTTAACTAATTGTTGGGTAGAGCTTGTCTATCCGCTCGTGGACTCTGAACTAAATAGTGAAGTATAGTCGGCTCACTTAAAAACTATACCTATAGAAATTAACAATGTCAGTTTTATATTTAATAGGTATTTTAATTTTTTTACGTGGTTGTGAACGACACATTTCCTTCCCTGTTTTTCCTTTACAATTAATTCTTATTAATATTCTGATGTATACTTTAGTTGAATTAAAAACACGTCCAAACATTTATTTTTCATTTGGCATTATTTATAATATTTTTATTTTGTGAACCAAGCGCCTTACTCTTATCTAAGTTAGACATCTTAGTTTTTATTTGAATTAAAAAGAATAGTATAGAATAATAAACAAAATTCTTACAGCTCTAAACATTTACTTTAATCACTAACGATAAATACAGATTATATACCCAACACTACATATAAGAAGTAGGCCCTACACTTATTGAAAAACGAAAACAATAATGCAATTTCGTTATATTCCTTAATTGTAGAATGTATTGTAAATGTTTATGTTATGAGATGGATTTTGGAAATTACATTTTGTAAATACCCTGTGATATACAAGTGTAGTCAGATAAAAAAATATCGTAGCTGAATTAACAGGAGCAAATTAAGCTCGTTCTTTGAAGTGAACTGACTGTACTCACTAGGTGAGGAAGAAGTGTGGGGGAAGTGCTTCAATACGTTAGTACTAGAGATGATACTATCTGTGAAATATTGTTATATGTGAAAAATGATACTGCTGCTTTTCAATATCTGTTAAATTAAACTGTGAATAACTGTGAACTGTGAAATAATAATCTTGGCTGATCTGTTATGTAGCTGTTGCTTTTTCATATAGGCTAATTTAATAAATCAGAAAAAAACAAACAAACAAAATCAGGTATTTTATCTATACAAATACACAATTCTTCTATACAATTATTCTTCTACACAACACTACTTGTGCAAAAAACATTCGCTATACTAAATAAATAGTACCAACAACAAGCTAAATCTGGCGGGAAACAACTGTGCGCGCGCAGTTAGCAATATCAATATTTATCTCGTCTCAGTAATTCCGCACTAAAAAAGTGTGAACTGTGAAAATTCCACAATTCACAGTTAGTGTGTAGATAGGTAGGACCAAACTGTGAACTCATTACGCATGCGCAGGACAAAGCGACGCGATCTTAGAGGAAATCAAAAAACTATCGGCACGGATTGGGTGAACAGATTTCGGAGATTTCAATTCACAGTTCACAGATAGTAACAGTTGAACCCATTCACTATTAGATAAATGTGAAATTTGACTGTCTATGAAAAAGTAACAGTTCTGTAATATATTTATCATCTCTAGTTAGTACTTCCAGAACCACGTGCAGCTACACCGTCCAACGACAGTGTTTTGAATCGCTCGTAACCTTTTCCTCTAATTTAACCGGAAAAATGTTACTGGACCAACATTATTGGAAACTGTATGCACTTTTTCCAAGAAGCAGTCAAGATTAAGACAGGTCTTGGCAGTTCAGCCAGTATTACAGGAAATAACCAGCAAATACACTCGTCAAAATTAAATCAAAGGCCGCCCTCTTAAAATGGAAGTAAATGGGTACTAAATTTCAAAACAATCGGTTAGTATGTTTAGTCGAAACTGCGAACAAACACAAACAAATTACCTAATGGTAGATTTGAAAGAGACCACACTTTGCTCGGTCAAATGTTATAACAGTGATTAGAAATTATATTAAAACATACCAACCAGAATTAAATTTAAATATAATATAGTTACAAAATGACTGGACTATACAATACAAGTAATATACTACTATTTTCATTATTTACTGCCAAATAACTCCTTTACAGAATAGTATAATGGTTGATAAAAACTGTTAAAAGATCTTTAAAAATAATTCTAATATTTTTTTGTCTATTTATTTCAACTTGTAATTTACAATAAAACTACCCCAATTTGAGAGGGTACATTCTTCAAATTACAAAGCCTATGTTCGTCTAATCATATGCAGTATTGTTTCCATAATAAATAATCGCTGTACGCAGCTGCCTCGTTGACGTGATAGAAGCGAATCTCCAAAAATATTTTCCTTTAATTTACCATTTTTTATGCTATCATTATGAACATTAAAATCTGCATATATCACTATTTTAAATTTTCAATTTACTACTAACGTCACAATTTTTAATAAACTGTTATTTATTTTAAAAAAATAAACGGCAAAACTACATTTTTGAAGTGAATATTTTCCCCGTTACGGCGATTTTTGTGGTGCAGTGAAATCGAATTGAAAGTAACTTAACAAAAAGTTTACTAAGTGGGCAAATACATGTCATTAATCTCATTTAAAGTTGATAGCGTATTATTAATTCTTTCAAAATACGTACATATTATAAAAGAACAATCTTATTATACGAAAATGAATTATTATACGCAAATTATGCGAACAATGTTACTATTAATTCTATCAGAAAATATAAATAACAATTTTAGCCTAGCGTGTAAATATAAAATTACAATTCAAGAAAACTATTCGAACAATTTTAAATTAATAGGCCTGGATTATTTGTTGTGTGTATTTTGTTTTTAGGTTTGTAGGCCTAAGCGTATAATTGTTTCATGTTTATACCTCCTACAAAACAATTCCAGGTTTGAATTATCCTTGGCCTATTTGTTGTGTAATTTATTCACATGATGTTAATTTATTCAGCTTTTAAAAAAAATTAATTTTAGGTTATTCTATCAAGACTTATTTGTTGTGTTTACTCTGGTTTTAAATCAACTTTAGTTTTGTATACTTGTATCTTTTCGATGTTTTTATTCTGGTTTCATTGAAACCAATAAGAATCATATATATTATTTCTCGAGTCAACATACATTTTCTCAGCACATACTATTCGTACAGGCATAAATGAGGTATCTTCAGAAATATTTTTTAACCGGCTTCTGACATTGCAAAACGATTTTGCGCTAAAACTTGCTGTTTGTGGAAAATTTTAACATAAAATACACTTGTAAGTGTCATAGGCAAAACGGCATCATGGATGCGCAGCTCGCATGCGCATGCGCGGCATCACAAATCAGACAATATTTTGTATTTTTTATGAAGCTAACTTATTATTCACGAACAGACAATCCCACTACAAATACCACTTCTTTGCATAACGTGTTTAGAACAATTTCAATATTTACGTAAAAGTCATTAAACGTATAGGCCTAGGTTATGTGGCTTTACTGACAGTCACACAAGCCAGGACAAGCATTTCGAATACCAAACATATGTTTTGGTTGGACACTGTTTTTACTCAAATATATTTGTGATTTTTCCTTCCATCGTGCATTTATCTATTGTTAATATGGACTTCAGAAAATACAGAGTACAATTAAAATGTCAAAATACAGTTAGAGGTTACTGTGGACTTTGTAAAGTACAGTATGAGGTTATTGTGGACTTTGTGACGTAAGCTACTGGGTAAGACTCGCTCTGTCTCTTAAAAATATACATTTTATTAAGGTAATCAATGTGAAAACACTAATGCACTCCACTTGTAACAAAACTGATTTTAGTGAATCCAATCTTATATCTAGATTTGTTTCTGGCGTATAAATTTTCCTAGTTTTGTTTAAAAATAAAATGTTACGTTTCTGTTAAAACGAAGTTTTTCTTAATAGTTTACCTTTCTTATTTTACGCCAGTTAGACTCATGAAGATGGAGGACGATATAACGCATGGAAACCAACGGTAGTAAGAAACTCGAACCTGCGAACAGGTGACTGCAATCATATTGACTGCAATCATATCGACTGAGCTATAATTTTTTTTTCTGTTAACGTCCGACTATTGTACACACTTGGGCTAATGCAGATCGATGGGATGATTTATAGCGTATGAAAATGCCAAGCCCTGGCTGGGAATCGAACCTGTCCTCGGGTTGAAAGCCTAGTACGCTATCAACTAGGCCCAGGTTAATGTAAATATTATGGTAGATGATCATAAATTTGTGATTATTATTTCAAACCGATCGCTTTTCGATTTCCTTTTTAAACGTGTCATTTTTTCCTTTTCCCCTTTCCTTTCAAATACCGCCTTCAACACAACGACTATTCTTATTCAAAAGGCTGTGTTTACTTAAAACTTTCATAGTGCGAAATGTCGCACGGGGTCCCTGGTAATTTTTCTCAGTGCATGAGATAAGCAGATATTCAAAATAGGATGAAAAATGTTACTTGGTAATAAACAGTAAATCTTTCAAATAAAAGAAAAATTACGAATGGAAACTGTTTAATTCAGCCAATGTCTTTACTGCATGTGTTCAATTTTTTACAGGTCTTCAAGAATCATATTTAAGTTAAGAATCGATTTCACGACCTCCAATTGAAGATCCAATATTTGTGCTATGTCGTGGGAAATTCCATCAGTCTGCGAGACGTGTATTAAAATAAAATTAATTGTAAAGACATAGTTTAGTTTTATAATAGAAAAACTTTTATTGATAACAAAAATCTTATAAATAAAATTGGTTTTATATTTACATGTTGCATATAAAGTAAAGATGTTTATTCAGTTTCAAAAACATTCTCTGCAGTGAGTAAGCCAGGGGAAGGTGTATTAATCAGCAGATAATGATGTCAAATCAGCAAACATGCCGCAAGACTGATGACCAGCTGGACAGAGACGAATGATCTCATTGTATAATGACCGTTAGTAGCCGTTGTATGAAACGTTTTAATTTAGAGTAGCTTACCTACAATCAAGTCAACACCGAGTGACTGAATGAATTACTAATTAATTATTAGCGAATTTTTACATGCTATCGTCATTAAACGAGCCTTTGGAGCGGTTATCTCGGTAAGATCCATACTAAGGGACCTTGAAATGAGATCTTCACTTCATTTAGAATTACGGCGTGTGTGTGTGTGTGTGTGTGTGATTGCGCGCGCGCGAAGCGCGTTTGCGTACGATGATAATTTACAATATTTTTGTATAATTAATATTACAAAAATATTAATTTTTCTATCCTATTTATTTTTAAATAGGATAAAATATTTAATTTTTACTATCAATATTTAATTTTATCAATATTATTATCAATATAAAGTTATCAATATTTATCAATATTAACATTATTTAATTTTTTTATCCAGAAAGCCGTTAGGTTTATTTTTGTGAAATCTGAAAATTCATTTCAGATTCACAAATTTGAAAACATTTTGAATAAAAAAAGTAATTGTAAAATGCAATTTTTTAAAAATTCGCTTCCATCAAGTCAGCGAAATACTTTCATTACGAGATTATTTGTTTAATAAGAAACTTGCATTTTTTTAGCGCCATTAACAGTGTAAAAAATATAATTCATTATCTCATAAAAAGTTAAAAAGCAAATCTCCAAAAATAACTACAGATCAGACGTAGTCAAATTACATTTTCCTTAAGCAATCGAGTAGGCCTTTACTAACCTTCTAATTATTTACAGAGAACCTCGTTCAACGTACTTATTTAGGATAATACTTGTAAATACTTTTACTATATAAACAAAAACGAAGTAAAAATAGAATTGAAAAGTAAGTATTTACAAAGCTGATATCTAATTGGCTCTTTCGTAGTGAAAAGGAGGGGACGAAGAGCAGCGGGACCCGTTATCAGTGAAGAACACTTGCAGGCTGTAGTTAAGCTCCTTAGCGTGACTCGAGTCTGCTTTGATAACCTGAACTGACACTTAAATAATCTGCTAATTTACAATGGCACGGATTAATTAAAAAATCTGTTGTTCGTTTACAGTCATTAAGTTCTAATTGTAAAATCTGAAATGTGCCTAATGAAAATACGTCAGTTTTGTGGAACCAAAACCGGTACTAAAATGCAGAACATTTTTGAAAATTAATATTTGTAAATGAACATTGATATAACTACTAGAATTAACATAGAATAGAATAAAAATTAAAACTGTTTTCAAAATCGATTCAATCATATTGGGCTTAGTTATTATTACACTTAAAGATTCATAACTGAAATCAATGCACCCAATTTAAATTAAAAGAAATTTAGCATTTTAATGTAGATCTATAACAAATAAACCGTAGCATAACGGAGGTGTTCGTTTCACTTCTTAACTGTAAATATAATTGTATTTCAAATTCGTTACACGGAATTGAGTTATAAATCTTCAGGTATGACTAAAATTTGGGAAAAATCCTCATTATATGATATACTTGCCTTGTATTTTCAGTAGGTCTGGTACTGGATGTTTTGGGGCGATAAAGTCCCAAAAGTTTTGTTCAGATAATTAAGCACTATATTTGAGCAAAATTTCATATAAATCGTTAGAACCACTTTTGTATAAAACAATATTTTGTTATTTTTTAAATATTTTTGTTAAAAAAAACTAAACACAATATTTGTTTTCATAAATTACTTTTATGATACGAGTTTATGAACATACTACAATCACATATTAAATTCCACATCAAAATCAGTTAATTTATTAGTGCACACACACACACACACACACACACACACACACACACACACACACACACACACACAAATACAGACAGCCATTTTGTTCCAGGACCTGAAAATAGGTATTCTTAAATTATTCTTCTTCTTTATTTGTTTCACCCAACTAAATCAATCACTTTTTAATGTTCTGTGCCTTCCTCGTAGCCCAGTATTGCTTCATTAGTTGTGATCTTGCTTTTCTTTCTTCGTCAGACATTTGGATCGTTCGCTTGGATTTGACTTTGCCTTGGAACCGTTGCTTCTTGTCCTTGGTTATTGTTTTGGCTGTTCTGTCCATGAGCATAGTGTCAGTGATTTGTAGTTCTGTTATGTCTTTCTCTGTTTCTCTAAACCAAAGTGGTTTGGCTCTTTTATTGTGAAAGTAGTCAAATATTTTTTTGGTTAATCTATTTTTGTCCATTCGGAGGATGTGCCCATAAAAATCAATTCTTCTTTTTCTTATTGTGTCTGATAGTGTTTCAGTTTTTTGGTAAAGAGTTTCATTCCTGATGTGGAGTAATTGGTTGTTACGGAATTTGGGGCCTAAGATTTTTCGTAATATCTTTCTTTCTTTGATCTCCAGCCTTTCAAGTGGACCCTGTCTTAAATTATTAATATATTCTTCTTTATTAATTTCTGCTATAGGCCTATAGAATAAAGAACTTTGCCCAATTTTTTTATTGTAATGTTATTATTTTATTTAGTACAATCATCCACCTTTCCTCGTATTGTCAATTTTCCAACTGTTGACGCGTTTCGGACTGACGTCATTGTTAAACTTATTACTCAATTGGTTATAACTTATTACTTATTGGCAAATTTACTGAACATAATAATTTATCTAAATCTAAACAAAATCGATATTTAAAATGGTTTTCAAAATAAACCGACTGTTTTTCGGTCTGGAGAACTGTTTAAATATTTTGCATATTTTTAATATGTTTGATTGTTTTAAACATTCCTGGGGCTTTTTTGAAATACATTGTCTGTTCTATGAAAAATAAATGTTCTTAACTTAATCTCTTACTGCAGCAATTCTTTATGTTTGGCAATGGATGCCAATGACACGCCCTCCCGTAGCTGTGATTGGCTGCGCTACATAGGGGATGCTGTACATCTCACCCCTCAGTTACACCTTCTCTCATCTCAGTATGAATCCCAGAACAACATTTGGGACCAGAGAGCACAACACTACGGATAAGGAAGGAACACTATCTGGGTTGCTGCAATGGTAAATATTTTCCTATTGATTTTTCAAAATACAAAACATTTTTAATTAGTTTATAAGTTTTATTTATTATTTTGAAATTAATATAATGTATGCATATTATACATAATAGATTTGTATACATAACTAGATTTGTAAGGGGTTAATAATCATTAATATTTCAAATAAAGAATAATATTGTTTTATTTATATTACATATGGTTTTTAAGTATTTAAGAAAATCGATCTTAAAATTCCGATTGACGTATTCGCTTTTAGTCGTCTGATTCTATAAAAGTGTGCCTTTTGGATGTCCCTCCGTTTGTGTTATGTGTGTGTATGTACACATAGCTGGAGACTAGAATTTTCATGTAATTTAACACACATGTTTTCCAAATATACGTAAAAATATCTTAAACATGAAGGTTTGTTTTAACGAATTTAATAAAATGTCACTCAGATGTAGTTGTTATTTATCCAAAAAACATAGGCCTATGAATCTTACAAAAAATGTCGAATCTCTAGCTGTAAAAAACCAAAAATGGTATAATTTATTAAAAAAGTTTTATCAAATTGGCTAAAATTTTTCTTATGCCCGAAGAAACACAATTAAAATTTTAAAAAATGCACCCAATTTCAAGTCAAAGATTTTGATTCGCATACAAATCGGAAAAAATTCAACGTCGGTGGGGTTTATTCATATTCTTTTCTCTCAAACATTTAACTGTTTTTTTTTATTTAGATTATTACATTTTTAATGACATCATTATTTGCTTAATGACTTTTGATCCAGTGGTTTAAAGGGAAAGAGCAACACATATGTTTTGGGGTACTAAAATGCTTTATTTGAACTTATTTTAAACACACTTTCTTTTGAATAAAAGAAAAACATCGTGATGTGTTTCTGCTTAATTTGTTAGTCTAATTAAAAGAAATGTCTGTAGAAAAACAAGAGACAGTTTATCAATCCTAATCTCAATGAGCGTAGGGTATGGTTGTTTTTCTTATATCTTTCTTTTTGGACAATTTTTTCACTACATATATGTTAAAATATTATTGCAACCAACTCACATTGTAGCCTATATGAAAGTAAGTAGAAAAAAGTTAGGAATTAATCATCGAAGCTGTTAATTAAAAAGTTCAATAAAACATAATACATAATTTCAGTATTTTATTTTTGAATGATAAAAGAATTATGAAAATGGTGCAGATAATAATGGATTAATTTTTTTCTATTTCTATCCTATCACTAAAACGTAAGTAGCTAGAAAATAAAATAAATAAACATTTGTTTGATGAAACTAAATATTTACACACGGATAAAGAAATCAAAAGTAATTGTTTAATATTTAGAAAGAAATTTAAAAAAAACACGTATTTCTGGGATTTATATGGTCATTAGTATCTTTTGGTCAATTGCATAATTTTTACAGCAAATAAAATCATTGGGTACTAGCTGTGTACCCGACTTAAACATTTTTCTGTTTTTTAACGTTTATTGTTTTCTGTTTTATTGTAAACAAACGTACTACACTTTTGTATGTTTGAGAGAGACGTTTTTGGTATTCAAAAGCAAGTTATTGTTATTGGTAGAAGTTATTGTTATTGGTAGAAGTTATTGTTATTGGTAGAAGTTATTATTATTGGTATTTTCCCGGCAAAATAACAGTCTGATTGTTGGGCTGAAACCCTACATACCCATAAAAAATCCGTGGCATTTAGGTATTGTATCCAGAAAACTGAAATTTTACAAGAAGAAATGATATAGCATTGTTGGTTGGTCGAAACGTTTGCTGCTGATTTTTAAAATAAATCAGACCATTTTGTTTAAAAAGTTCTGTTACTGAATCAAAAATAAAAATCACAATTGTATACATTGTTGCTACATGATTTTTATTTTTTATTCAATAACAGAATTTTTTCTTCCTCTTTTTATTTTAATTAGGATAATTTGTTCAAAAACACGACAAATTAATATAGCTATTTTTAATAACATAACATGAAACTTATTATAGCCTATCAGCTGTTCGATAAAATCAGATGATCTTTACGAATGAATATAAAACAACTAATCTTTTAATACAACTACCAAAATTAAATTAACGATTCATTTCATATACTTAAATCGGTCAAACTTCTTCGAAATATCCGTAGTGTAGTGGTTACCATGGGCGCCTCACACGCACAAAATCCCCGGTTCGATCCCGAACGGAAAAAGTAATTTTTAATTATAATTAATTACTTATGAGATTTGTGATAGGTATAAAAATATAGTTATACATCTATATAAACATGTTTCTCGCATCACGCGTCTCGAAAAATCCGTCACAACCAGCCCTAAAATATGGTATACATGTCAAAAAGGCAAATGGAACTTTGAGATAGCCTAATTACATATTTATAGCTTCAACGGTTTTTACTTGACGACGATGAATGAATCATAACAAATATTTTATATAAATGTAGCTAGATTACCTTTAGGGGTTGAATTTTGGAAAATACAGAAATACTTCTTTCATTATTTGTGTTTTAGGGTACAGGCTATATGATAAATTCTAAGAAAATCTGACCAAAGAAACATTTGTTCAATACCCTCTAGAAAATATTTTGTTAGTGGAAGCTAATATAATTAAAGGTGTACTTTAATTAATTGTCCTTTAATTACTTAAGGTGTCCTAACTAAATTGAAGGTGTCCACAATTCAAGTCTCCATTTATAATGTGTACGTTGGTTATGAGCCTGTAATCAGGACTTAATTTTTATTTATATAGAATCATTGATTTGAGGTTTGCGTATACATTTAACTCCGGATTCAAATTAAAAATATACCCCATTTAAACCATTTTGGGAAAAATACATTGTGCACATTAAAGCATACACAAAAATACATTGTGCACATATGTTTTAGCATATAATGCCTAAGGTAAATATGTGTACGAAATTTCAGCTCTGTTTTTCGGATCTGGGAATGCAGAAATAAAATATTAAGTCAGTTATCACCCCATTTTAATCCTTTGGAGGTGGAATTTTTGAAAACAATTTTCCGCGCACCATCAAAACTTAAGATAGATTTGTGTATGAAATTTCAGCTCTTTACGTTTTTAGATTTGGAGATAAACAATGAAATTAGTTTTTAAGTTATTCTTAACTCTTTGGAGGTAAAATTTTGAAAAAATCTTTCTTTATTCATCTTTAAATCTAAAGTAAACCTATGTATGAAATTTCAACTCTCTACGCCTTTAAAATCTGGAAATACAAAGGGAAATGTATTGTGTATTCTAATTGTTCGAATACCTTAAGATACAACCACCTACGCAATAAATAGTTTTTGTAGATATTAAAATGAATAACGAAATATGAAGAGTTTTCGAATAGTATTTTTAATAAGAATAATATTATTTATTTCAATTAAAAATGATACAGCATATAAGTTTTATGAAATATAACAAATTAACATAAGTACAGCAAGTATAAAGATATATATATATATATATATATATATATATATATATATATATATATATATATAGACTATGTATATCTTTGTACTTAATACGTACGTACTTAGTATGTTAATAATGAACAATGTAAAATAATTCATAATATAGATTTTATTCACTTTTTCCAGCCTCTAATCGCCGTCCCTAATGGAATGGATTGGTCAGGGTCGATGGACGGTGAAGGAACGGATTACAGCACCACCTCATCCTCACCGTCGCGACACAGGAAAACCATCCAGGACTCCCAATCCGACGACGAAGAATTCCTGTCGGACGAACTGTCCTTGGCAGATTCCGATGAGGATGGGCGTCCTGTTGCTTCCGGCCCTGTGCCACGAGTCGTTGTGCGGAAGATGTTCACCAACAGCAGGGAGAGATGGAGGCAGCAGAATGTCAGCGGGGCTTTCGGAGAATTGAGGAAACTAGTACCGACCCATCCACCAGATAAGAAACTATCCAAGAACGAAATATTACGAATGGCTATAAGGTATGTTTAATTTACATTTGTGTAAAAATACAAATAAAGGATTCGTAAATTAATGTTATATTTTAAAGGTGTAGCCTATATGTAACAGAGAACATCGATTATCCAGTAAGAGTTGACTCTGCCTAGGTAATGTCGACTTTTATCGGTCGTTTCAGTGGAAGTTGATTAAAAACGAAACGTGTTGAATTTTTATCAACATTTACTAGTCAGAGTTGACTATACATAGGGAAAGTATACTCTCACTGTCTTGAGGTAAGGTTTAGTAAAAGTTTGGCAAGGAAACGGCCTAATAGCTATTAAAAAACAAATAAAAAGGTAAAACCTTTACTAATACATGAAGAGATAGAAATGTTTATAAAAAACTAATAAAAATGCAAAACCTTTATAATACGAGGTGTGTTCAGAAAGTAACGAGAATTTTTAAATTTCGCGGGCTTGGAGAGTCCGAATGTCAAACATTTTTTTTATTATGTTGGTATACATACCCTTGAAGTATGATAAAACTTTCAGCTGTTTTATGGATACAAATAGATCAAAGAATTTGTATCAAATTTTGCATAAAATTTGGAATAAAGTGTAAGAAAGTGTGTGAAATGTTAACAAAGGCCTATAGTGAGTCTGCTATGATTAAAGCAAGAGTTTACGAGTGGTATAAGCGTTTCCAAGAAGGCCGTAAAGACGTTGAAGATGACGAAAGCCCTGGACACCCCAGCACATCAACAACTGATGAAAACGTGGAAAAAGTGAAAGAAATGGTTATGAACAATCGCCGAATCACAATTAGAGAGGTCGCTGATGATGTTGGCATATCGATTGGATCATGTCATGACATTGTTTCCAATGTGTTGTGTATAAAACGCGTGGCATCAAAATGCTTTCCAATATTGTTGAATTTTGAACAAAAACTGCGGCGAATGGAAGTTGCTCAGCAGTCACGACGATGCAGAATTACTGAAACGTATTATAACAGGTGACGAAACATGGGTTTACGGATATGACGTCGAAACTAAGGCTCAATCATCCCAGTGGAGGCATTCTGGCTCGCCAAGACCGAAAAAGGCTCGACATGTGCAGTCGAACGTGAAGGTTATGCTCACTGTGTTCTTCGACATTAATGGCATAGTGCATCATGAATAGTGTCAACGGGTGAAAAGGTCAATAAGGAGTACTACCTACAAGTTCAACGCCGTTTGCGTGAAGCAATCCGAAAAAAACGCCCGGATTTGTGGAAAAACAATTCATGCTTTTGCACCACGATAATGCACACTTCATACATAAGGAGTATGGCGAGGTGGGGAGAATCAACACAAAGGTTTGACCAGTGCGGTTATATGTGCAGAGCAGAATCTGTTTCTGTGAATCAACATTTACTAAATCACATCAGGTGTAGTTAACTCTTCCTAGAAAAGGTTGAGCTGTTTATTTTCAATGAGCTGTTACTGATACTTTTAGTAAGTGTCGACTTTACCTAAGCAAAGCCAACTCTTACTAACAATCGACTTTCCCTGTAACATATACACAAAGGGTTTTTATCCTTTTTCGCTTGGAGTTGTCTTTATATATAAACCTTTCTTTCTGTCTGTCAGTAACCTACCTTTCCCGCTTAAAAGGTAAATTCAAATATTATGAATTGTTGAAGTTAGTTAAAAATAAGATCCAAATTCTAAAATATAGAGTGGATAAAAATTTTGTATATTTTTATTTTTAAAGCAATAATCTCGACACGCAGCTGTCTCGATGACCTTATGGAAATGAGGTTTTCTAAAAACTGACTGAAGAATATCAAGTAAAGAAAAATGTTGATACAATAGCTTATAAAAGTTCGGTATTCAGTAAAATCCATTCATATGTTAAAAAAATGAAATTCAATTCTTAATAAATTACACCTTTTTCATGTTCACTTTTTGAAAATCAAATTTCATTATCTTAATTAGCGTTTTAGTATGAATAACAAGCGCTTAAAATTTTCGAATTTCATTAAGTACTAGAACTACTAATTCATGATGGTTTTAACGCTGATATTATAAGTAAATTATTTTTTAAAACAAACGATAAGGAAGTTATTACTTTTAAAGAATTTGAATGACTGCTATTTTGAAACTATACTTGCTGAGTAAAAACACTCCGGGAGTGCCGACAGAAGTGAAAACTTGAACAATAACAATGTGCATTTTTGAATGTTTTGGAATGTTTAGGGAATAATTTCCTAAACTACCTAAATAAAATGAACTAAGCTTTATATTAGGTATAAATATTGCAATCTGACTAAAATAATTTATTTTTCTTTATTGTTTATTTGAAAATTTGAAAACAAATGGAAGAATATTAACAGTCTATATAAAACACGTGCTCTTTATACTTTGTGAACTACGTATATACTGTAGAAAAAGTATATATATACATAGAGTATATAACTAGAAAGAGACAGATGCCAGTAGCCAGTATACAATTCGTATTATTATATATATATATATATATATATATATATATATATATATATATATATATATATATATATATATATATATATATATATATATATATATATATATATATATATATATATACATATATATATATATATATATATATATATATATATATATATATATATATATATATATATATATATATATATATATATATATATACACCATACTTTTACATGAAAGTATATATATATAGTATATGAGCGTGACGTGTGTCCTATACTATTTATATATACACATATATACATTATATATCTCATGGTAGCGGTGTCGGTGTCGCTGTAAAATCTGACGCGAGTTCAATGGTTTTTGCCCATCCAAAAAGTGCCCAACGATATATAATATATGTGCGTGGCGTGCATCCTATACTATTTTATATACTATACAAAGTATACATATGTATACTGCGGTGACGGTATCACTATAAAATCTGAAGCGAGCTCAATGCTTTTTGCCCATCCAAAAAAAGTGCACAACGTCACTAAAGAAGTTTTCATTCCAAAAATTTATCAAAAAACAATTTCGATTTTCGCATATCGAAAGTATTGTGCATGGTGTTTATCCAATAATTCTAATTTTTGGAAATTGTTTTTATCATGTCGGCGAGATAGCAGTGCGCCACGATCATTTTTCAAGAATGTAATTTATACTTCCTAAAGCAATTTCCATCTGTTCAGATACATTCGCCTTCTGACCGGAGTCTTAGAGTGGCAGCAACAACAACACATCCGCATCAACAACAACAACTTGGCTGACTGCCACGGTCCTCCGAGAAACTTCGACGAAGGGTCGCGTCGAATGAGCTACGCCAGACGTCGTCATAACATCTGCCCTCGCGTGGTAGTGCCGACACCGTCTGGGGCGCCCCTCCACGGCGGCGGGCTCGTAATGATCGCTCCTAACTTTAAACGAGACGCCCAACAACATAAGATGCCTAATGCCTTTGTTCCTAAAGGAGAAGCGGACAAGGAGCTACCGAGATCTGCCAAGCTGGACTGCGTGCGGGCGGGCGCCATCAAAGTGGAGAACTGTTGTGACGATGAACCCTCGGGCAAATCTGACCCCGACTCAGTCACTTCTAAAAAATCAGTTTTCCGATAATGTTTTAAAGTTCTGTACATTTTAACCATGTGCAATATGACGTAGTACTTTACACAAACAAGTAACATAACTTAAGTCTCGTTCTGTCTCTTAAAAATGTTTTATTAAGGTAATCAATGTGAAAACACTAATACACTCCACTTGTAACAAAACTGATTTTAGTGAATCCGATCTTATATCTAGATTTGTTTCGGGTATATACATTTTCTTAGTTTTGTTTAAAAATAAAATGTTACGTTTCTGTTAAAACAAAGTTTTTCTTAATAGTTTAACTTTATTAATTTATGCTAGTTATAGGCTACTCATGAAGATGGAGGGCACATGGAAAAACCAACGGTAGTAAGAAACTCGAACCTGCGAACAGGTGAGAGTTGTAGCCAATTGACTGCAATAATATTGACTGAGCTATAATTTTTTTTTTTTTTTTTTTTTTTTTTTTAACGTCCGACTATTGTGCACACTTGGGCTAATGTAGACGATGGGATGATTTATAGCGTATGAAAAAGCCAAGCCCTGGCCGGGAATCGAAACCGGGTCCTCGTGGTACGCTATCAACTAGGCCACCGAGGCGGCTAAACTGCCTGAGCTATAATAGCTTCTGTCCAATAATTTTTTAAAAATTTAAAGGTCGACGAAAGTTTATGAAAACAAGAAGATTTTTTGTTTTGAACATTTTTAGGTGCTATCGTTTTTCACAATGCAAGTTGGGGGAGTATTTTTATAAATTTAATTAACAGTAACAATGAAAAACTGTGGCGTTTCTTACAGAAAATTTAATGCGCATTTCACTTGAACATTTTTAAATAAAAAAAACTTTTCTGAAAAACAGGAAGGAAAATTTATACCTAAAATAATTTATTGTTGTTAATACCAACCAGTTTCTTTCACACTATTTACCAGATTAACTTTCAAGTCGAAATATACTTTTTAAATATATTATTATTGTTAATTAATGTAATGTATTATTAGTGTAAATTAATGCAATTAATTTGTAATTATTGTACAGTACAACAAAATAATTTATCAAACATTACTGTTTGTTATTTAAATAATTTAAGTCCTGCTTCTGCAGCTATTTTCTCGTAATCGTTTGCGAAAATTAAAATTAGCTAACGAATATTACAGCCAGTCCTGCACCCTCGACATCAAATCAACCCGAGACCATTTTTGTCGGAAAAGAGCGGTAAACCCAACCTTCTTTGATCCTGCGATTCCTCAATACGTTTTGTACTGACTGTATCAATTCAAAGTTCTTGAATCAAAATAGAAGATTTGAAGACAAACAAACTTTGGAGATCTGAATTTATTGTTGTTCTTTATTTACTCTTAAAATTAGATAGTCTTCTTTTTCTGTAGTTCCTGAATTGATTTTTTGGGTGCAGTAAAAAACGAACAGTTTTTTTAATTGAGAACTTAATTTGAGCAAAATTTGATTAAAATTATTAGAGCTGAATTTGCAAAAAAATTGTTTTTGTTAATTATTTATTAAAGGTTTTTTTGATAAAAACAGCCTATTTTGGAAATATTAAAAAATTGTCTTAAAAGTCTGCTTTAAATGTTTTCGAAATATATCGATCAGTGTCTAGCGATGCACAGCCATATGTAGAGACAAAGTGTTACCGATTTGGTAAAAATATGGCGGCCATTTCGAAATTTAAAACAACCATAACTTTTGTTTTCTGTTCTTTCTTGAAAATATGTTTTCGCCGTCGTAATCAGCGTTAAAATCTGCATAAATCAGCATTTTAAATTCCACTAGAAATACAAAAATGAATCTACCTGTGGTCAGGGTTGAATTTCTTATTTTCACTGTAATTATATTAAGCTAATTTATGTCAAACGTGGCTAAAAAATTGAATTTGGTAATAGCTTAAAGTAGTCAGTTACGCAGCAAAGTTCATCCTACAGTTTAAAAATAGCAGATGTTCAAATTCTTTTTAAAAAATCACAATTTTTGAAAATAAATTCACCATTATAATCATAACTAAAATCTGTATTTTAAGTTTTCAGGTTACATTTTTTAAATTAAAAAAATAAAGCTGACTCCGTTGAGGGTATATGTTCTTATTTTAAATGCAGTTTTAAAGTTTAAAGAGCTAAATATATGTATATTTTTATGCTGATTACGATGGTGAAATACGATTTTGTAAGAGCGCAAGTTAAAAATAATGTTGTTGCAAATTCGCTTCCATCACGTTAGCGAGTGTGTCATTATTAATTTCATTCTTTTCGAAAAAAACAACAGAAACAAATATTTTATTTTTTTAACATCCGACTATTGTGCACACTTGGGCTAATGCAGACGATGGGATGATTTATAGCGTATGAAAATGCCAAGCCCTGGCCGGGAATCGAACCCGGGTCCTCGGGGTGAAAACCCAGTACGCTATCAACTAGGCCACCGAGGCTGCTTCAGAAACAAATAATGTAGTTTGTTATATACAAAATAATATCGTTTCGTATGAGAAATAAGAAAACAATTCCAAGACCAGTTGTTGAGTACTTCCGTAAAATCACGCTGAATGATTCATTGAACACTCTGCGTGCATTCACCAACACAAATACACCTTACAGGTAGTACGCTGATGACGTCACGACAGCCTCAGGCGGACACATTCTTGCAGGTACTGAGATGGTGGCGCGGCCAAGCATGAAGGAGTAGAACCATTGTTTGCCACGCCGAGTCAGTTCAATGCAATCTACCGTCGTTATAGCAACGGTTGCTTGGTTACAGTTTGCCAAGTTTAACAATTAAACATTAACTTTCGTGGTAAAGTTCTGTGATAGTGCGTGACTGCTTGTGGACGTTTGTGCGTGCGTGTGGTCTCCTGCCGTTACACAAGAAGTGAGTAAACAGAAGATTTGGATAATTCCCTGTCCTTTGTAGCAGTAAGTTTATCCTTAGTGCTTTGTTATTGTACTTAAACAGTCATTGGCCTACAGATAATTGTTTCTTTTCCAAACATTTCATTATAACACATGCAAACAGTTTGTTAGCATCAAAATATACATATTTACCTTTATTGATGCACTTTTGTTGTCATTCCCATTTACTAGTTCAAATCAATAATAACATTAGAGCCACTTTTTGAAATGGCTTATATATATTTTCTTTTAAACTAATGTTATAATTGTAACTGGCATATTTAAAGTTATTATTGTTATTGGATTTATTCCATCTTCTGTCAAAACACAGTCAAAATTTTTAATATACGTGATAAAATATAATAAAAATACAATTATATTATGCAAAAAAGTTTCAAACCATACAATTGAGCACCAAATTAAAACGTATTCAAATAACATTTCACAAAAAAACTAATTTTTTTAATGAAATTTTTAAAAAATCGTTCTACTTTTCAAAATAGGTTAATAATTATTTTTTTGTATAATATGTTCTGCATTGAATTTAGTTCTGAATTTAAGTTGTGTAAACGATAAAAATATTTCTATTTTCCTGCTTTTTTATCGACTACTCTGGAACCCAACTTTAACATTAAGCATTTTTGTGGAACCTTTGACAGAATCATTCATTAGGCGTGTTCAATGTGATCTTTTTAATTTTAAATCGTAAATAAAGAAAGTTACATTTCGGGAGTAAAAAGAATCTTAAAATAAATAAAAAATAAGCCTAAATCGCCGGCGGTTTATTATATATATATATATATATATATATATATATATATATATATATATATATATATATATATATATATATGTGTGTGTGTGTGTGTGTGTGTGTGTGTGTGTGTGTGTGTGTGTGTGTGTGTGTGTGTGTGTGTGTGTGTGTGTGTGTGTGTGTGTGTGTATATGCATGCGTGCGTGCGTGCGTGCGTGCGTGGTATGTGTGTGTGTGTGTGTGCGTATATATATACACACACACATATATATATATATATATATATATATATATATATATATATATATAATCAATTACCATTATAATTAAATTTATAATCATCAAAGAAAGAATATTATCAAGGTTAATTTTAATTATTTTAGTAATTAAAGGACTGTACCATGAAAGATGCCAAGGTATATTATAATGAATTAATTTGGGTTATATTTATTTATAATAACTGATTTACAGTCAGTAGGTGCTTATATATACAAATTATACTTGTCAGTGGATGGAAAACAACCGCACTGTTCTTACATTGTTCCTATGTTTCGCTAAAACGTTTGTAGAATGTTCGAAGTGATTTTCGCTCAAAGTCTGAAGTCAAAACGTGTTAAAAGCGAAGTTTTAGGTTTAAGTTCGACTTTTAGTGAGAACGACTGAGAACATGCCAGATACTATATGGGGATCCGGTGGTCGATGTGGTAAAGCACCGGTCAGTCTGCTGCGTCTCTGAACTGCTCACCTTAGGGTTCTTAGTTCTAGTCGCAGTTACTTCCGTTGCTTTTCTCCCTTACCGTCAACGCTGACTCCTCGTCCTCATTAGTCTAACTGGCATAAAAAAAATAATTATAGTAAAAATTGGAGAAATGTCGGAACATGATTTTTTTCTAAAAAAAGTTGTATCGAACGGATGTACACATGGTTTATATGTATATATATATATGTTATCGCCTAAAACATAAGCTTT
This sequence comes from Callitettix versicolor, assembly GCA_022606455.1. Taxonomy (NCBI): domain Eukaryota; kingdom Metazoa; phylum Arthropoda; class Insecta; order Hemiptera; family Cercopidae; genus Callitettix; species Callitettix versicolor. The sequence continues at coordinate 44,206,062 of CM040191.1, forward strand.
TAAACCTAAGTTTTTGGGAAATAATAGAACTCAGAAAGTTTGTGTAGACCTACTGTTTTTGCGTCATTTATTTATTCTGAGAACCTTATCAACTAGCCTACATTAGCTCCACAAGTGTTTGAAAGTTCGCAATATGGGCCTACGTTATATATAGTGTAGGCTTTTATCGGAATTATAGTGAAACGCATTAATACGCAGAGGGTAAAGAGGTCCTTAATAACATCTAAACATAATAAAGAACGTTAATTAAAAATTCAATTCGAAAAATGAAGAGAAGGAGCCATTAGATAATTGACCTACTTATTAGATCAATTTAATTTAATTATTACCGTTTCAAGTGACGTTAAAATTGTTATTTTATGTTACATCAGCTGAATACCCGTGCTATGGTTTTGTATTATGTTTATTGTGTTTCATTAATGGCAAATGAAATATTAAGGTTATGTTAAATCGAAGAAACAATTCTTAAATGATTTATGATCATAGATCGATCGATACATAGTAATTAATTCAAGCCATAAAAGGCACTGTAAGCTTCTGCCAGCTTGCAATACAGCTGAATTGCAATAATTAAGCGATTATTACTTCGATTTGACTACTGAAATTGCTAAATCATGACTCAGTATCTGTAGTGCTTTATCGAAATCTTAAGACAATTCCAGATGTAGTACGTCTAGAATTGTCTAGAATAGTTTAGAACAATACGTTTCTATACTAAATACGTACTTACTTTTGGTTTTATAAATATGAAAGTTCTGTTTGTTAAACTGTTATTAATTTAGATTTAGTATTTATTATTTTCATTCATTCCTCAAAGATATTTGGTTCAGTTTAGTTCAAAACGCTTTCACTTTTTAAGAAGGCTGAATTATGGAAATAAAAATATTTTCAACAAGTTTAAGTTGTTGATAATTAAACCTAAAGGTGTCCGATTCTGTTCGTCTGTTCAGTATTTGTTTGTACATATCACTACAGACTAAAGTAACTAGTTGTTACTGAATTTGGTATTTAGGCCTACATGTAGTTTGCGCATATATCGAAATATTTTCTACCTATTTTTTTCGGAAAAACACTTAAAGATAAAGAAAAAATTGGCTTTCACTATTTAGATTAAATTTTATTAAAAGTTTCGCTAAGAATCTAGTTCGGGAGCTATTAAAAACCCGAAAAATTGAATTTATTTATCAAGTTCTGATTATCTGATTGTTTTTGGTTTCCTCTGTATGTAGCTTTAGAATCGGAAATACGGGGCAAATAGCTACTTGAAGGAAAAATGTGCAAAGTTTATGCACTATTTATTTTACGAAAAAATATATGTCTACTACAAAACTTTTAGAGTAAGTCTCAAAATATGTAATTATTAATGTAGGTATCGTAGGCTAATAGACACTAAATGTCATATTGTATTTGTTTATTTCACTTGTTTTGTTCTATCATTTGCTAAAATCGGACTTGCATGTTTAATACGCTAAAATAAAATAGAACGAAACCTTTATATTTAATAATTTTATTTAATGTATTGAAACACTGAACTTATAAACCCTTTTAAACTTTAGAATCCACAAAATATATTGTCTATTAATTTGTACTTTAATTTTCGTTCTTTATACAATTGTTTTGAATTTTCAAAAAAATATTAACAATTTTAATATTGTCTTAAAACATTTCCTCAAATGTTGTAAATATATAAATTTCAGGTACACTTCACATTGTATAATTCAAATATTATTTACAATGTTTTTTCTCAGGTTGTTGTGGTTAAGAATACCGTAACCACCAATTATATCACAGGCCACCACAAAAGTGGTTAATTGCTCCAACACTGTGGAATTTTCATAAACATCCATTACGTCAAAGTTTGGTAAATGATGTAAAGGCACAATCAAGTAATACAGTTATGAAACAACAAATATACAATTTGATGGTTACTTACTCGATAAATAAAACTTTCACACGTTTAATATTTTTAATTACGTGATTGTTTAATTAGTCTGAATCAGAGATAGAATAGTTTATTTACAGAGTGTGCTCTTGTGTGCACTGTTCATTTCTATTATTTACCAGAAAAACTTAAAATGTGTTATAGTATAAAAGAACATATTTTATAGTTCTTCAAAACGGTTCCATCCTTTTGTAGAACCAAAACATCCTTTCGTGTTTCTTTGGCACAACTAAAATTGAAATCTTAATTCATTTCAGGCCAAAAAATGTATTGTTATTTCCAAAAAATCCGTTAAAATTGTCAAAAAAAAAAAAAACTGAAAAACCTAGTTTTTCAAAATTGGTTTCTAGGTTTTACTTAAATTGTGGTCGCTTAAATACTTTTTCAAGTCAGATTAGTGAACAATATTTGGCATAAATTAACGTTACAATAGGTTATCCAGAGAAAATGAAATAAGGTGATCAGGGTTTAATTTTGTGTCCGTTTAATTCCTTGAAATCAGGTGATTTTGTCATGCTTATAGATGTATAACTCAAGTGTTTTAAATTTAAAATACAAAACGCTTGTTTGGGAGTAAACCAAAAAAATAATTATTTAGGCTAATCCTTGTCAAGTTTTCTCCTTGTTTTTTGTTAGTTTGTTATTAATTAGTTATTAGTTTTTTATTCTAAAAGTTTTAGAGACTTTCGTTATTTGGGGTTTTAAATTCTTTGTTTGAATCATATTTAAGTAAATTCATTGAATGTTAGAAAGTTAAAAGCTTAAAAAATATATACGGCTATCCTTTTAAAATAACGTAAAAAAATTAAAATTATCGTAAAATTTGTCACGTTTTTAAACATCTTATAATTAATCGTGCTTTTATAATTATCGTTATTTAACCGTACTTTTAAAATTATAATTAATTAATCATACTTTAAAACATTGTTTAATTATAATTTTTAAAGGTCAAAGTTTTTTCAAATATTTTCAGAGGTAAATTGTTCTTTGTAGTGATGTCATAGCCTACTAAATTAAACAATAAAATCTGACATTTTACCTTCTCAAACTAATTATGAACAATACTTTTATCGAAGAAATGTTTTTAGTTAACATTTTAATTTTTATATTTCACTTTTTAAATTTGACTTAAAGCTGTTAAGACATAGGTTATAAGTTATATCGTCCTACTGTATAATTTACAAACTAGGTCTACTTAAAAAAAACTAGTTAACTTATCTTAAAAAAAGATATGTTCAAATTTTCCTTTAATTTATTAAATTATCTTTGTGCAATTATTATGCATCATTATAAGCCTTACACATGTTGCTTTTACTTCATTCAGTTTAATCTATGTTTAAATTTTGATCTATGTTTTATAAAGCTTGCATTTGTTACGGGACTCGAGTTCTGTCGATGTAGAGCGAGGCTAACAAATTGTAACAACCTTGCTGACTTTCTTCTGTGCTCTGTAGTTGACATGTTTGTACACTCTGTAAGCCTTAAAGCTGTTAAATTGTTTATATTTCTTCATAAAATCAGCTGCTAATAAATAAATAGCGTAAGACTTACAAAATTTTCTCACGTGCAGTTACTTCCTCAAACTGCCTAACAAAGACAAAAAATGGAAATCAGGCTAATAACTCAAAATCAGATCTTTAGTTTGAGCTCAAAATTTGGTTACTTATGAAAATGTATAACTTACATCGTTGTACCAAGTTTGAAATCAATGAAATTATAGTTTCATAGTAAATCGAAAAACCAACAAACTACCCTAGTCCTTTTTTTAAAGATTTACTATATAATTGCTAATTTTTCAAACTTAAAACTAGCTACAATGAGTTCAGCTATGAAATTTCATTTACGATTAAAATTTTAGAAATATTTGACTAACCGATTCTGAGAAATTAAGCAGATATTTCGGTATTTTTATTAGCTTCTTAACCTAACTTTTTAGCACTAGGCTACTTATAGCGGTTTTGTAAGAAAAAGATATGGGTTGAAGCATGGTCGTCATAAAATTTTAGCAAAATTATTAAAGCAGATTTTGAAAAAACTTTAATTTCAAAAAAGGTCTCAAAAAGGACTTTTTTGGTTAAAAATGGTCCTGGGATATAGCAAGCGAGATACATATGCCACATTTTATCGAAACCGGTCTCCAGTGATGTGTACAGGAATAACAATCAGCTATTACACATATTGTAAAAGGACATTTAAAAAAAATTAAAATTACTTCTCGATATATAGCCTACAAAAACGAAAACTTCACAAACTTCATAGAAATTGCCATGTTTTTAGTTGTCAACCATGCGTACAGAAGTTCCACTTGTCGCTTTTATTTTTACATCAAATTAAAATACCAGGTCTAAATATAATTATCTGCCGCCGATATTTGGAAGTGGAAATGGTTCTCAGAAACAATGATCTCGACTAAAAACTAAATCGAAAAGAGACAGTTAACGACTTAAAATAATCGATGTTCGATAACGAGAAGGCTAATGCTAATGGGGAATGGAAGAGGCAAAATAAAACAAACACCGACCTTGGAAGCAATGCTTGTTCAACCATTGCCATTCACAAAGAGCCTTGGCTGTTCATTGTTAGCTTAAGGAAGCAGAAAACAGATTGGCAGAATAGAATGTCTTACACCTTATTTCCTTCCTTTCGTTATACAGTTTTCCTTAACGTATTCGCAACACGTGTAGAATCTATCTTCGTCCTTTCGCCTGGATTATTATTTTTGGATTTTTACCTCGGAAAATGAGCTGTTCGAGCGACTTTACACATGCTTTGGTAGTTCGTTATATAGTAAAATCAGATTAATGGTTCAAAATGGCGACAGTAACAAGTCTTAAAGTCTTAAATACGTAACGTTTTCATTTAAAATTTTTTGAACGATTAATGTGACGATTTATCACCAGCATTAAAACCTACATAAATTAACATTTTAAATTAATTTGAAATACAGACATAAACTGATAACCGCTTGATTAATTTCAATGAAATTTGGAACTTTGAAATGTTAACTTACGCAGATTTTAGGCTTAATGAAATCAGATTTATAAAAATGTGTAAAATAAAAAAATGTTTTAAAAGACGCACTGATTTCGCTAAATATCAAACGAAATCGTCAAAAATATTACACAAATAAATTTGTGTGCAAACATTGATTTTCGCTTATCAAAATGTTGTTTCCCCTAATGTTTAATGTTAATTATTTTTCAAATTGTTTACTTGCGTCAGTGAGAAAGCTTCATTTTGTGATTATAATTAATTTTGAAAATGGTTAAAAAAACCGCAACTGTTATGTTTGCAGTGTTTGTAGAACAATCTGTTTTAGTGTGAACAGATTTATCTTTCAACGAGTGTAAGGTAATTATGTTTTTATTGTATAAGTGGCATAAAAATGAGTCAGACTAATAAAGGGATAGAATTAACTAGTCTGTTTTTAATGTTAGGATTAACTAGAAAAAGGATTGTAACTCCTAATAATAAACTTTTAGTAGTCTACATAAAAGTTATAACTGTTATAAGGAATTAACTACTCAACATTCACTGTTTTTTGTAAAGAAATTCTGGGTTATTTTTCCAAAATATACTCAGTTTAGTGTCATCAATTGACGCCTTAATCGCAACAAATATTGCTCAAAGTTTATTTTAAAATTATAATTTTTAATAATTTATGTCTGAGGATAAACCAAATCATCTGTTTTAAAAAGTTCCAATACGGATTTTCTAGTTTTATGCTCTAACATAAGTTTGTTTATTTTACGTAAGTGGTTTCAAATTTCGAAGGTCACTTGTATTATTTATTTATAATTTATGATATAATAGTGATTCGAACTTTCACCTTAATATGTCTAACCAATTGTGTTCGCCCAAAACGTCTCTTAATCCTTCCCGCATCGAAGTAGTATTTGGGGACTTTAAAAAATAAATTGAACATTTTATAATTTAACAAACGTACAAGAACGTAATGATAATTTATGTGTTAAAGTCATTTGAAATAGTCATTTACAATTGTTTGAGTTTATCATAATTTTAATTCCCAAGTTTAAAATCGTTATTTACTAACATAGATTTAAGTAATGCATGTAGGTATTGTGTTACTATACAGATACAAAACTGAAATAGGCTTAACATTATAAGAACTTAGTTTAGTTTACCTGGAACGATTTAAAAGAAAATCTTAATTTTTCTAGGTAAGTTTGAAGTTAATTGTAAAATAATGAAGCTTGTTATTACAGATGATCGATTTCCATATTTTGCAAATTAGACTAATGTCTACCTATAATTGTTATTAATGAAAACATATTCTCATTTTCGCTCATTAAGTGTGAGTAAATTCTAAAATTTCTAGCAGTGTGAAGATAAAATATTGTTTCTTTTGACTTTGTACAGTGTTACAGATTAAAAGTTTTGTGAAGTTGATTTGACTTGAAATATGGAGAAGTGGATTATTTTTTTATATTTGTAGATTTACACTCAAGTTAGTGTACTAAATTTGAAACTACAGGTTAATCTGTTGCTGGAGGAAAATGGTTAAATCTTCGATTTATTCACAATCAGATTTTCGAATTAAATTACATTTCGGTATACTAGATAATAAATACAGCAAGTGATGACAAACACTGTAGCGAATAATGTAGTGTTTTTTTTTTGAAATATTGTAGGCTGATTTTCCAACATTTTCCCAACATTTTAACTTTCTCAGTAAAACGTTTACAAAATTACAAGCCTCTGAGACAAAAAAAGTGGACAAATAAGTAGAGAGTAAAAAATGTATTTTACTTAAATGTATTTCTATCTATACGATTGTTGTGTATATCGCTGGAGACTAAATAAATTACCGATTTTTAATTAATTTCTTATATCTGAAGCAGTTTATTACCACAATTCTTCAAAGTAAGTTAAAAACCGTTAAAATTAACAAAAATAATATTTTGATTATATTTTTCTGTGATGTTGTTTTTTACTACCTAATCATAAATTACGATTTACACTCTTGCCAAAACATAAAATAGTTCGGCAGCTATTAATTACATTTGGAAAGCTTACGTGATCTTTCAAAATCGATTTTTCAGATACTATTAAAACTTTTATCATTTATATGAAGATTTATAACTGTTTTACCGCAATCGGAATATGTTTTGTTTTATCGATTTTCTCTTGAATGTTAATTTTTTCTTTAAATTTACAACACTGTATTTATTGATAAAATTGTACCAAGATTTTTAGGAATGAAGTTTATCTTCCTTTTTTTATCAATGTTCTAATAACAGTTTTTTATTTATAGGAAATAGCTATACGTAAGTGTTTGTATAATATTTATTTATTAATTTTTTTAATTTTAAGGCGAAAAGCACATAGAGGCTATTATCGCCTCCCTAAATGTAAGTGTGAGTGTAAAGTGTTAAAGTCATAAGTGTAGTGTTGTAAATGTAAGTGTGTGTTAAGACTCGGGTACCGCGAAGGACGTCTAAATTCTCTCAATAGATGCAGGTAGTCTACACCCCTTGCGGGGTATTAATTAAAAGTTTTTATACTATTCTACATGTCTTGATCAATCGTTTTTTTTTTGTTATTTTAAGGTGAAAAGCACATTTAGGCTATTATTGCCTCCCTAAATGTAAGTAAAGTGTTAAAGTCGTAAGTGTAATTAAGACTCGGGTACCGCGAAGGATGTCTAAATCCTCTCAATAGGTGCAGCTAGTCTGCACCGCCCTGCGGGGTTTATTTATTAATAAGGCCTATTTACAGACTGAACGTTATAACAAACTAAAAAAACTCAGTAAATAGAAAACGAATTATTAAAGAAAAATACTTAAACAGGTGGTTTTGAATGGTCTATAACCTGTCGCAGGCGACACAAAAGCAATGTATTTATAACCACGTTTCCATCGTTAACCATCTCTTGTCAACTTTCTGTCAAAGGCTTCTAATCATTGCTCACCTGACGAATTGATTTTTAAATTTTCTATCAGTTAAATAATTTTATAAAATTATTTATACTATAACTGGTTACGTCACATTCTATAAATATGTTACAGCCAATTTTATCATGAAATCTTGGCAGATATTCTAAATATTGTTATATAATTGATCATAAAGACAAATTGTTGATAAAATTGATGAAAAGATCGATGCACTACTTACAGATAATACTATCGTGATAACACTGTCGCTGGTATGTTATGGTTTGAATACAGTTACATTACAATATGTTATATTTATAACATTAGCAGAGGCATACAAATATATTTTCCGTGGATTAGTGTATATAGCCAGTTCTGTTTCTATTGCCTATCAAACATTTCTTCAAACGGGAATATCTCACGTTTTAATAATTTTCCGATTATTATGAAATTCATATCGTTAATGTACATCATAGCAATAATAGTTTCAATTAAATATTTTAGTATAGTCAGCCAGAATGATAGGAGGGGGAAATAGCTATTTTCGTTTTAATGAACATTCATATATCCTGTTTTAATTATTCGATTTTTATACTATATATAGGTCCATTGTTTTTAGAAATAATTGTACTGTCCCAATTTTATGTGAACTTAATTCATCAACACTTTAGTGGTAAAATGTAAAACACGGGGATATATTTGCGAAACCACTTTATGTAACACTATTTATCTGATTGTTATTAAATTTAAATTTTAGTTTTTGGTTTATTGTATTAATGTACAAGTTTGAAATTAGTACGTGTAAAAATCATAATTTCTGCACATTTTTTATTTTCTCACCAAATTGGTTCAAACTGATATTAAAATGATTATGCTTTTTCATTAGAAATTCAAATTTCGAACCACATTTAATCTACGTAATATAACTAACTTATCACGTTTAACTTATATAATATAACTTTTATACCACATAGGATTTCGGTAAAGCAATTTTTATTTATCTAGAGTAATGTATCATTTGAAATTTTAATATAATATATAGTTTTACACATGAAGCGTTTATGTAGAACTAATAGTCCTTTCAGCCGCCTCGGTGGTCTAGTGGATAGCGTACTAGGCTTTCACCCCGAGGACCCTGGTTCGATTCCCGGCGAGGGCTTGGCATTTTCATAAGCTATAAATCATCCCATCGTCTGCATTAGCCCAAGTATGCACAATAGTTGAACGTTAAACACCAAAAAAAAAAAAAAAAAAATCGGTGAAGCAGTTCAACACTGACAATGGCCTTTTTTAAAATCATCATTCTTCGAATTATGTAGCCGTCCTCTAACACCAAATCGATATACTTTCTTCACTTCACGAAGTATAGAGTTTGGTGATCGTTATAAAAATCAACCTTGAGATTTTGATTAATTTATCCAATTTCAAATCCGCTGAGAACCAAACAAGTGCTTAGATGTGCCCATCTATCTGTTGTCGTCGTCTCTCTCTCTCTCTCTCTCTCTCTCTCTCTCTCTCTCTCACTCTTCCCCCATTCGTAATTCGTTATAACATTTTGGTATGTATACAAAGTTAGAACACAAGAAAATGTTCTTTTTCATTCGTAATACCCAATCTCAGAACAATTATGTTAAATAAATATTTTACTGAGTACACGTGTCTTTGTGGAATTCGTTTCCCGCAACGACTAAGGCTGTTGAATGCCGCGTGCAGTTTTAAAAAATGTTAAAATACTACTTGTTAATCGAGATGTCCTAGCTTTGAGGTGTGATAGAATGCATTGTTTATTGTTTGTTGTATAAACGTGATTAAGAATGTTTTTTGGTTTGTATTACAATTTTTATTTAGTTCATTTGTATTGTAATTTAACTGTATTCAAGATATATTTAATTTTTATTTATTACTGTTATTATTACTATTAATATTTTAAATTAAATTGTTTTTAATTACATTTCATTATATATATTTTTTGTAATATTGTGCTTTATATATTTGTAATTTATTTTTATATGACTAAATATAAGAGAGGTTCTGCTGATCCCAACTTTGCACATTAATAAAAGTCAAAATCAATCTCCCTGTCTGTGAGCTCGTGCCGATTGTAAACAAACCATTTAAAGTAAATTTTTCGAAAAAATGTTAAAAATGTATTTTTCAAAAATCGACACAAACGATTTTTATCGAATTTTGCTAAACTGTCGCTTTCTCCACCTATACAAACGTATGAGTTGCTATGTCTCAAAAAATCCGTTTGAGGAATTATGGGAAAATCCAAATTTCTCAAAATTTGTTCATCCGGTTTTACTCAAATTTGAGTGACAAATTTGAAATAATCGAAAAAGAAATTTACAGTTCGGGATTGAATAGAAAACCTTAACTGCCTGGGTGTTAACGCTCAAACTGAGAATTTGTTTTTGAATGTAGTAGAAAAAATGTCGGTAATTTACAAATTTAAATTTCAGGGGAAATAACTGAAAGCGAAATTTTTTTGTAATATTTACCCTATTTGAATGAAAATAAATTAAAATTTCCTTTTCTATTACTAAGTGGTAAGGCTTACAAAAAATATCCCCATCTTGTTTGAAATATAATACGAGCCGAAACTATAATTTTGGCTATCAGTATGAGGGCCTAAATTAACTACAATGTAACAAACCCGTATGTGTCACGATCACGCCGTATGTGTTGGGCAACACACTAAATGTCAAGTTTGCGCAATACGATGAGCACATACTGTATAACCTGCGTCCGCAATGAGAGGAGACGAAGAGTGATATCAGCTTCATGGCTCGAAGATACGTGTGAAAAATGAAGGTTTCAAGTGGATCAGACGATTAATAGAAATAAGTTTATTTAAATTAATCCCTCACTGATGTAATGATCCGACAAACTGGTGTCGAATAATTATTATAAATTTTTCAGTATTTTTTTTTTTATAGTTGTAGAACAAATATCTAGGAATGACACTCGATGCAAAGCTCCGATGGAAGGTGCATGTAAAAAAGAAAAAAGAGGAGCTACAGCTCAAATTCAATAAAATGTTTTGGCTTATTGGAAGAAATTCAGAACTTTCGATAGACAACAAGATACTGCTATACAAGCAAGTTCTAAGACCAATATGGACCTATGGTGCACCACTCTGGGGATGTACAAGAAAAAGCAATAGTAAAATTATTCAAGTTTTTCAAAATAAAGTATTGAGAACGATTGTCAACGCCCCTTGGTATGTGAGAAATGAAAACATACATAAGGACCTAGGTGTTGAATCTGTTCAGGAAGTCATTAAAAAGCTCTCGATTAAGCATTATTGCAGGTTAGAACAGCATAATAATACAGAGATTGTCCAACTACTATGCCGCAGTGACAACATCACAAGAAGGCTGAAGAGGACCAAGCCAATTGACCTCTCCAGGCTGTATGACATTGGGACCAGCCGTCGGACTGCACCCCAGCACACAGTGAATACAATGATAAAGAGAAATTACTAGATGGGGCACGCCTCAGTTGTAATTAATATAAAATAAAAAAAAAGTTGTAGAACAGAAATTTTTCGAAATAGGAGAAAAACAGTTTTTAAGTTTTTTTTGCAATATTTTACATCATTGTTTAACTTAAATAACTGTTTTAGAGTTTTCTGTATTGCTTTACTAGTTTAGTTTAAACCAGTAGGCCAAAGAACAAGTCCTTGCAGTTTATTCTTAATTTTAATATACAGAGCTCTCCAGGACAGCGCTCCTAACATTACCAAACATTTACAAAAAATGTTACCGAAGCAACTTTGTTGGAAATGTTATGTTCTTTCTCCATGAAGCGAACTAAAATATGATTTTGCCGTTCAACCAGTATTATAGGAATAACCAGCAACTACACTCACAATGTTGAATCAGAACCAGCCATTTTGAAATGGAGGTGAATAGGGAAAAATCTTACACTCAAGTCGTTCTGGCTTTGTACAAAGTACCTCCGTACCAAATTTCAAGACAATCGGTCAATGCGTTTGGTCAAAATTGCGTAACAAACACACAAACCATATGCCGAACTGTCGAGTTGAAACATGGACCACACAGGTCAATAAAAATCTTTCGAGTCATAAATAAGCTATGACAAAGTGTATGTTAAAGTGCATTAAGCATCTTTCCCAACAAAATGTTATTATTATTAACAAAGAATTTTGACTAATACTAAAATAAAAATGAATTATTTTAAAAGTAGATCACAAATCGCGCATGAATACATTTTCAAATTGCAAGTACCGAAACAAAATGGCGAACGAATTACAGGGTAAAAGCGCCCTAGATAAAGGTCAGTTAGGGTCGAGACTGATGCAATCTTAGTTATGACTTTGCGTGTTTCCCCCTGCATAAAATTAACCTCTGTGCTGTTTTCCTAATAAACATCCTTCATATTAGCGGATATCCATTGGAAAACTATTTTTTTAAAAGGTCGTCATAGTAACATCCAGACCCGGGGCTTTAAAATATACCGATATAAGTTTTTTGAACACGTTCTGAAGGGTCGTTTTATTTATATATTCTATATTTTTAGCACGCTAGCGTTTGCGATTTTGGTCCGAAGTGATTCAAACTTACCATAAACATTAATTCAGTAGCTTTGGCAAATTCTAACTGTTTCAAAATGCTAGCATTTTATTTTCGTTGTTTCAGTTTAATTTGAAAATTTCAAATAATAATTAATGCGTATTTAAACGTTTATTACCAAAGTGAAATTAATGGATTTTAAAATTTAAAATACTAATTTATGCATTTTTTTACCGTGACTACGGCAGTAAAATCGGATTTTCAGAATAATGTAAAACAAAAAAGTTATGAATTCTTAAAAAATTGAAATTTCCGCCATTTTGAAAGTGTAAACGAATTTTGCTGGTTAACGAACCTGTGATTGCTATTTCCGTAGTAGATTTTTGTGCCAAGTTCAAATAAAATCGGACCAAAATTGCGGATGTGTTAACACACAAACTCGTATATATTTATTATTTACGTATAGAGTCTCTCTCTCTCTCTCTCTCTCTCTCTCTGTCTGTCTCTGTTTCTCTCTCTATGTGCCCCTCCCTCCCTCCCTCTCTCTCTCTCTCTCTCTCTCTCTCTCTCTCTCTCTCTCTCTCTCTGTACATACAAACTCGTATATATTTATTATTTACCTATAGAGTTCTCTCCCCTCTCGCTCTCTCTCTCTCTCTCTCTCTCTCTCTCATAGCCGTCTCGATGGCCTAGTTGATAGCGTACTGGGCTTTCACCCCGAGGACCTGGGTTTGATTCCCGGCCAGGGCTTGGCATTTTCATATGCTATAAATCATCCCATCGTCTGCATTAGCCCAAGTGTGCATAGTAGTTGGACTTACACACACACACACACACTCGTAAACATATTTAACACCTTTTAACGACCACTTAAAAAAGGTCAGGATCGGTGCTCATTTCAAGGTTTCGGATCTAGCCTTACCGTGATAGCAGCTCCAATAGCTTATTTTCCGATAGAAATTCGTTAATAAATAAACAAATTAAATCATTACGCAGCAATAGTAAACAATTGATTTTGTAATAGGCCTACTGTTGTTTATTTCCATAAAAAGTGTGAATGACAAAACAATTTGCGATTTTGCAATTTCCTCGCGTATTTTTTGTAGATAATTACAGACAAACACACGAACCACGCTCACTTTACAAATACGAGCATCGTAATAGAGCAGATAAGAGATATTACAACACGTATTATGCAGGTCATTAACTTGTACGGCATGTGACAGCTTTCATTGAGTGGCACACAAACATGCAACTACCCGTACAACTAGACGGACTACGGTTGCGTATAAAATTAATGAGTTGGCCGGCCAAAGAACGGTACTTTGAGGCACGCATCCTACAAGAGAAAGCTGGGATAGGATAATGGAATGCAATAATCGTTTGTCCGTCTGTTTGTTCTTGAGCAATACCCGTACGTTCCAGTCACAATGTCGTCGCGGCTGTATTAAACGTTCGAGTCTTACTTTTGAATATATATTGGCAATACTTTTGCAGCGGCAATATAGATTGCGTTTTACGCACAGTTGGTTGTAGTCTTATGGTAGGTGGGCGCTGTACTGCACGAGCTGAAAACATTGATACAATCATGTTCTTAAATAATATAAAGAGGGTGACTAGACCTTTTTCTATCATGATGGCATTGGTTTTAGTGAACTGCGAACCGGGAGAATAATAGATTTAAACCAATCACCAAAAAAAGCACATTGGTAACATTTTTTTAATACGATACTAAAACCTCTTTCAAAAACTTTTTTCTTAAAGTTTTCACCTAACCAAGAAATTAAAGAAAATCATCCTGTTCTGTCCCGGGATAACCGGGTAACTCTTCACAGGGTTCCGGGGCATAGGGGAATTGAGGGTAATGAGGAGATTGGCTGGACTTGGATCTGCATCTGAGTTTATCGGACCTGAGCCGGCTTTATGGATTTCTCTATCGTTGGTCAGGTCCGCTATTAATGGGTGGATTACATGCCAACACCAGGTAAGATGGGACAACCTTCATGGGCATTCCCATAGTAAACGGCTCTTAAGCAAAGTTCCTTCTGGAGGAATCAAAGAGGCAGCAGATATGCTGAGCAGAGCACAATTCAGGAGGATCATGGAGCTCATAACAGGGCACTGTGGTCTGAGGGTGCACATGATAGGTGTGTACCACGGAGAAACCGTGTGTAGATTGTGCAGGAAGGAGGAGGAAACTGCAGGTCACATAATTTATGATTGTGAGGCTCTTGCTAGTAGGAGACTAGGGGTTTTTGGTTTCCAAGACCCTAGGGATCTTCAGCAGAACGAGCTAGTCAGTGGGTTGTTAGAATTTATTAAGGGCACCAATCTGCTGAATTAGGTATTTTAAGAGGTAAGTTGCACAATCAGTTGATCGCAGTGCCTGGGGTTGAACATATCTCTTCCTCTAGAATATAATCTACTCTAATATAATCTATCTAATCTATTATATTTGTTATATTCCGTATTTTTCAATATATACACTTTATTACTAACAACATAGCAAATAAAATACATAATAAAAGTAACATTTGTTACGTGTTACTCAGGGTGGAAAAAATTCAGAGGATTTACTCTGAGCGGAGGGGATTAATGCATTCAAAACGTAACCTATTGTGTTAAACGTAAGTGCGCGGCCACTGAAAGCGAAGCGGAGTCAAGCGGCGTCGTTGGACATATCAATAGCTTCCGTTTTAAATGTCCACTCCGCTGAGCGCAACTCCGCTCATCATTTCGTGACACCCGGTTTTATACTGCTACAATAATCAGATAAATACTTACGAGAACCACATTTTTGTTTTCATATTATTCACAAAAACAAGTACTATTAGGAAATAATATATCGTAGTTACCCTGTTTTCCGTATTCCAACATAAATTTTTCGCGAAGTATTTATCAAATTACCATTCCTGTACACACTTCTACACATTTAACAAATGTACGAGTATAATTTAGTATATATATTGTTTGCAACAGAGACCTAAATAGATAAACTTAGCAATTAGTAAAAACTTGTTCTAGAGGTCAAGATTGCGCAAATTTCGGGTTTTAACTGTAATGACGTCGTCCAATAAAAATTCATTAAAAAAACATTTTTCATACATTTTATCTTCTTGTTATCTATACGTTTCGGTTAAAATAGACCGCACTTTACACACGGAAGATAAAACATTTCAGAATGGGTAGAATAAAGTTTGCGGAAACTGTGGTTAACCGCAATTGTCCTGTTCTGTGACCAGTCCAAGTGGCAACTGTATCACGATTAGTAAAATATCTCTGGAATGTAGAAGTGATATTATAAAGGCTGTAGAAAGTACAATGTAATAATTAGGTTAGACCTGGAAGCTGTAAGCGTACACTTTTAGATGTAAAGATTTATTTACATTTACCAGTGACGTGACAGTTTTTTGTCGATTCACTATTATTGTCACTGCAATTGCACTTCAGTAACCTTTCAGTGGCTGAAGTTTCTACGTGCGTCTAGAATTTTTAGTTTGCCTAACACCTTATCTTATTTTTCACTATACGTAATGTAAATAAATAAAATTTGGCGAGATGTAATGTAAAATAAAAAAAGATTCTGAGATTTGATGAATACGTTTTCAGTACCCCTAAATCAAAAAAGTGTTTTTAGATGGATGTCTATGTATGGTAACACTGGAGAATTAAAACAAATTGGCCGATTTTAGTGACATTTGGCATGTAGGATTGGCTTGCCATATTTTGGTACCATTTTTTTATTAAAAAAGAAGCTGTCCTTTTTGTAAAAAAACTGTTTGAAAGCTAATTTCCTTAAAATCAGTTCTAACGACTTTGATGATATTTGCTCAGGTTTGCTGGGTCATAAGTACTTAAAACAAAACGATCTTTTTCAGAGAGGTCCTTGCATCTCTAAAAAAATCAGGTTAGGTATGATGGAAAAAATAAAATTTGGCCTGATTTCTCAATCTTGGTGTACAATATTATTTCTTTATTGGTGGAAAAATTGATGGACTGGTAGCAATTGTTAAAATATGTGAAAGCCGGAGGAGCAAGAGGAGAAGCAATACCGGGCGAGTTCTTGGACTAATGTGGGTTTTGGTGGGTTATGTCGGTACCAATGGCCGTTTTCTTCTGCTAGTGTCCCAATAAACAACTCAAAATTTAATGGCTGCAATTTTTGATCCTGTTGAGTGTACAGATTGCCGAAACAAATTGCTGGAAAGATCAGAAAACCGAAGAACTCGATGCACATTTTATAGTAAACCATCAATGTAACTTTGTGGATCCTAAAACCGGAGCAAACACGCAGAACTTTGAGAGGTGGCGAGGTTCTGCTAAATAAAGGCATAAAAGAATCATGGATTGTCCGACAATATCTTGTATCATATCTGTCTGAATTCATGAAATCAGAATGAGGCGCTCCTTTGAGACGTTATTGGTTGACATACAGCTTGCTTTATGCAAAATGTAAATTTTTTTGAACCTTTCAGTAGTGCTATTTTGGAACACTAGCCTTCAAAAGTGGTATTTTTGAGGTTATTTCGGGAAACGTGACTGGTGTGTATAATACGTAAGTACCAGACTAGATTTATCAAAAATTTAGCCTTATATGACTTTATTACGCAAGTCAGTGTAAGAAATTTAAACCGGAAAAAATACAGTTTGGTAGTAGGCGAAAATTTATTTTTTAAAATTTCTTTTCAAACAGTAATTTTCTTAAAATTTCGGTATTTGTTATACTTACTTTGGTTATGATTCTACCGTAAAAATTATTTACAAATTTCCATTTAAAAAAATGAAGGAGCACCCATAATGGGAGATCCAGGCAAGGGATCTTATATATATCCCGTGTGTGTGTGTGTGTGTGTGTGTGTGTGTGTGTGTGTGTGTGTGTGTGTGTGTGTGTGTGTGTGTGTGTGTGTGTGTGTGTGTGTGTGTGTGTGTGTGTGTGTGTGTGTGTGTGTGTGTGTGTGTGTGTGTGTGTGTGTGTGTGTGTGTGTGTGTGTGTGTGTGTGTGTGTGTGTGTGTGTGTGTGTGTGTGTGTGTGTGTGTGTGTGTGTGTGTGTAAGTAAACTGACAGTTATTTAATGTTAAGTGACTGTTTCATTATCACTTATAAAGAATTATTATTAACTGCTTATTAGGTAACTTTAAAGTTTATTGCCAGACGAGCAAATGGTCGCATGAAAAATGCTGAAAAAGTGTAAGAAAAAAGGTAATCTTTTGTTTTTTGTGTATTTATTTCGAAAAAAATATTTATGTTGATAATGGTTTTTACAGTTTGAATTTTTTTTTTTTTGTTCTGTATATTTTTGGATATGTATAATTTAGGTCATAATAAAGTTCGTTTTATTGTTATTGTTATTAATAATCACTACTTCGTGTAAAATTAGTTAATTTTGGTAACGTGATAAAAAACTTTCAGTGATGTCGTACATTTTTAAGGTTAATATCCCAACGGAGCTAAAATCGTATTGGAAGTTTGTTTAATTTATAGACGCTTATATAGTATAGGATTTTAACCAAATGCAATTTTTGTAATTTTCAAAAATTGTAATTTAACATGTTAAGATTAAGTTGGAGTGTGGAGTGTACACAATTAAGCCACTCTTGGAGTCTATTATGTCAACAATAATTTTATAATACTTCAAATACATATAGTTGCTTGATAAGTGTACTGAAAACACAAGCAAAGAAACCTTTTACCACTGCACAATTTCAAGGCACGGAATGACACGTTACTGACACTGAACGAACACTGAAGCTTTTGTTATAGCACTTTGTCAGATAAATTGGATAAAAATAAAAATAAAGGTAACTTTATATTTTAGCACCGAATCGAACAAAATTTATCGGAATGCGACTGACACATCACTGACGCGTGTAAATGACCATAGAATGAAGTAATTTACTTGAGTAGCCGCGATAATGGATGTAAGTGATGTTAATCAGAACAATGATCCTTTCTCCTGCAATGTACCGTGTCACCGTTTTCTGAGTCTCGGAATAACTTCTGAAAGTGGTAATCTGTGCGCAATTGAAATGAAAATTACAGTGTATATCAGATCGCAAAAATTGTAATCATTTAGAAAGCGATATCACTTTTGTTAATAACTAAATAGTTCAAGTTGTTATATGACTGTGATAAAACACGGTAAAAACTTTCACACGTAAATCTGTTTAGAAGCGGTTTAAATGATTCCACGTAGACAAAACGTATGGTGCCATTTGTAAAAAAATCTGGTTAGAGATCCATAGGCTAGAAAATCGTCAATAAAGACCATATAAAAAACATTTTCACAACGATTTATAAGAATCTCTTCATATTTTGTTTATGTATGACAAGCAATAACTTAAATCAGATGTAATAATTAAAAATTACTCTTTCAAGGTTTATCAAGGATTATTTTGGTTTTTAAAACTTTTTTGAATATGAGATATCTTGCGTATGAAACAAATTAAAATAAAATCTGTAAATACATTTTGGGAAATCAGATCGATTCATATTAAATTGTGTTTTTTCAATAGCAACATATATATGTTTTTGGTACTTTGAAGCGACTGTCGCAGCTTGTATTTTCATTGTAATCAGAAAATTTGAAATACTAACAGGTGTAGAGTTTAACGCTGATTTGGAGGGCGAAATACGTTTTTTTTATAATAAGTGTAAGATCAAAAGTAATTAGTGTTATGGCAATTAGGATTCATATTTTTTGTTAGTAAAATGCAAACATGTTGGCGAATGTAATGGTAGTTAATAAAATGTTGTCTGTTTTTGGAATTTTGCTAACATCATGCCAGAGACAGTTGCATGTGGCGATTACTGACGAATTTTCATTGGAAAATGAGCTATTGGAACAGCCATCATGCCCCATATTGTATCTTGTAATGAGCGTCGGTAGTAACCTCTAGATATCCTTCTGAGAGGTCGTTAAAATTAATAAATACATTTATATATTATGTGCGCGCGCATGTGTATGTGTTGACACGCTCACGTTCACAATTTTAGTCCGATTTGATTCAAACTTAGCACAAAAAATAATTTTGTAATAGCTTGGACAAGTTTGTTAAGCAGCAAAATTTGTTCAGTGGTTTCAAAATGGCGGAATTTTAAATTTAAAAAATCATAACTTTTTTGTCTAAAGTATTTTTGAAAATTCGATTTTACTTTCGTAATCAGCGTTAAAAATTGCATAAATTAGCATTTTTAATTTTCAAATTTCTTTGAAATTAAGAATTGTGTAGTTAAGTTTTGTATTTTCAGTGCAATTTGAAGTTTTTAATGCTGTTTATAATGATAAAATCAAAGTTTCAAGAAGAGGGTAAGATAAAAAAAAAAATACTTTTTGGAATTTTCTTCGATCACGTCAGCGAGACAGCTGCGTGCTCTGGTTATTTAAAATTTAATAAATAAGTAAAACGCAATGCGTGACTATTGTTACTTATACATATATGAATATGAACATGCAATGTATAAGTTATACACGTTATTACAGATAAGTTAGTGTATGTTTTAATGTTTTAAAATCGCCATTAACAGACAGAAGTAAAATGTTTCATTGAGCAATTAAACAGTTATTTCACGAAATTAATTTTAACAAAACTGGAATTTTTCTGTTAGTCTGGTATTTAACCTTGATCTGATCCAGTGACCACAACAGACCGCAAAGAATGGCCTTTCCTCGCGGGGAATTTCGTTACAGGTCCTTCTGAAGACAGTAATTTAAACCCAGTCTTCCGTTGCCTCAACAGTAATATTTTGTTACGTAATTAATTGTGATACAGGATTTTGTTTTTCTCTCAAACCCTATTTACAAGTCTCCTTAAAATTCATACAGATATTATTTTGTTCTTAGTTTAAATAGGTCTATATTGTTACACCGGTATATTTAAAGCAACTAACGCTTTGTGAAAATTTTCAGTGTTCAAAACAATATTTACCAAAATGTGAAAAGAATACAAAAACGTTTATTCCAAAATTTGTTTAAAGACTTGGTGAACAATTTCGGTACCGTATCCGTCAGTCTGTCAATACATCTCGTGTTGTAACTATCCAAATATTATGAAATGTTATCCGTATTTGTTATAGTAGTAATTATAACAAATGCCATAAATTTAACAAATGTATCGAAAGATTTTGGACTTCTGGGTCATAAAAAGTTTTAAATATGATTATTTTCTTATGAAAGAGCGCATATCTTCTGTTTTCATTGAACTCCTTTTATATTAATACTGTATTTGCAGTGAAAAAGTACTGCACCGCCCAAAAGGTTTGAGGTTTATTGGTTTAAAAACTTAGAAAACACAAAATATTAATAATAATTTTTGCAAACGCATAACTTAACTTTGTCAAATTTAGATTTTGATTGCAACTTGAGATAACTTAGTAACAGTAATGAAATATAACTTAATGCAGTAGGTGTCGTATTTATGAGTTTCTTTATCATATGGAATAAATATGTACTTTTAAGTTGCTGGCTTACAGCCTCAGTTAAGCTTCAGCTGTATGCTGCTTAGAGATATTTGATGTATTATTATGACTTTTAAACAGCAATGCAAAGTCATTAAATAAAAAAAATCTTCTATCAACAAATTATCGAATACATTTTATAAATAAACAGTTATGCAATGATCTTTGTTTGGTAACTGTTATGGCTTTCTTGGGAAAGATTATGAGATTTTAATTAAACGTTTATTTACTAAAATGTGTAGAGAGAAGGAGAGCTCTGCAAGTGGGCAGTATGCCAAAATTAAGACCTATACGCACGTTCCAGTCTGTTTATTACCGCTGGTTTTTCCTTGCGTTACGTCGATCTCTTGTCCTTATTGGCGTACAGTTGCAATGCTAATTACAGAGGAAGGAAGCCGATTTATTGCAGTTGGTTTCAGTGTTGCTGGGAGGGTGACGGCGGTGTTTAGTGCACACCCTTTCCTTGTGTTGTACGGGTTGTTTACACATGCAACATACAGCGACACTGGAGCACTCTCTCAAGTTTTACAGAGTGTATTCAAGTAAGATTCTGGAGCTTTATTCCACCTTGTTAGTCCTGGGGAGAAAAAGTAGAAGTCCGGGCGTTTACCAGGTCTTTCGCGGATTGGCGAGACATTCTTCCGGTTCGAAATGGTAAGATGGAAGAAGTTCGTGCCTTCTTTAAAGTTGGCCGACTTTCTCCTATTTACTCCCGAGGAAGTTGTGGTGTACAGGTGTTGGTAGGCTGCCGTATAGTTGTTGTGTGGTAGGTGGTCCTCCTCGATGTTCTGCCGAACAACGAATTTTTCCACATCTGTTTATCCTCGAAATTACAGCGGGAATCATAATTTCTCTGAAATCCATTGTTAAAATCATAAAAAAAGAGCGCACCAATCAGGGTGATGCTATTAGTAGATGCTAGGAGGTGCGCCTGCAGTAATGCCTGGGCAGAAATGTGGTAATCTAGCGTCAATTAAACCCGAAATATGCGAGCACTACTAACCGATCAGTTTTGGATGAAGGGAGAATTGTGAACTAAGTTCGCAGACGTAGGCTGCTTGAAATCCGGGAGAGAAGTTTGGGAATTTAGCGTGGAACTAGTTTGGAATAGTAAGCTACAGGTTGTTTAGGTGGAAGCTAGGTGTTTTAGGTGATGTCAAGCTACAGGTTGTTTAGGTGATGTCAAGCTACAGGTTGTTTAGGTGATGTCAAGCTACAGGTTGTTTAGGTGATGTCAAGCTACAGGTTGTTTAGGTGATGTCAAGCTACAGGTTGTTTAGGTGATGTCAAGCTACAGGTTGTGTAGGTGATGTCAAGCTACAGGTTGTTTAGGTGCTGTCAAGCTATAGGTTGTTTAGGTGATGTGCTACAGGTTGTTTAGGTGATGTCAAGCTACAGGTTGTTTAGGTGATGCTACATGTCAAACTACAGGTGTTTGTTGTCAAGCTACAGGTTGTTTAGGTGATGATGTCAGGTTGTTTAGGTGAAGCTACAGGTTGTTTTACAGGTTGTTTAGTGATGTCAAGCTACAGGTTGTGTCAAGCTAGGTGATGTCAAGCTACAGGTTGTTTAGGTGATATCAAGCTACAGGTTGTTTAGGTGATGTCAAGCTACAGGTTGTTTAGGTGATGTCAAGCTACAGGTTGTTTAGGTTGTCAAGCTAGGTGTTTATGATCAAGCTACAGGTTGTTTATACAGGTTGTTTAGATGATGTCAAACTACAGATTGTTTAGGTAATGTCAAGCTACAGGTTGTGTAGGTGATATCAAGCTACAGGTTGTTTAGATGATGTCAAACTACAGATTGTTTAGGTGATGTCAAGCTACAGGTTGTTTAGGTGATGTCAAGCTACAGGTTGTTTAGGTAATGTCAAGCTACAGGTTGTGTAGGTGATGTCAAGCTACAGGTTGTTTAGGTGATGTCAAGCTACAGGTTGTGTAGGTGATGTCAAGATACAGGTTGTTTAGGTGATATCAAACTACAGGTTGTTTAGATAATGTCAAACTACAGGTTGTTTAGGTAATATCAAGCTACAGGTTGTTTAGGTGATGCCAAGCTACAGGTTGTTTAGATGATGTCAAGCTACAGGTTAGGAACGAGTGTTCCAGTAATTAGGTAAGGATGAACAACGGATATAATTGAACCCATACTAAAGTTTATCAAAGAACTAACCTTGGATTACAAATAATCAGCCTTTAAAAAATGGCAATAAACACGAAAAAAGTTTATAAAATCTTATTCTTAACTTTTGTACACAAGGACAATATAAGGATCAGTAAATTGGTTACCTCCTTTTTCTCTGTCCAAAATGATTTGTACAACTGAATTTCTCCTGAAAAATACGTAGGCAGAAATTATTTAATTTATTGACAATTTTAGAATTTTGTAGACACATTACCAGTTTTAAAGCTAGTTGCACTTTAATTGGTAGAAAAAGCCCAAAGATGAAGATAATGATAAATTACTTCACTTAGCCTGAAATGACCTTTTAAACTGTAACTATTTCAACTAGTTTCTCAGTAGCAAAGTTCATTCTAATAATTATAATTTACGAGAGAACTGTTTCACTAGATGTTTTTGTAGTAGTAGAAAAAGAAAAGTGAAGATTAAAATTATTTTTTATAAATTTGTTAACTTGTTTCAAAATTTTATATTTTTACACTACACCAAACTATAGATCTTCTTCTTATGATTTCGAAAAAGTAGTTTTATTTGTGTGTGTGTGTGTGTGTGTGTGTGTGTGTGTGTGTGTGTGTGTGTGTGTGTGTGTGTGTGTGTGTTGAATTGCACTAATTGATTAATGAAATTTAGCCATATCTCGTAACAACTTTTAATATCTTCAATAAAATTTGTCAACTTTTTTAAATCCCCTAACGATTTTCTTCAAATATAGCTCTCAAGTGTCCGAAGAAAACATACGGGATGCTATTTAAAAAAACCGGTTCTGACAATAATGCACAACAATTCTTATTTTTTCAAAATAGGTTCAAATTTAAGTACCAGATTTATAAATAACATATTGTTTGCAGGTAATGTAAAAATTTATTAACGATTTTCCCATTGGAAAACTGAGCAGCCATAATGGTTTGACTCGGGATTTTGAAATTGGCACCTATAGATCACATGTTGAGGAGTTATTAAATATATATATATATATATATATATATATATATATATATGCGCGCGCGCGCGTGTGTGTGTGTGTGTGTGTGTGTGTGTGTTTTAGCACGCTCACGTTTGAAATTTTAGCCCGATTTGATTAAAATTTAGCACAAAAATCAATTATGGTACTAGCTTGGACGAGATCGTTAACCAGCTAAATTCGCTCAACAATTTAAAAACGAATGCATGTTAAAACTTAAGGAAATTAATATTTTTTGTCTCAAGTATTTTTGAAAATTTAATTTCACCATCGTAATTGTTAAAAATTTTGTGAATTAACATTTTGATTTCAAAATATATTAAAATTAAAAAAACAACTTTTGCCGTCGGTCAAAGTTTATTTTGTTATTATCACTGTCATTGTAAAGTCTAAAGTGATAATGCATGCAGACTGTAACGGTGATTATTTGATGAAATCACAAATTCAAAAAAGTTTAGATAAAGAGAAATACTTTTGGAAAGTAGCTTCTTTCACGTCTGCGAGACAGCTGAGTGGCCGATTATTATTATAATTTTAGAGTCTTCGAACTGGATTCGTTCAAGGTATAAGGATCCAATAGGGTTCGTTTTGGTTTGTGCATTTATAAAAAATTAATTTTTGAAACTTAAAACTAATTTAATCAATTGTAAGATAATGTAAGATCAAATGTGCAGAGTTTTGCAGCATTTGGTTTCAAAGTTATACAATCAGTCAAAGCGGTGAACAGTGTAAAAACGTGAGCAGGACAAATTGCTTCTGCATAAAATAACCGCAACGTACGGACGTACGCCGTTTAGTACAATAAAGTGTTACAGGAGGGGAGAGCTGAGTGGGGCATTATTGTGTGAACCCATAAAAAAGTTGAATATGGTGATTGCTGGCAAATAGGTCTGAACGGTTTAAAAAAATCGATTTTCCACATTAACATGCACAGTCGTACGTTCAGTGCGATGCGGTTTAACGAACTCGGCCTAAACAAAATTACATCACATAATGTTATGAAATGTTGCGGGCTCTATCTAGACTGTACACTTTAGTCAGTGTGAGTTTGTTTAAGGGTCATGGCTAATTGTGGTTGCAATAGAAAGTACAGTCTGAGCAAACAGTTTAAAGTATTTTAAATATTTTAAATTTAAAATGCACCTACAAGGTAGAGAATAATTAAAATTATGACGATAAAAAAATTTATTACGCAAATCGAACTAAAACTTTCATAATTTGCCTTTATTGTAGAGTGTGTTATAGTATTAATATTGTTGTTACAACCGTTGTACAATTTGTTTTTTCCAAGTTGGATAAAATTGTATCATTTTACCGCTTACACCTAGCAGTTACTGTTGTTTAGTGAAATAAATTTGAACTATTTTGTATAAATAGTTATGAAATTATTCTTTTGACCTTTCTTTATTTCTACGTTCCTTCCTATGTTGGATTGGAGTTCAGTAGGGTTTAATAATTAACAAATTAATCACTTTCTTTTTAACTTGGAACGGATCCCAACGTGGTCAGGTATTTATTCCCAATGTGGGGAGAAAATAAGGGCAGAACGATTCTCCCGAACAACGAACCCCCTATCCCCCTCCTATACATTCCTACGTACCAAAACACGTGAGCATTCGTTTTCTTTACACAGATTTTGGAATAGGAAAAGAACTGTTTGTGATAACACAAAATATCACCACTGATGTGATTCCTTCTATCAAGTTTCTTCTGAATCTCGATTTTCGATGTTATTAAATGACAACTGATCATCTTAAAGTGTTTTCCTAACCTAACCTAACTTAACGATTTTTTTATCAATCGTCCATTAGGACTTACCATAGTGATTGTTTGCAATAACAAATACAACTTTCGATCTTTGAAAAACAGTTGAGAAGTAAACCGCAGGTAAAAACATGTTTATTTTCCTTTATGTAATTATTATAGATATTTCGTTCACCTTTTTGCAATTTATCTTAGTAATTTAGTATTTTGTAAACATTTCTTGAAGTTGGCATTTTTTTATTATACACAGTAAAAAAAAATACTTTGAGATTTTGTTGGCAATTTGCGTACAAAAAAGAATGCTGGATGTGTGTGTGTGTGTGTGTGTGTGTGTGTGTGTGTGTGTGTGTGTGTGTGTGTGTGTGTGTGTGTGTGCGGACGAAAATTTGTGTGGTTTGTTCTGTAAAAAATTTGCCCATATGTATATAAATACCATTTTTATTTTTTCAAAAAAATCCTTTTTAAAATATTTATTAGTAAAAATAATTTTAAAATTAACAAAATTCGAATTTTATCAAAATGAACTCTGAGATTTAGATTAAATTTCGCTATAACGTATGATCCAGTAATTAAATTCAGATATAAAAGTCGTTATTTTCCCCGAAAAATCTGGTTCGCAAAACTGAAAACGTCGGTATAAATTTTCAAAATAGGTTCATTATATTTCGCTTTTAATTTTAGTCGTACAAGAAAATTCAGAACTCAAACTATTGTAAACAAACTATTTTTTTATTCACTTTCAAAATGTACATTTCTTTTATTTCAAAATTGTTTGTGAAAGCTTTTACCGAAATATGATGTGCCGATTTCGAGATATTTGGCCTATTATTTGGTTTGTTTATCAATAATTTCCAAATCCGATTTTTTTTTTTAAAAACATGTCTGAGAAAATTTGTTATGTTTTCCATGTTTACTTTTTAAATTTAAAAGACTCAGCTAATTCTCAATATCTTATAATAGCAATATTTAGTTTAATCATCTGAGAATCAAAACTATAGTGTATTTAGACATTCTCAGTCAAATGTCTGTGTAACGGATTGCAGACTCTGCGCCGTACAACAAGTTACAGACCTGTACCACCGTATGTACTAAGTACCAGATGGTATTTAATTATGTGTTATGACAGGTCGGTTTAGTCTCTGTACACGGCCTTGTAATCAACTGGTTATTGTGTAAACCATACCCTGTTATATGATTTTGTAGTTCCTTGTTCCTTTATTAAACAAGTTAAGCTGTAACAACTGACCTCTAGACTCTAGGTTCGGACTTATGTGGGCACTTTTACCTTGAAGTTCAGTGACGTCACTACCTACTTTTACTCAGCCCGTTTCCTACTTTATTCGACCACATATTTCGACAGAACACACCCATTGCCTTGTGATATAACTGGGAGATTTAAACGCTGGAGTAGAAGAGCATTCTCCTGATACAATTAGCATTTTTATTACGGGAATTGGTGACGCAATATTGATGTTATATAATTGACGTTTTTATAACGTAACTTTGTGTTCTGTATAAATTATGTACTTTTTCTTGTTAAACAATATTTTTCGAATACTTTCAATGCTGAATGTGTCTTAAATATTGTAAAATATGGTTAAGTTTGTTTATTTCTATTATTAGTTTTAGATTATTTGACTTTTACGTATCCTTTTAATAATTATAATAGCCTAATTTAATAACAAACTTACTAAATTTATTATAAAAATAAAACTGACAGTTTCATATCCGCTACTGTTATTTAATTAGATGAATTTATATTTCCTGTTATATTTTAGTTTTGGTAAGAAAAGGAACGTCTTCGTTTCGATCCATTTTGCTTAGCCAAATTTTAAATAAATTTTGGTTACTTTGTCAACCAATAATTTGTGTTTGGTTAAGATATTGAGAGGGGTTGTACCACCTTTATTATTTAAGAATTTTAATTTTTAACGTTTACTTGACAACCTAATCACTTATTTTCCTAAAAATTTGCAATATATTTCAATTTGAATCTAATATTGTAATTATTATAACTTTATAGAAAATAAGAAAAAATCGCAAAGTACATTTTTATCGATAAAATAAATCAAATCAAATATTTATTATTAAAAATAATTTTTTTTGATTAATATTATAGACCTGTACTTTGTGTAAGCAAACGAATGAAGAAGCAGTCGGTGTAGCTCTTAAATGGAGATATAAAAATGTGTTTCTACTTGTATGAATATTTAAAATTTAATACAACTGAACTAGTATCAAAGGCGACAAAGTCGTAATCATAGAAATGAAATCGTTTCTTCTTAATATTGCGTTAAGTAACAAACACAGTTTCAAGTAAAAAACAAAATAACTGCAGGTCCTAAACAATTGTCGCTGCTTTTTTTTTGTAAGCAGTTGTCAGATAATTTTTTCGGGAACGCCAGCCTTAACGGAACCAAAGCGTTTTGATATCCGGAGCCAAGTCAATAACCTTGAAAGAGGTTCTTAGAATGTTACGGCCTTGCACGAGATTTGCCCACTTTGCCGGTAAGGCTTGGAAAGTCCGGGCACAGCTCGGTTGTGACTGACTCACCTTCTGACTTCACGGCTGAATGACCGCAACCTATACTTAATGTTAGTTATAGAAATGTTGGTCCCTTTTGAAGAGAAGGCGAAGAGAACTTCAAATTACTCTAATGTCTGTGGTATGTAGGTATATCCTTATGTTTTCTTACGGAAGGATTGATTTCAAAAAGGGTCAATGACAATATTGAAATTGTGTTAAAATATAAAATTGACACATAAAAATACCAGCCTATATATCAATCTTGTACATTATATCCAATTGTTAATGCTCTAATAACTTTAATGGCTGTACAATGGGAGTACAATGGCGTTTATTAATAATTTAAGTATTTATTTATGAACTTATGTATATAAGCTTTTAGAAGATACGCCTGTTAAAGAACAATCCTTCTACAAACAATATGCAAGTTAAATTTAAACATAAATATTCTGACATTTTGTGATAACTGTGTTATATATACTACAGCTGTATTATACTATTTTAATGGCATTTATGATATGTATTTTTAAAATTATTATATGCATAATATTATAAAACAATATAACAATAAAAGCACTAGATATGTAGTGATAATTTTAATATGTGTTATGAACTTATTTTTTATTTTTTTTTATCTAATATTAAATAACAATATTGTACTCCTTGGAAAATATACTTCACTAAATGCTCGGTCTTTATAGGCTAAGTACGTAGTATAATGGCGTAAATTATAATAGAAATATGTATTATTAAACTATTTATATCAAATAACGCGGCAGAGTTCCACCTAGCCAAGCCACTAACGGTTTTTAAGTATCCGTAACGTAAAAACGAAAACTTAAAAAAGTTAGCAGTACTAATTTATTATTTTTTTAATATTGACGAATTTATACAGTCTAAACTACTGAACCTATTTTGATTAAATATGACTCGATTTATCTGTTCAATTTGCAAGATGTGCCTTCTGCATAAATCGTAAAATAATTACGTTTATGTTCGTAAAAAGCAGCAAAAAATTAATAAATTTAAATATTTATTCATTCTTCAACCTGCGATTATGAGGTGCGCAAGTTCGGAAATACAGCAGGCTGACCGGCGGTTCTTATTACTTCAAACGTAAATTATAACTAAAACATGTTTAAAGTTTTGTTTCCTTTTGTAGGTAGTTAGTTCTTCTTCAACCCCTTCTCTAACATTAGATGAGGGAAATTAATCTTGATTTAGTTCTGTTTAGTCGGCTCGTCTGTCGATCAGTGCACCTACTGAAATATAAAACGATGTTATCAGTAAATCTACTGTTAGCCAGGTGGAGGCAGCTGAGATGAGCAGCTGATTTGTTTAGCAATCCCACCGTACCGCTCATACTGCTCTCATTCATTTACTCAAGACAGACATATGCACACATTCACTTCTCCACATAACCTGGCTAACTCTAAAGTGTAAAGCGACCCGTGCTGATGGAGTGTATGACACCGACCTAATGGTGTATCAAACGTAGCACTGGGATACATGATAATCTCCCAGTTAGCCTTATCCATACATGCGGGGCTCTGTGTGGGCAGTCATAATGAGTAAGAATGTAAAGGTTTTTTTTGTGTTTAACGTCCGACTATTGTGCACACTTGGGCTAATGCAGACGATGGGATGATTTATAGCGTATGAAAATGCCAAGCCCTCGCCGGGAATCGAACCTGGGTCCACTAGACCACCGAGGCGGCTAAGAATGTAAAGGAAACATATATTACGAGAATGAGCGGATACTACACAACAAAAAGGGGGAACAACCTCCGTGATAAGAGCCAAAAGTAAGGAACGAATTGAAAGGCAATTAGCACAATTGTACAATTGAAAAGAACTGCAAGTACATCAATAATGAATTGGAAAGTCACAATCAGAAATGAAGGAGTTACCTTCCCCTCCAATTCCTACAACTTATGAAGAGACTAGGACTGGAGAAGACACTGTAACTGAGCATCTCAGGAATATAGAAAGAGGGCGCAATAGATCTACACGGTCGCAGTGCAATAGTAACCCTAGAAAGTCCCTCATTCATTCAAATCTACTGATAAATGTAAAATTACTTTTTTACTTGTTCCTGCGGCGATCTTATCGTATGAATCGCGCTCTAACTTTTGCTGGACAATCCGGACACCCCCCCAGGACAGTGGAATGAAGACAGCATTATGTGTTTAAATGAACCAAAGAACTACACGATGAACAAAACTATGTTTTTTCAATTTCCAATAAAATTATCACCCAGAAAAGACATCAGTAAAAATATAATCGCAGCACGATTGTTGACGTAATAGAAGTAAATTTAAAAAACAAATAACAATATAACATAAACGCCACTAAAGTTAATTTTTGTATTTTCAAAGAAATTTGAATATAAAAAAAAATAATTTATATACATTTTAACCCTGATTATGATAACGAAATAACATTAAAGAAATATTGTAAGATAAAAACGTTTGGATTTTTTAAAATTTGGAAATTTCACCGTTTTGAAATGGCTAAACGAATTTACTGAGTAAACAAGTTGTCCACAATTTTACCAAAATGGTTTTTTTGCCAAATTTGAATAAAATTACAATACCATCGAAAGTGCTCAAAAGATCAGCAGCAACGTTCATTTCAAGGTCTTGGGTCTGAGTATTACCGTGATAGAAGCTCAATGGATATTCGCAAGTTACTGAGCCCCTGTGAAATTGATAGTTTTACTTTCGGAATTGGTATATAGACGAGGTTTGTTCAGAAAGTAACGAGAATTTTTAAATTTCGCGGGCTTGGAGAGTCCGATTGTCAAACATTTTTTTTATAATGTTGGTATACACGCCCTTGAAGTATGATAAAACTTTCAGCTGTTTTAATTGTTTACTTTGTCTGTGACAGCCACTAAGGTTAGACGTGTTTTTATGAGCTCGGCGATTTTCGTTTGTTAAAAGAAATGGATCAAAGAATTTGTATCAAATTTTGCGTAAAAAATGGAATAAAGTGTAACAAAGTGTGTGAAATGTTAACAAAGGCCTATGTTGAGTCTGATATGAGTAAAGCAAGAGTTTACGAGTGGTATAAGTGTTTCCAAGAAGGCTGTGAAGACGTTGAAGATGACAAACGCCCTGACGCCCCAGCACATCAACAACCGAAGAAAACGTGGAAAAAGTGAAAGAAATGGTCATGAACAATCTCTGAATCACGAGAGGTTGCTGATGATGTTGGCATATCGATTGGATCATGTCATGACATTGTTTCCAATGTTTTGTGTATGAAACGCGTGGCAACAAAATTCGTTCCAAAATTTTTGAATTTTGAACAAAAACAGCGGCAAATGGAAGTTGCTCAGGAGTCACTAAATGAAGTCAACGACGATGCAGAATTACTGAAACGTATTATAACAGGTGACGAAACATGGGTTTACGGATATGACGTCGAAACTAAGGCTCAATCATCCCAGTAGAGCATTCTGGTTCCCAAGACCGAAAAAGGCTCGACAAGTGCGATCGAACGTGAAGGTTATGCTCACTGTGTTCTTCGATATTAATGGCATAGTGCATTATGAATTCCTACCACCAGATGAAACGGTCAATAAGGAGTTCAAGTGAAACTACCTACAAGTTCAACGCCGTTGGCATGAAGCAATCCGAAAAAACGCCCGGATCTGTGGAAAAACAATTCATGGCTTTTGCACTACAATAATGCACCAGCTCACAATTCATTGCTTGTTCGTGAATTTTTGGCAAAAAACAGTACTGTAACGATGCCCCTTCCTTCATATTCGCTAGACATGGCTCCGTGTGACTTTTTCCTATTTCCAAAAATAAAGAGAACCTTAAAGGGCCATCGTTTTACAGCCGTAGATGACATTAAAAGCGCATAGCTGAAAGAACTAAAGGCTATATCAAAGATCGAGTTTGAGAAGTGTTTCGAGGATTGGAAGAAGCGCTGGCACAAGTGAATAATCTCCAATGGGGGCTATTGTGAAGGCGACAACATCAATGTAGAAGAATAAATAAATATTTTGTTCAAAAAATTAAAATTCTCGTTACTTTCTGAACACACCTTGTTTGTTGATTTCAAAATTTTACTTAGTTCTTCGGTTTTTCTCTTAATGGTAGGGTATTTAAAAAAATTCAATAATTTGTTCAAAAGTGCTAGTAATTCTAAAATAAGTGTCTGGTACCAGGCGGCTTAAGGAAACCACTTATTTACTCATACTTGGATACTAATATTTACATCACTGCCACAATAGCTCACTTAAGTAAGGCACTTTTCAGTAAAGGAAATCAAACAATATATTATGAAACAAAACCTTTGCCCTTCTACCTTGCAGATATAATGTAAAGGCTAATGGCGAACAGTTGTCCAGGAAACATGTTATTAGCATATTACTTACAAACACACGATAAATGTACGTCCTTTACCCATTCTTGAATAGAAAGACCAGGGTTTAATGCTTGGGAAAACTAAACCCATGACCTAACTTAATCATTTCGATTTCACTGAAAACAATCGTTGTCAAAGTAGGCCGTAATTCAAGTGAAAAGATTATGGTTTGGCCCGATTCTCATATTCTTGAACCTACGACCAAGGTCATCTTGCATAATTCTTCAAGGAAAATGCCATGAGAATTTTGCGTTGGTCGTCAACAGATAGTTGCCAGTTGGTGAATTGTACGCGTAGTCGTGGGAACCTGTTCTTCCAGCTGGACAATGGGTGATAAATAGCTTTTTTATCTGTTTGGACGTAAAGGAAGCATTTCCAGGGTATGCTTCTTTATGATCTTATTGATAAAAAATGAACACAGTTTCGTCTAATATTTAAAACATCATCAGTTGGTCATAATACTGACAACAAAATGGCGACGTTTTATTTAATCTCAGTTAATAATTTTGCTTTTGTACCGTTGCGATCATTCTTCTGTTGCCTTGTTACTGAAACCCTTTGTGGGTCTTGGCCTGCTTAACAGCTATTCAGTGGGGGACACGTGGTCAGTGCGTCGCTTTCCTCTTTACAACCAAGATCGCTACTTTTCGTAGCTTTTTAGTTTTCCCTCATAGTGTTAGTGAACACCGAAACCAGTGAACCATCGCTGTTACACTTTAAACACTTTAAAACCTTAATTAAATAATAACCAAAAAAAAACCCCGAAAATTGGCCTAATTTCACAAAATTTGCTCATTACTTTTTGTTTAATTTTTTATCATAAATTGAAATTTATAGCTCAAGCTGGTGTAATAAATTTTACAATCAATGACTTATTGTTTATGATTTAAGAAATGAATACATAAAAAATCATTAAAATAAAAACTGCCAGCTGTCGGGAATAATTACTTTTTTCTCGAATTACTCTCAAACCATAAATGTTTTTAATTTCAAATTTTATAGTTGACATTTCAAAATCTACACAAAATCTGAGTGAATCGGTTTTGAGAAATTACGTAAATTTCTTTTTCTTTTTTCTCGATAACGTAATAACCGCAATAACAGCATTAACAACATTTTCCAAAGAAAGTAGCAACATATGGAAATGTTTTTTTTTTAGGTTTTATGTAGCAGTTTTTTTCATTCATCAATTTTTCACCGTATATTATCTGATTATCTGCAAGAAGTAATGTTTCGCAGGAATGCCATTTCCTTGAGCAGATTACAGGAATAGCCTATATGAGGAAGGAAAGAAGGACGGAAGTCGGTGCAAAAGCCGACAATGACAGTTCAGTTTCACATTTGGATTTGTTCTGACGATTTAACCTGACTTTCTAAAGCTCTCCATTTCACTTTAGGACTGAACTGGTTGCACTAAACTGTTCTGATATACTTGTATAACGGGTTACAAACATAAAGTGATTTTTTCTTTCCGTTGATCCAGTTGGTTAACACTCTGTTTTGCGATTCTTGGTTAATACCATTGTTTATCTTTAGAAATAGTCCAGGATATTTGCAGCAGAACATTAAAAACCAGAACTCAAATATTTATGTAATTTTTATATTGTCAGTTTTAACATCTTTCTAAAATACAATTTCAAATAAACAAATGGAGCATAACCACTGGACGAAGTTCTGTACATTAATTTAAATTATTTCAAACAGATTTAAGTAACAAACGTAAGCTCTTAAACACAATGTTTACTTTACTATCTTTTCAAAAAAAAGTCCAGATCGGAAATCTATAAAAAAACACCAAGCAATGCGCCTAATTTCTTAATGTATCAAATTTCGCTCATAATTTGTCAATACATGAAACTTTGTTAGTATTACAACATTTGAATTAAATAATTTTATTGTTCGTGCGTGCGTATATCACAGAGATCAAGATTCTTTTTTAGTCTTATCTATTATTTCCAAACTTTAAATTAAAAAAAAAACTTTTGTACATTTGTACCAACTTCCCTGAGTTTTGAATATTCGTGTAACCAAAATGATTTGGAAAGATATAGTGGTTTTGTTTCTTTTTTTTATAATATAGGGATTATTATGTTTTGTTTTAATTACTATTGATTACATTTAAACAAAATTTTATCCGATTCTTAAGAGCTTGTTTTCATTTAACCGTTGATTCCTCTTCTTCAAAATTTGAAACTTTGGCTTCTTATTCAAAGTATTTGTGCAAACAATTGAGTTTGAGAAAGTTTTTATAATGTTTTACACCATTTATTATATTAACCACCCTTTAAAAACTACAAGAATTTGGTATTCATTTTACTCGAAATTATTTTCCCCCACAATCTAATGCAAACAATTTCGATTGTTCATTATTGTGTCAAAAACACAATTTGTATTATGAATAAGTTACAAGACATGTGCACAGCCTTGTGCCTTGGGTTATTACTAAACAGTCTTGTTTGTTTATACAAGCATCTATTTACCTTTTCAATGACCTGAACCTGTTGTATTGATCTAAAACCGTATCAAGAATTCTATTAATGTTTAATGTTATCGAATTTGTGTCGCGAAACAAGAGTCCTTTCAATTTGCTAAATGGCTTGTTATTGTCATGACAACACTTACCTTTGCATTTCTGAAGCGAAGCTTTTAAGTTTGAAGCGACAATATACGCTCTGACGAGGAACGTGATTAAGAAAAGCCTGCCGAACAGAAAAATGTAACGGAAATATGGAAATAAAAGCAAACGGATTTCGCCTTTCTATTTCTGTCCCTTTTTTCCTTCCTCCTTTTCGATATCGCTATAAGCGTATTGTACGAAAGCGTTGTGTGGCTTTCGTTTCAATATTTTCCCTTCTTTGAAGAACACGTGCACATTTTAACCGTTTATCTTCTTTCTTTGTTTCACCCAACTTTGAGGTACACCAAATCAATCACTTTTTAATGTTCTGTGCCTTCCTCGTAGCCCAGTATTGCTTCATTCGTTGTGATCTTGCTTTTCTTTCTTCGTCAGAGATTTGGATCGTTCGCTTTGATTTGACTTTGCCTTGGAAACGTTGTTTTTTTTCTTGGTTATTGTTTTGGCTGCTCTGTCCATGAGCATATTATCAGTGATCTGCAGTTCTGTTATGTCTTTCTCTGTTTCTCTAAACCAAAGTGGTTTGGCTCTTTTATTGTGAAAGTAACCGTTTTATAATATTTATTGTAACCGTTTATAATACAATAAAAATTAATATAAATGTTTATAGTAATTGTTCATATTGTTAGTTATTAACAACTAACAACTAACTTGAATCTTTGTTCAGTTGTTCAACATAACTTGAATCTTATCAACAGCCTATCAGCTGTTCAATGAAATCAGCTGATCGTTACGAATTATTATAAAACAACTGATCTTTTATTATAACTACAGTAAATAATAGCTAAGCTAGTTTCACGTATTTATTTATTTGAAGAAAACAAGGTCATAATAGTTGTAAACATATCGTCACAAATTAATATATATATATATATATATATATATATATATATATATATATATATATATATTCAGCATAATTAATTACATAATTCATTGTTAAGATATCATTAACAAAAGCTTCTCTTTTCACTATGTTCAGTATAATGATCTGCCTTTCCTAGCTTCGTCAATCCTACTTTCTTTGACTCGTTTCGGAGAACTCCATCTTCAAACACTATATCTATACTCAACGAAAGTAGAATTGACGAAGCTAGGGAAGGCAGATCATTATACTGAACATAGTGGCAATAATCCTAGCAGAAAAGAAGAAGAATATAAAAAGAACTTCTACTTTCTCGTTAACTCAACGTGTAATTTGTTTCTAAGTTATTAGTATATTGTCACTAGTTGCTGGGTAAACTAATATGCAAATTATACTAATATAAAAGCACATCCTTTAAAAACATTAATTCTGATTACACATACAACACTACTAAAATCAAAAGTATTTTTTACGTATTTGGTTTTTAATTTATTAAAAAACATATTTGTTATATTAATTCTTACCTGAAAACCGCCATTTAAAAGCAATATTATGTATTAAAACATTGTTTTTTTTTTGAAAAATGCTCATATTGATTACAAATGTTTTTTTAAATTCAGAACAAATTAATTAGTTGGCTTCAGAGAGCGAGAAACGTGTTAATAGTGTAAAAAAACATAAATGTTTATTAAGAAAAACGATAGATTCTGAATACAACAAAATTAAATTTTTAGGTACAATTTATAAATATTGCTGGACTTCAGATCAACAACAAAATTATCAAAATATTGAATATAATCTTTTTTAATGAATGAAATATAACTAATTAATTATATCTGTCGTTTAAAACTTTTGTTGTAATAAAAACATCGAGTTTTTCCTTAGTATCAAAGTAAACTATTTTATATTCAGTAAAAACCCATAGATTGCCTAACAGAGGCGCTTATTGCGTGCATGACGATAGCTTTACATGCGCATACTAAACAGTTCAAAGTAGTTTCTATGCTCATCGTGTCCGATCACA
This sequence comes from Callitettix versicolor, assembly GCA_022606455.1. NCBI lineage: Eukaryota > Metazoa > Arthropoda > Insecta > Hemiptera > Cercopidae > Callitettix > Callitettix versicolor. The sequence goes on from CM040191.1 coordinate 44,243,231, forward strand.
AAATCCAAGTCCACCGTTCCATTTTGATTAAGTTTACTTCTTTGGTTATACAACGGTTCATTAATTTTCATTTTGAATCACAAACTGGTATTCTATAAAGTTGTTTTATAATACCTAGCATATTGTTGGGCATTATTACTTTAGAAAAATATAAAATTACAGTTTCCAAACTTCCTTTTGTTGATAGTCATTTATAATTGTTATTATAGTAACAAAAAAAAGTGTGAACTTGGGGAGATCCTGAAAGAAGCGAAGATTTTGTTAGTGATATCTTTGCTGATAAATGTTACCTTTTAATTTCGTTAGAACCTGGATCATACTGTATATAACGTGAATCGTCACTATTACTACTTGAATTATCCATAGCACGTTTTATTTCATGTCAATTTGTTAAAAATAAGTTCTGGATAATGTTAAACTAATCTAGTTTTCTGAACCACATTTGGTTTGAAGATATGTTTACAAATATCTTGTTTTGTTTAAATAAAAATAAATTCATGAACCTAGCTTACATATTATTTACTGTAGTTATAGTAAAAGATCAGCTGTTTTATAATAATTCGTAACGATCAGCTGATTTCATTAAACAACTGATAGGCTATAATAAGTTTAAGGTTATGTTTTTAAAAACTAGCAATATTAATAATAATTATTATAGAAGTTTATATTAATTTCGAATGTATTATAAAGGTTAGATCGCGCACGTGTTCTTCAATTAAGGGAAAATACAGAAACCAAAGCAAAACTATTTTTTTTTTTTTATATAATACGCTTGTACTGTTATCAAAAAGGAGAAAGCAAAAGAAGGAGACAGAAATTGAGACGAAATTCGTTTATTATTGCAACATAGTAGGCCTATCATTAATAATAAATGGTAATGATAATTAATTTGTTTACTCGATTCCGTTTCATATTACCGTTACATTACAAGGATCTTAACAGTTTTTTCTGTTCTTTCTTCTCGCCAAAATTAACATTAAAAGCTTAGTTTTAATGTTACCACAACGCAATTACCTTTCAAAACAGTTTAAATTTATTTACAATTGAAACACTTGTTTAATTAAATTTTAATTTTCAAAGAACATTATAGCTTAGTAAATCTAAATGTCCGTAATTATTTTCGAATACAATAGTTTCGTATCAGACGTATGCATGTAGTAAAAAGTAACAATGCCTAATTAAATATGCAGTTTCGAGTTTAACTGGCGGTTATCACGGACATGTAAACTAGGCTGTTTAACGCCTGGGGTTCGTTCACTCGCCTTAACTTGTTCCAATTTGTGACCACGACTAATTTAGTTACTTTCATTTCGTCAAAATAGTTTCAAGAAATTTTATTTATAAATAAAAGTCATATTGGTATTTGTTTCCTGTTATTGTTTCAACCGTATTACGATTGTTTTCTTATTGTTTTTACAAGTACTGGCGTCTTCATCAGGTTTTCAAGGGTAAAAAAAACTAACTATGAATGAAAACTAAGCGTTTAAAGTAATTTACTGTAATGACAAGTTACATTTTATAACTGTAATAATACTTGACTCACTCGCTGATATGAAACAATTTTCTAACCCTTACGGAGGCACGCGGAAACGAAGAAACATTACCGTGATCAGCTGTATATATTCAAGGAGACACCTCTAAGGAGATAAAGGATCATATTAAGCTCATTGTTTCATCAGCTGATTCGCTAAACTTGGTGACACGTGACCGGAAATAAAAACGTGATGAGAGTAGTTCAGAGCATCAATCCTACCAAGAAAAATGATTAACCACGAGTCTTTAAGGAGTGCACTTGAACATAATAATGGAAAATTAGAAAGGCTACAATTACAGAAGCCTCTATTAATTAATGTTAAATTAATTAATGTAAATTACTATAGTTGATGAAAGTTAATTTTGATAACTAGTTACTTTTAAGTAAAGATTAATTTTCTTCAGCTTTCCAATATGAAATTCAGTGACGACTTCAAGAGGAAGCCGTTTGATCTATCATGACAGTACGCTGTGGGGTGTGGCCTATAAGAACGTAACCTAACATAAAATGTCGTGATCAAAGGTTAAAGTTTGTAGATCGTTATCATAACTAATTCTTAGCTGCTGCAGGCCGATAAAAAAAACTAAGTTTAAATCAAACTCCCAAATCTGGATCTTTTGTCCTTCCACGACTTTTAATTTTGTCAATCGTTTGACAACGAACAGAAAGAACGAGCCAATTCAGTTTCGGCAGACATCTATCAGATCGATACCCATCATGCTGTGCAAAGTTTCCTCTGCTATATTTGTATAATAGTTTTTAAGTAAAGCGTTAAGGTTAGGTCACTTTTAAAGCTGAAATAATATGAACCTTTGTTTTGTGTATGTAAGGTTTTAAATTGACTTTTTAACAAGGCCGGGTTAATTTTGCAGAATACGGAAGGGCGTCAAAATTTATTAGGGTCAGACTTACACCTCTGTTGGATCTATCTGAAAAAGAATTTGTTTGTGATCTTTGGGCAGGTAAACTAGGTTTTAATTGTTGTTTAGGGCAGGAGTCCTATGTACTATTAGCTAGAGTGAAGGGCTTCAGTAGCTTTTGTATCTTCCTGGTAGGCTAATACTTCGTAGCTTAAAACGAAAGTTAGAGCTGTAATATTTTTAAACAAGCAAGCTATCTTCTGACCAACAATAGTTGATGCACCAAGCAAAAGCAAAAGATAAAGTATCAACTAACTGAATGACCGGAACCGGAAGTACCGGTAGGTGAGGTTGGTGCAAGTCTTGGAATCCATTGTTTGCTTCAGTTATTACATGTACTAAGATATTGTTGGGCGAGGCTTTGTTGAAACTTTTACTTAATTATTCTCTCCCGCCAGTGAGTCACTGCTGAGTAGACTGCCAAGGTCCAAGGTCAGTTCAATGTTAAAGTGTTAATGCCAATAGAATAAATCTGCGATGTAAGGATACAGTCGGCAGTTTTTGTTTGGATGATTTAAAAATCAGTCGAGAGGTTACTGGAACCGAAATAGTAAAAGTCCATTAAATCGAAATCAGCTGATTGCGGCTTATCATATCCTCTAAAATCCGGGTAATTGAAACTACACAAAATGAAATCTGTCAAAAAAAAAAAAAAAAAAAAAAAAAAAAAACACTTTGATATATGTAGGCTACATGAGTTGGAGCATTAAGGATTTAACAGTGCTTTACAGAAAGAAATTACAACTAAATTTCGCTTCGGTGGCCTAGTTGATAGCGTATTAGGCTTTCACCCCGAGGATCCTGGTTCGATTCCCGGCCAGGGCTTGGCATTTTCATAAGCTATAAATCATCCCATCGTCTGCATTAACCCAAGTGTGCACAATAGTCTGACGTTAAAAAAAAAAAATTCAATTTCAATTATATTTAAACAAATAAATTGAGTGGATTGACAGAAAACGTGAGTGGGGGGATATTTAATATTTAACGTACTGACCCACAACTGGCTTAAAAATATAAGTAGGCCTACATAAGTAATGAGTGAGAGGGAAGGCGAGAGAAAGAGAGAGACAGAGGGGAAACCATGGAAGTATTCCATTACGAACACTAGTAACTGGTATTTATAATACTGTACAGCACTAATCACTGATGAGTGGAAATGACAATGTTAATATCGATCAAATAGATCAATAGACACTGTCAACGGATAGATGAATTACTGAAAAAAAATATTTTTTCTAAAATTCACTTTTTTAAATAGATCCGAATAAATCCGTATATACTTTAAACTGTAGGTGTACATTTATTGAGACTATACAACAGACCAGTTGTTTGATTTATTATTGTTAAATATTTTTTTTTTTTGCTTTAAAACTTGTTTGTCAAGCCATCTTATTTGCTGTGATTTATGTTTTGAAATTTTTACGTCAAAAAATTAATTTGTATCATATAAAATGTTTTTCTTTATATATATATATATATATATATATATATATATAGAGTTTAATTTTCCAAAAAAACGTATTTAAAAATAATTTACTAGTAATTACACGTTTTTGGCGCCACCCAAATTTATTTTTATGTTAATAACGATAAAGTTTCTTGAAGTATAGCTGTGGCGCTTTTACACTACTTCGAACACTAACTTGTTGTTATAATAATGTAAAACTATAAATAATATTTTCTTCTTCCAGGTACATAATCAGACCAAACCCAAATCAATCAATTATTGATTTGCAAACAGGAGTTCATGTTAAATGAAGTAAAATTTTTACTTTTTATCGTACATCATAATATGCATGCGTAGCAAGCTGGACAGACCTTCAGCTAGTACAAATAAATCTACATTATTATTATTATTGTTGTTGTTGTTGTTGTTATTATTATTATTACAGTATTAGACAACTATAAACCTGCTACAACTATAATTTTAGTAATACATTTTTCATATGTTTAGATGGCTGTAATTTCAAGATGGCTGGTGGCATTACTTTGCCTTCTACCAACACAGTTTTCAGAAGGATATAAATCAGGGGCGCCCAAGTTTGTTTGCTCTACAATGATACCTGGACATAAGGGTGCACAAGCTACCAGTAACGATCAGAATCCGTACACGATTTCTCCTGCAAAGACGCAGACAGAGAACAACAAAGTGCGAGTGATGATAACCTCACCTTCTGGTGAAACCTTTGCAGGATTTTTTCTACAAGCTAGATCACCTTCTACCGGCAACAATGCTATCGGAACATTTACAGAGGTCCCCGATGATGCTAAAACAATAAATTGTGGTGATTCGAGTGTAAGTACGTTACTCTATCGCATAGCAAATTAATCTTTGTCATTTTACAAAGTAGTAGAAAAACTGACTTTGAAATATATTTTATCAAATCCATAAAAGTGGTTTTACATGGATAAAATCAAATTCTACACATTGCTGGTATCTAAACAAAACTTGGCATGTAAACAATGCTTAGCTATTTTGGAACTGTAAAAATTGCTTTAAATATATACAAAAATTTTATTTTCTCCAAATCGACTCAAGCGATTTTGATCAATTGTTTTAAAAGTTTACCTTAAAAAAAGTGCGTGTCACAATCCTTGCTGAAAAATTCTGTTCGGGAGTGAAATAAAACCAATATATAATTTCTTAAAATTGGTTAATCAAATTTTTTTCAAATTTTGTTCAGATATGAAAATTTTTAACTGAAATTTGTGTAATATTTTTCGTGCTATATTTAACGTAAAATATTATCAGAAAATTAATCCAGAAAACCACATTCATTGTATTAATTATTATTTCCTACAGAAGAACAGACTAAAGGTATACCAAAAAATGATATAACTATCATCCTCAGCCATTGCATAAAGTAAAAAATTTCAGGTACAATGTTTTCAAATATTTTCACTAAATATGTTTTGTGTTTGTAAAAAACTAATATTAAGAAATCAAAAATCATTTAAATACTTGAACAAATCACTTTTTTTATTGCGAAAGAGGTGTAATTAAATAATAAACCATTTTTTAAAAATTGAAAATGATTGTACCATGTATACTAAAAGACTTTCATTACTCCAGTTAGGAAGATAAATTGTAAATCATCATACTGTATTTGTCAAGTATTGACATGTGCCTCGCTTCTCCAAATTACACCCACACTTGTACAAACATACTGCTATTTGCCCAGTCTGTGTGTTGGTAAATATTTCATGACTTTGAATGTCTCTGAAATGTGTCAAAAATCGTGGAAATAATTTGTGTTTGATATACTCTACACTAATGCTGTTGATGCATTAGTGTAAATACGAGAATGTGGCCAATATTCACGTTTATGTTATTTGTTACACTTAAATATTTTATTTAATTCAATCGTTTTCACTGATACTGTATCTAAAAATTGTGTTGATTTTCTTAAGCGATTTTCTTCCTCCATTACGTCCATTTAGGTCAAATTTTAAAATAATTTTGTCGAGTATTTTCTAATGATATATTTTCTTGAAACGTACCTCAAAAAGCGATCTAGGCGTGAGAATCAGCGTTCATTTCCCTAGTCTGGGTGTTTTCTATTTCATTCCCGAAGGAAATTCGCTGAAATAGAATTTTCTCAAATTCATATGTAACACTTTTGATAAAATATTTCTCAAATGTAGTCTGTCAGTAACCTAACAAAATGCCATTACGGTTAAAGTCTGGTTCATGAAATAGAAAATTGATCAAAATCATCAAAATACAATTTTTCAGATGTTGGTAAAATTTCATCACAAAAGAAATTAAATTATTTTACCAAATTTGACTTTAAAGAATTTTACAGTTTATTAGTAAATAAATAAATGCATCACAAATACAGTCGGATTGTTTCACATTAGAATAATTTTTCCCTTATTTTAAAGTAAATATTATTTTTTTTGTGTTTAACGTCCAACTATTGTGCACACTTGGGCTAATGCAGACGATGGGATGATTTATAGCGTATGAAAATGCCTGGCCGGGAATCGAACCCAGTACACTTAGTTATGAACCAGTATTATATGATAAATATTCAGAAATTAGACCAAATATCCGTTTAATGTATATTCTGTTTGTTGCAGAACAATGCAGTGACGCACAAGGACAATACACAAAAGAAAAGCGTGGAGCTCGAGTGGGAAGCACCACCTGATTTCGGTGGACCTATTAATTTTGTGTAAGTGGAAAACAATATTTAACACTTATCAAATTTTGGATAGAAAGCAAAACGAACAACTTAGTAATTTCATTCCTTTTCCTGTATTCAAAAGGTGTACTTTTTTAGAAATTAATTTCCTTACAAGTGCTGTAACGTTGCATTCAATCTAATTTTCAGTCGGTAAAATATCTTTTAAAATTTCTGAATTTAGGGTTAAATTTCAACCTGCATTTTTGTGAGTGTGTATTTCCTAGTATCTGTGCACATCGCTGTTGATTAAATTAATTGATTTTGTTAAAATTCGCTTGTTTTCTTATATTGTGTGAGCTATTTATCCGGTGTAGTAAAATTATATATGGACCACAATTTTGGTTTGGTAGTAATTAGAAAAAAAACAATAACAGCTGTCTGGTTGTTCAGTTTTTCGATTTACTTTCGCAAAGTAAATTTCTGATACTTCACATTTGGGATTTGAGTTGTCATTCTTCCCAAATTTTGAAAAAAGTCTGATGAATAGATTTCGTGAAATTTGTCCGATTTTCCGCTTTTTATAGATAAATTTCCGCTTTTTATAAGTAATTTTTCGCTTTTTAGATAAATTTCCGCTTTTTATAGGTAATTTTTCGCTTTTTATAGATAAATTTCCGCTTTTTATAAGTAATTTTTCGCTTTTTATAGATAAATTTCCGCTTTTTATAAATAATTTTTCGCTTTTTATAGATAAATTTCCGCTTTTTATAAATAATTTTTCGCTTTTCAGATAAATTTCCGCTTTTTATAAGTAATTTTTTGCTTTTAGATAAATTTCCGCTTTTTATAAATAATTTTTCGCTTTTTATAGAAAAATTTCCGCTTTTTATAAGTAATTTTTCGCTTTTAGATAAATTTCCGCTTTTTATAAGTAATTTTTCGCTTTTTATAGATACATTTCCGCTTTTTATAAGTAATTTTTCGCTTTTAGATAAATTTCTGCTTTTTATAAGTAATTTTTCGCTTTTTGTAGATACATTTCCGCTTTTTATAAGTAATTTTTCGCTTTTAGATAAATTTCTGCTTTTTATAAGTAATTTTTCGCTTTTTGTAGATACATTTCCGCTTTTTATAAGTAATTTTTCGCTTTTTATAGATAAATGTTCGCTTTTTATAAGTAATTTTTCGCTTTTTATAGATAAATTTCCGCTTTTTATAAGTAAGTTGTCGCTTTTTATAGATAAATTTCCGCTTTTTATAAGTGACTTTCCTTTTTTTTTATTGGTAACTACTCACTTTTTCTAGATAACTTTCCACTTTTCATAGGTAACTTTCTGTTTTTTGTCGGTAACTTTCCTCTTTATATAGGTGACTTTCCGTTTTTTATAGGTATCTGTCTGCTTTTTATAGGTAACTCTGTTTTTTTACAAATAACTTTTTGCTCTTTATAGGTAACTTTTTGCTTTTTATAGGTAACATTCAGCTTTACATAATTTACTTTCCGTTTTTTTATAGGTAACTTTCTTTTTTTTATATTTAAATTTCTCTTTTTATAGATAACTATAGGTTACCTTCTCTTTTTATAGGTAACTTTCTTTTTTTTATATTTAAATTTCTCTTTTTATAGATAACTATAGGTTACCTTCTCTTTTTATAGGTAGTTACCTGCTTTTTTGCTTTTCATAGGTAACTTTCCGCTTCTTATACGTGAGTTTGGAACCGCTTTTTAGGGAAATAATCAAATGTAAGAAAATATGACTAATTCAATAATTTGCAACATGTATTTATTATATGTAACAGATTTGCTGCAGTTTTACAAGCAACGTTATAATCACGCCACTCTTTCCGAACCAAGTTGTGTTTGTCCCAATGGTTTTATTTTGTTTCATTTAGAGTGATACTTTTATTGTGAATAGGTCTTGCTGATAGTCCTTGGGTTGTACTTTCCCTAAAAGTAAGATAGGTCCTATCTTGGTTTATTTTTGAATTTGAAATAAAATTGTGCATTTTTCTGAATTTTACGATATAATTTCAATCAAACATTATTTATTTTTTCTTTGTCTTTCTAATATTACACTTTTGATTTCGAAGTTTCCTTTTGTGCATCACTTTTGTAAGATTCTGTTAAATTATATTACAAAACAACATGTTACCAGTACTCAAGTTAAATATGGTGAACTTTTTTAAAAAAAGTATTTCATATGACTATAAACATAGAAACTTTATGTGGTACTAAAAATCAATATGATAAAAACTTTGGGGAAAGAGTTATAAATACATAACTTTGGGGAAAAATACCTAAAAAAGAGTTATGTTCATTTTGTTTGTTACGTATCAGTACTTACACAGTTCATAATTTATTTGTTATTAATTTCATTAAGTCTTAAATAGTTAATCTGAAAATTGTTCGTTCAACTTTTAAATAAATATATTGTTATTTATATTCCTTTTTACAGAGGATCTGTGGTGAAGTCATACGCTGTATTTTACGTTGACATGAAATCAGCAGAAGTGCAAGTAGTTAAACGAGACGTTGGGCCTGGAGCTGTTGGCATATCTACTACAGTTGCTCCAAAAAGTGGCATTGGGAAAGTAAGTTCAACTTAATATAATCCATACTTATTAAAAATGTTTATATTCTGATCTTGTTCTATCAACCTTATTTTCCCACTCTTACTCTAGTAATTCTCTTACTAATCCTCTAGTAATCGCCTCCTTGATAGAACTATATTTTTTCTTCCAGTTATATGCCATTAAAATTTGTTTTAATTTTCTATTCATGCCACATGTCCATCATAAGTCAATAACGCACTGTAATTTAAAAGAAAATGTAGGGTATAAATTTTGATTGCACTTAGTATGAAATGTATCATCAGCTTGTTTAGCCGCCATTGTTGTGAGATTTATCTTTACTTTTAGAAAATTCCTCATTTTTATCCACTGTTTACTTTTCATCTTATACTCATCAAACTCATGTTACACAAACATACTTTAGTTCTCTTGAATCTTGTAGATTCGTTGACCTTTCTAATACTTGGAAAATCTTGTCATATTCAAAACTTATTTCAATTACTTGTATTAATTTCTTTGGTATCTGCCAAGGTAAATACATAATTACAGTATGACATTTTGAGGTAAAAATTGCAGTCAACTTACACAATAAATTAATTATAATTTTATCCCACTTTTACGTCCTAAGTTGATTTTTTTCTTAATCAACTCTATCATTAACGTATCGTTATTGTAGTTGTAATTATTGTAACAAATACATTTTGTTTTTGCTTCAGGAAGTTGAACAAGCTGAGATGGATATTTATGAAGGATGTGGAGTTAGCAAGAACTGTGTTGGATCCCCAGAAGGATGTATTGGCAGCAAGAGTTGTACAGCAGTGACATCTGTTGCAGTGCAAGGAAGCATGTACGTTGTAGACATGTTGGCTAAAAACAGCAAGTATGTTGCAATTGGATTTTCTGAAGATGATAAAATGGTAAGTGCATAGGTCTTTTCAATTAAAAAAAGTAATTTTGTCCAGATGGACATGTTTTGTAATATATAATCATGATCAGAAAAAATCAATAACAAAAATTCCAGAATAAGGGGAAACATTAATTTAAAGTGACAATATAGGTCCAGTACATTCTAGAAACTTAAACATAAATATTGCACTTAAATGATGATTAATAATACATTTTTAAATTTGTTTAATTGCATAAATCATTTATTTTTCATACTGGACTTGGAAATACCTGTTTTTTTACAGGCCAACCACATTTTACATTAAGCAAAGAAAAATCATTGAAATCCACCATAGGCTTTATGTTTTTAATTTCAATTTTCAAACTTTTTCTGTAAATAATCCTTTCTTGCCAGGTGCGGATTTATAATTACGTAGCGTAGTCTAGCTTTTTACAACTGAACATAACTAGTTAAAATAATAAGGCAGCTTACCATAAGATTATACCATAAAGAACTGTAATCAATAAAATTATTACTTATTATAACATTTATGAGGCCTTTTGAGTTTTCAAACTTATTGGAATATTTTAAGTGATTTGTAATCAGTTTGGTTTAGTTAAGAGTCACAGTAGATTTTTTAAAATAAATCAGTATTCGTTATTGTATATTTTGGTCTTGGTCTCGTATATAATAACATAATAACAAAATAGTAAAACTATTTTACAATGTACAGTCTAACTTCTGTTTCTGTTTGAAAACAGGGTGGAGATACTGTTGCAGAGTGTGTTCATGAAGATAATGATGAACCTAGCAGTGTTAAGGTGTACAGATCCTGGAATGTGCCAAATGCAAAACAAAATACTCGAATTGATGTGAGTGTTATATTTTATATAATTTTAGATGCAATGATAGATGATTGTTTAAACATTGAGGCAGACCTTAGAGATTTGTGACAGGTGTGGCATCACAATATGTTGTAACTGCAAAGAAAGAAAAAAAATATTTGTTGAAAATAACAAATGTGTTTAGACATTGGTTGACGGTTAATGGATTTATTTCAAAATAAAAGTTCTAAGATCAATAACTTATAAGATTAATTTATTTTAACTGTACATAGTACTACTTCTTTTTAGAGTCTAGATATTTTAAGTATGTGTTTCATCCTGTTCAAGAATTCATTGCAGTATTCATATGTTTATAGAATTTTTACTGTTGTTGTACATAGACAATATTAATTCACACAACACATAAAACATAATAATATTCTTAAAGATATAGAAAAGTTAATTAAAATGATGATCACTTTAAACATGTTCTGCTGTCATTAGGCTGACTAAAACTAAAGGCATGGTTATACCTGTGGAACTCATTTATGGTGATTAACATTTAAATTATTATGTGTTTCACAATATTGTAATGCGTTTTAAGTATTTACTGTGTTTGGTTTTGTTGACTGTGTACTACAAATACCAATTATGCATATTGTTGACAGTGCATGAACCTGATGGTAGAATGCCCGCTCAAGATAATATATAAACACTCAAAAACAGATATATAAATGCTTGAACAGCTAGAAACAAAAACGTAACGAATTTCATTTAGATCATATGTAGCACTAAACTTTACTTCTAAACGAGTTGGTTAGTTCAACAGGGAGTGAGAAAAACGGTTTCTAAAATGAAATCTGTGTCTGCATATATTTATTTCTGCACTTGTTTTTTAACCTTACAAATTTTCAAATTTGATATTTAGGCATATTTTGGCTATACAATTATTTTTTAGCTCATCAAACTGAATTTGCTTTGCAAATTGAACAATATATAAAAATTATTTGTATGTTGTACAATATATTATTTGATATCTAATATTGTTGAAATTGTTAAATATTATTTAGTCAAACTATTGCAAGTAGGCATATATCTTGGAACGAAAACATTTAAACCCAATTAGTACAAGGTTGCTACTATACATTTTTTACAGCATCAAATACAGACATAGTTTATGAAACTAAGAGCTTTGGTAAAATATTGATTATTGTGAATTTCTTATATTGTTTAACCTATAATCATTATTTTAACATTGTTATTGTAATTTCTGTTTTCCTTAAAGGATCAAAGTGGCGTTACATTAGTAAAAGGAATGTTTGTGGATGGTGTAGTTTATTGCAGAATCAATCACGATGCGCTAATTAATGTGGAAACTGCTCAATTCGACTTAAATAAGAAGAAATATTTCACTTTGTTAGCAGCTGGTTCAGCCTTGTTACGTATGTAGAATTAATTTATTCACACTATGTACAGAAACTCACACAGATAATTAGTTAATCTGTATGTTTTAATACTTATCATTTTTTGACATCATTACTATTTAAATAAAAAATCATTGTATTTTTTTTACAGCAAATATTAATTGATGTGTGTTATTACAAAGTTAAACTTTTATGTTACGCAACACTATTATAATATTTTCATTATTCATTTCCTTATAATTTAAATTTCATTTGGTTGTCGTCATGAGGACATGGTAATTGTTAATGTAGCTTTAAGTTTATAACTTAAAAAAAAGATGGATTTACATCATAGAAAAACATGGTTTTATATAGGATTTATTTAGGAGATCTAGAGATCCTCCCCATTTAACTCCGGCTCATATTTTGTATGAAAAGTTGATACAAAAAGAATTTGATAACCCATGGATAATAGGATCTCCTCCAAAGCAAACACTAAAAACTCAGACCAGCTTTAAACAACTTATCATCTCTAATAGGTTAAACAAAGTAAATGTGGAACAACCTCCTCAACTCATGGACCCATTGGAATTTATGGATTTTAACATTTTCTTGGATCTGCTTGAACTAGTGAGCAAGAACTCTGATGCTCCAGTGAAAATATCTCAAATCGCTTTGGAAACTTTGGAAGTGCGATACCCGTCAGACTCTTGGATCCGTGTATATACTGATGGCTCTAGAATGGAAGGAGAAACAGGAGCTGGAATATATTGTGACCACTTCTCGCACTACATTGCTTTAAGCAGCAACTCTACAGTGTTTGAGGCGGAATTGATAACTGTAAATGAGGCTCTTGAATAGCTGACTGTGAGACCATCGCTGAACACAAACATAGTGGTCTTAGTTGATTCCAAATCATCTCTGCAGGCAATAGCCAATAATGATAATCCAAAAAGCAAAGTAATACAAAATATCAGACAGAATCGCAATGCAGTGGGTCCCTGCACATGTGGGATTGATGGGAAATGAAGCTGCGGATAATTTGGCGAAGAGAGGAACAAAAATTATTCAGAAGCCAGCAGGCTCCCTGTCATTACAAGCAGTTATAAGAAAACTAAAAACAGACTCACAACAAAAATTTGTTAGTGAAATGAAGAAAAACCTAAAAGACAAAGCCTATGATCCGTTTAATCTTTTTAAGGACAATAAGATGCTTCCACGCAAAATAGCTGTAGCAAATTTCCACTTGGAAACTGGTCACGATTGTCTTGCCAAGCATCTCCATAGGATGAGACTAATAACCTCTGACAAGTGCAAGATTTGTTCAAAAGATGTGTATGTTATGGACAAGGATCACTTACTGATCTGCAAGGGCCTGGATAGAGGGAAGCAGGGACGAAAGGACTTTCCTGGATTGTATTGGGAGGCAAGATCCAAAATGGTGTGAACCAAAAGGAGCCATTGGAAGAAGAAGACATCATAGAAAAAGATACAGTTATATTGAAAATGTACAGAACTTATGATCTTTTTTAGAACATTTATTCATCATAGATGTTTGTGATTACATGCAATTTGCATCTTAGATGTTTTTTTTATAAATTAAAAATTGAGTGTTAAAAAAGCTAAATTATCATACAATTCCAAGTTAATGTCATTAATGTATTTTTTTAAAAGAAGTACTGGATATTTTACATTCCCAAATGTTTGAGGTACATTGGGTTTTTTCTACTTCCATATTTTAACAAATTAGACAGTGAAGCACATCTGCTGTCTTACCAACCTGAGTATGGTTGATTTATCCTCACTTGAAGAATGGAAAGACCATTTTTTATCTGTAGCTCAAGGAAACCTTGTGACCAGCTCACTCATGATAATCATGAATTCCTTTGCAAACACATTCTTTGGGTTCTGACAGGGCACATTGAACTTTTCCATAGACACTAGAGTGTCACTATACTTTTAGGCACCTTGTATAATGTCCAGCTGTCCACCAGACACTACCCTGTCAGCACCAGTGGGACTAGATGTGCAGTCTAATAACTCTGCCTACCTTCCTTTGTTTTTAAAGGCAAAAGTAAGAGTCCTATCATTGTCTGGACAAATCTTTCCTTTCATGGAAGGATTAGCAAATTTCTATTAAAGTATTTATAACATCCAACTCTTTAAATTTTGGCTTTCCAGGCTCAAATTTCCATAGATGTGATACAGGAGCTTTAATATCAGTATCACAGACTGTATTTGTGTACTGAATCCAAATTCAGTTCTTTTAAGTTGTCTAAGTTTAGTGAACCTAAAGTTAAAAAGGTTATCTTGCTTCAGAATCATTGTATACAAGTTTTTCTGCAGTTATTAGTATAATAATAGTATGAGTTAGCGATACAGTGGGACCACTAAGCTGATCAGAATTGTCGGAATATTGTTGACCAAGCATGTAGAAAAATGTTAATCTCTTTTGTTACAATGTTTTCTAACTCTGGCTAACATGAAAATAATTTTATTATAATATCCTAAAGGCACAAAATATTTTAAAGAGGTATAGCCTCTGTGTAAATCTCTTCAGTAATACTGAATGGTTTTATTAGTTTTATTTATGAATGGTTAAATTATTAAAGCTTTATTTTCTGTTTAACAACGTTTTCAGCTAGCAGTGTGGGCTTCCATAATGTTGCATTCACTAGTTCCAAAGATCAACGACTAATCTCTGACTTGAAGCCATTCGTTGTTCAAGATCCATTCTATGATGGCTGCAACACTTTGAAGAACTGTTTTGGCTCACCTGATGGCTGTGTGTCTAGTCAGACTTGTACTGCTGTTGTTTCTATTTTAGTTTCTGGAACACGATACACTTTCGAACTTAAAGCCAAGACTAGTGCATACGTTGCAGTTGGGCTTTCGGATGATAAATCAATGGTAAGTGCTACTTAAAAATATCATGTTTAACTAAGACATTAGTATATGTTAACGATTATAAATTAAATTTAGTTTTTTGTAAGGTCTCTTATTATTATTTATTTCAATGAAATATTTAATTTTTATTCTTGAAAAAAAAGTTATGGACCGGATCTATAATGTATATACATAAGTAAATACTACATACACACATTCTTAAAAGTGACAGATTTTGAAAAACAATCTGCAACAAGAATTGATGTGTTCATTTTTATTTAACATTTACTAAAGCATGTAAAACAAAACACAAAACAAAGCAATTAAAAACAGAGAAAGAAAATTTAGAGACTAAAACAATCAACTATAATTATGTTTGTAACCAAAAAATCTCATGCAGTGAAGTTGATCTGTGTAACAGTTTTAGAAATTTCCACTAGAGCTCAGCACTATCCAATGATATTCAAAACAGTATGGATTACACTGTATCAAAATGATACACTAAAAAACAATTTAAAAAACATCAATCTAAAAGTTCAATTACTGTGTAAATGATTGTAGTGAAAACATATACAAACTTTTTAATGAATGAAAAAGTTAATGTTTATTCATTGACATTGTGTGTTTTTCATTTCATTATTTTTAAATACCTTTCTATTATAAAATTATCATCAATGTAGTTTTATTCCTGCTTTGATCATAAATATTACACAACAGATTATAGGATGTTTAAATTTTTGCAAATCTCAATGTTTTCAGGGAGGTGATAGTGTAATGGAATGCGTGCATGATCCTAGTACTTCCAACTCAGTAAAGGCTTATATGTCATGGAATATTCCAGGAAACAAAACCAATGTCCGTAAAGGTGTAAGTGTTAATTGTTTTATAACATATTTTTATAGAAACAAAATATTATTGTTGATAATATACTTTCAAATGAAGAGGAAAGAGAGATTCAATAATAATTTTTTTAATGGAGCAATCAAACTCAAGTAAACAATAAATAAAATAAAGGATAAATACAATAGTTAATGGATTTAATAAATATTATTTATGAATTAGAAAGTACAAAACTAGAATTATATAATGATTTTTAAAGCTTCAAATCAGGAGATTCTCAGTATTACCTCAAGAGATTGTTGAAATTTGTTTAACTGCTATAAAGAGTCTTCTACTAATATAACAAACACCTTTGTCCAATAATACTTATTAGAAAGAAGATGTACTTTGTGTTTATAAAACGTTTCTATAGTTTAGTGGGATTTCAGAGTCAATTATTATTTATTTTTGCACTCCGAGTACTATAAGGCTGTGTGACCACAAAAATACAGAGCGGAGTAGACTATGCATTGAAAACCTAACCTATTGTTTTTAATCTAAGTGCGGCCACTGAAAGCATAATGGAGCTGAGCAGAATTAAACAATATTGCTGGTCTTTGTTCCGTGTACCTTCGTTCTGTTTAGGTTTGGATTTGGCTACGCTTCCCCCACCATGTTTACCATGTCTCCAAGCTTATTATTTTTCGTTACCTAGGTTACCATTACCTATATTAAGGTTCTTAAACATAGTAGTTTCCTAGAACCTGTTACAGTAGGCTTAAATACCTAGATTTAATAGATATAAATACGTTCTTTAAACTAACTGAACTCTGCTTCCGGTTGCTGTTCATTTCCATTCCGATCAGCTCTGCTCAACTCAACACAGCTCTGCTTCACATTTGGTGGCCTTTCAGCCTGAAGAACTTTATTATAAAAATATGTTATTCACCATAGAACATATATGGGTAAAATTAGGATTTTCATATCAAAATGTTTTGAAAGATGTACTGCATCAACTCAGGTCACGAAAATTTTAAAAATATAGCCACATGCTTACAATTGAATATGTTGCTATCTGTAGTGTTTCCAAATAATTAAAAATAAATATAAATATATAACTGTGTTTTCAGTTACATAACTCTATACTCAATTAGTATATTTTATAATATACTGGTGTTAAATTTAATACCTGTAGTTTAAATTACATACAACAAACTATTTTTGTTTATATTATACAATTACTGAAATAAGAATTAAACAATACTGTTTTATCATTAGTATTAATTAAACAATTTAATTTATTTTACAGAGACAAACAGGAATTAATTTACTGAACGGAACTTATGTCGATGGAACCTTGTACTGTAGATTTACCAGGGAACCTAGAACAGTGGTTGAAGACAAAACTTTTGACCTTGCAAATGATCAATATCACATTCTACTGGCAGCTGGTTTATCCCTTAGAGGTTATTGTTAAATCACTTTCATAATTTAATAAAAAGCATAAATTACATTTTGTTTTTAATAAAAAAAATTGTATACGTTGTTTAAATAGAAAAAAAGATCTGCATCCATTAGAACTTCCCGAAGTAATTATTAATATAAGAATATAATACAACTGTGTTGAAAATATAAGATTTTTTTAAAAAGTTATAATAATTGCATTACTTTTCCTTTTAAAAAAATTGAAATAAATTATTTAGAAAAAAATATGTTCTTAAAACATGGTGTAATCTAATCTATAAACTAAATGTTAGTATTGCTAAGATATAGTTTAAAAATGGATAATACAGTATTTTGTCAACAGCCTTCCAAATATGAATCTACAGAACCTTCAAAAGTAAATATGTATATTTAGGGCTTTGTGATATTAGAGAAAAAGTTAGCAGAATTGTGATTTTGAGTGTATAAATAGTAATCGTTCAGTTTACAAAGTACTAATATTTTTTTTACTCAAAAAGATTAATTTTTTAATTTAAAATTTGTTATAGCCTTCTAATATGAATAATGAATCTGTATATTTAATCAGTTTGAAAAAAGATTTTATAATGAACTGATTAGTAAACATTAATTTATTGTTTTAGTATTTTATTAGGATAATTATAAATAAAATGTTTGCAATAAAAATGCACATAGGCCTATTACATTATTGTTTAATGCTATTTTACAGTGTGCAATATTATTAAAACCTGTTGCTAATTTTATGGATTGACACTAAATATCTAAAATAAAAAAAAAATATTAAGATAGAATTTAAGAATTAAACTAAATAATTCTTTTCTTTTTAACAGCTAACAGTGTAGGATTCCATGACCTTGTTTACGCAGCCAGTGGGCAGAAAAGGCCTCTAACTGATGTTGGAGCATTTTCAGAAGCATCAAAACTTTTACTACGACTTCATGGTGCCTTCATGATTGCTGCGTGGATTGGTACTGCAAGTCTTGGAATTGTTTTGGCTAGGTACTATAAACAAACTTGGGTTGGAAGTTCTTTATGCGGCAAAGATTTGTGGTTTGCTGTAAGTATTTTTTGGAAAGCTTTTGGTTGGTTATAGTAAATTTAAGGGTAAAGAATTACCTGGAGTAAGAATTACATTGAATGAGGCATGTTAGAAGATAATGCAAATTCAGAAGTAATTGTAGGTACTATATTTATTTAAACATATATTTCATTTTTAAATTATAAATCCTATTGTAATGAAATTAGTGTATTAGCCTACATTGAAATACCGTTGTATCATTAGGTATTATTGATAGTGCAACTTAAAATTAATGAAAGAGAGGGTGACATTCTGTGTCTTGAATATTAAATATACATACATGTTGTACTTGCGCTAGCTCAATACTTGATATTAAACTTCATATCATGTTTAACTGAAACCAACAGTGTCATTGTAATTCTTAAAAAATATATGTTTTTTAAAGATTTTTTTATTCTAGGTTTATTTATATCAGCTGTAGAGTTATAATTGCATAGCAACTTTTGTGAGTCAAATGTGTAGAAATCTTCCAAAAATGTTACAAAATTTTGTTTCAGAAACAAATTATTAGTCAAAATAAATGATAAATTGAGTTGGAACAATTCTTTAGTGTTTAGAAAAGAATTTATAAGTCAATCTGATTTAAAATACAAAAATGGACTTTAAGTCACTCTCAGGTTCATGCTGTAATGTCATTAAACTTTGAAATGCTGATTATTATACTGGTAACTCTAATTGTATTTGTAAACGAAAATATTTTCCGCTTTAGTTTTTTAACTACTAACATATATTTTTTTAAGATCTAAAGTTTAATCACTGAAATTTTGAAACATAGTTTCTTGATTGAGGGTAAATTCTAACTGGATTCTAAAAAATAAATCTAATACCAATTAGTTATCTGTCTTTAAATATTTTTTTTTACTTAAGAGTTTAAAAATAGTTTATTAGTACAAATAATCTGAACTAATAGTGGAACTACAAGTTCAAAATCAAATGAAGTGAAAATTATAGCTCACAAAAATCAAAATGTATATTGAAATTAGTTCAAGACAATATAACATCATATGAAAAAATATATTAATTAATTATTAAACAAACTATTTATTATTCAAATGATTTTATTTAGTGGCATCGTTTCTTCATGCTGTTGACATGGATACTGACACTTGTTGCTTTCGTACTTATTTTTGTTGAAATCGGAGGTTGGGTTTCTGAAAGTTCTCAGACACATGCAATACTGGGCTGCCTTGCAACATTATTGTGCTTCATCCAGCCATTCATGGCAGCTCTAAGGCCACATCCAAACACAAGCAGGAGGCCTCTGTTCAATTGGGCTCATTGGCTCGTAGGCAATGCTGCTCACATTGTTGCTAGTAAGTAAACATCACATTGTTATTAGTGGTAAACCTAAACTTCACATTATTAGTAGTAAGCCTGAACATTACATTGTTGTTAGTAAGTATCATGCAGGTTAAACATCACATGCTGCTAAGTAACCTAAACATCACACTGTTGCTAGTAAGTAATATTGCTTTGTAGCCAAAATGTTAAACTAATTTTTAAAAAAATTGTTCAAAACTTAAAATATTTTGTTCAAGTTTCAATCGTAATATGAAAGTTTATAACTCAAGTCAGGCTTGTATTTACAATAACAAATTATAGTTCTAGTATAATTAAAAAAAGTACGAAAATAAAGGCACTACTGTTAGTTTTTTCAAATAAAATAAATAAAATTAATAAAATTAAAAGGGATTACATACAGCTTATAAGAACCAAAATAGCCTGCTATCTCTCTATTTTGTCAGCTACACATTTTCAAAATGTTTTCGTCATAATTTACTTAATTTTTTTTTGAAAATGTCTGAAGTCATATTGTATAATCCAAATCAGAGTAGGTATATCAAATTTAACAGTAAATAAAATATTCAGGAGTAAACAAAAAAAAAAAACAAAAAACAAAAGTATCCTAACTACTGTCGATATTTGTTTTGGGTTTTGTTTCATAGATTCTGAAAAAAAAATGTTTGTTACAAGAATTGTTTTAGTGTTCATTTAGTTAAAAAATAATCCTAAAAAATAAGATTTAAAAGTGAGACAGTTTCTGCAATGTTTTTGTACCATAAATCTTTGCGTGATTGAGGCAGAATAAACTTTCATGAACAATATGTCTAGCAATATGTCTAGACAATATTGCAATACAATAATAGAAATAATCGAGGAACATTATTTTACAAACAAATTTTTGTTAAGCTCATGACAGGAAACTAAAGTAAATATAAAGAAAGTTATGGCTTATAATAATAATTATACATGATCATTTAATTGCTTTATTGTTTGAATTGATATTTAAAAGATATATTCTAAGTATATAATAATATATATTTGATAAACATTATTTTTTTTTTGGTAACAGTAACAATTCAACCCTATCATCCAAAGTTTGATGAATCCAAACTTTGAATCTAATTTAATTCTAGATTGGAAGATAGAAGCACTTTCCACTAAATATTTAAAATTTTATTATTATCGATATAAGGAAAGCTGTAAAATTTCTGCAGTTAGGGAAAAGGATAAAGATTGTCGTTCAGTAATTAATAATAACATTATTGTTATTACAACTTCTCTGTTTATTGTTAATTAAATATTAGTTTAAAATATTGTTACCAGAGCGTAGCACTTTATGGATATAAAAGTGCCTTGTATTAATACAATCGTAAAAACTTCCCACCAGTTTGTTTGGGTTCTCTGTGAAAAATTTAACGCCAGAAATAATACGTTTTTTTTAACGAGGACATTTAGGATTTTTTTAGTTAGACATGCTAGGCTATATATCGGTGTAAAATTTTTTTGAGTTATAGGACCAATATGACAGTAATGTGCTGCTCTCTGGTAAATGTTCTAAAAACTATCTTACTGCCAAACAGCGACTATCTTTTACTATCTGGTACTGCAATTTTTAGAATATTTTTAAATAGGCTACGATAGTAACTAGAACAATGAGTGATAATTATTTTTTTCATTTAATAGCTTTTATAACTGTTGCAAACAAAATTTAAACAGAATTAAGTTTAGAAAAACAAAATGGTACATCATTGTTTGCAAAAAGATAATTAATCTATGAGTAATTTAACATCCAAAACAAATATTACAAATCTTTCTTAAATTGCATTACATTATTTAAAAGAATATGTTTGAATTAGCATTCAAAATGTACAAAAAAATTTTTTTTTTAATTTGTCCTGATAACGTTTTTGGAAATTGTGTAAAAAATTGTTCCATCAAACTCTGCTCAAATTTATGGCAATCTTTATGATTCAAGTTAGCGTACCAAATTTGACGCTAAAAAGAAAAAAGAGGGAGTGAGGGAAGGGAGAATGTGTGAGAGAGTTTTTATAAAAAAAATATTATAATTAGTCTAATTATATTTTTTTTAAATATTTAAAATTATTGAAAGATTTAAAACATATATTTACATTTAATCTGTGAATTAATTATTTCAGTTGTAACGATATTTTTTGCCGTTCAATTAAACAAGGCAGAGCTTCCTAACTGGATGGATTGGGTTCTTGTTGGTTATGTTGCATTCTATGTTATAATGCATCTATTACTTTCAGTAAGTGTAATGGTATAATTTGAAGTAATAATTCATAAAATTATGATTTTTAAATAATTTCTTAAATATAGTTGTGATAATGGAATTTGATTAAAATTTACCTTATTTTAGTACAATGAAATACTGATAGAATGTTTCTGTAAAAATATGTTTATATATATATATATATATATATTGATGCATTTTGGAACTCTATTCCATCATTACATTAATGTATAAAATAAATAACATTTTAAAAACAAATCAAACAATAACTCAGTATGGGATGCACAAGTTCTTTGTACACACTATGTGGTTAATGAATGGCAACTTACTGTGTTTATATTATTGGAAATAACAAATGATTCTGTTAACATAATTATTGTAATTTTTATGTTTGTGTCTAGCTGTGTGCATGCCTATACACACTTCTGGTAACTAAATCAATTGTCATGATATTTGACATGATATTATTTATACATCATCATTAAAGTTTATTATCATAAAAGAATTACGATTCATTCTTTTTAAAGCCGCCTCGGCTCATTCAACAAGCCGCCTCGGTGGCCTAGTTGATAGCGTACTAGGCTTTTACCCTGAGGACCCGGTTTCGATTCCCGGCAAGGGCTTGGCATTTTCACACGCTATAAATCATCCCATCGTCTGCAATAGCCCAAGTGTGCACAATAGTCAGACGTAAAAAAAAAAAAAAAAAAAAAAATGTTAAAAATTTTGCCTTTTCTAGCAAAATAGTTATTTTTTTCAGAATCAGCTTTAAAACAGTTTCCTTTATGATATCATTTAGATACCTGAAGAAAATATAAATGGTGTCTTATTTTTCAACAGAAACCTGGTTTGGGGGCTACGATTTATTGAATTATGGTTATAAATGAAGATTCACATAATTTTATATTCCAAACTTGAAAAGAAATAAACATTTTTTTTCAAATTAGATCCCACCTTTGTTTAGATGTTATGAGGGTTTTATTGAGCAACATTTTAATTGTTGTTCACCACTTATTTTATTAAACTATTTATTTAGTCATTTATCGAATGTAATGCACTGGTAACATATTGCAAAAACATAACTTGAAGTTTTTACGCCATTGTGAAAATTATTGCAATAAGGAATCTTCTAATTTCATTTGCTTTTTCAGTGTTCTGGCTGTGTCAGCGAAAACAAAGGCAGCTCAAGAATAACTTCATTCCCCATGAAAGACATGAACATGAGAAGTTCTCTAAATATGGATCGGAAGCAAGATGCACCTGTAAGTAGTGATTTTAGATTATAATACTGGTCAGTGGCATAACTGTCTCCTTGGTTCTAGTAGGGGATGTCCTTCATCATAAAGGGGAACCCTTAACCATGTTTTAATGAAAGTAGGATCACATATGAAAATAGACAGAAAACAATATTTATAATCAAAACTTTGTTGTACCTTATATAAATAACAATTTTATAAAACTAATTTAAGGTTTGGATATTTCTTTGCTTTCACTGAACATGTTGGTAGGCCCTACTAATCAACTTTCATCTCATCAGAACATATGTTTGGTTCATGACAGACAGTCTTGATTATTATCAATTTTTATTACATTCATTGTTATGGAAAGTATATGTCACTGGTATTTTATGGAGAATTATCAAAAGTAGATAAAGTAATAGTTACAATGCAAGATCACATGAGCCTGGAACTGTTTCTACACTTCTTAAAATTTCACCTCTATGTCATCTTGTTTTATTTATTTTTTTTTGTGTGTTTAACGTCCGACTATTGTGCACACTTGGGCTAATGCAGACGATGGGATGATTTATAGCGTATGAAAATGCCAAGTCCTTGCTGGGAATCGAACCCGGGTCCTCAGGGTGAAAGCCTATTACGCTATCCACTAAGCCACCGAGGCAGCTTCATCTTGTTTTAATACATTAATAGAATTAAAACATAATTTTTTTTATATCCATGTTTTATGTTTATAACAATGGAATGATCCATTTAATCCCCTCTTTTGTTATGCCACTACCTTATATTATGTGTAGGTTCACTATACTGGTGGAATGCATACAAAAAATAATTTAATTTTAAGACTGAAAATGGCAACAATATGAAATATTTTGTTGAATAAAATATTGTTTTTTGTACAAATATAAAATATTGCATTGTGTGAAAATAATAAAAATATTTATCATGTATTATTTAAGATAGACTCCAAAGCAGTTTTTAGTGTATGAATTGTCTTATCAAATATCTTTAGAGCTTTGGACAGAAAATCAAATCACTGATGGTAAAGATCTAAGAGATCTATAAAATATGACCCTGTAAATCCATCAAATGTAATTCATTGTTTAATTGTATCTTGCTAGAGTGTAATGAGCCTGCTAGAATTGTCTAGTTACTACTTTTCGGGTTACTGTTAGAACTACATTATTTAGAGCAAATAAGACCAGTCTTTTAATTTGGTGCTTAAATGCTGCTTTCAACTTATGCTAATTACTATTGTTTATTGTTTAGTATCGATTACAGCTAGAATGGAAACAGAGACATGTTAATAACGACCTTGTTCTGTCCTTTCTGTGTTTCAGCATTCCGGCCTTAGAAAGTTCATGCTTACCATTCACGTCCTCGGAGTAGTTGGTGTAACTATTGTTTTAATAATACTTGTTGTGCTGGCTCCAATAAACAGGAACTGGTCCAAAGCGAAGGAAGCCATTATGTCGGTGTGATCACAGAGACTGTCGGTCAAAGTGTAAAATAAAAAATGATTATTTCAAAGGAGAAGAAAGATAGGGATCTAAGATTTTTATATTTACTGTGTAGTTTTTTTTAAAATTAGAATTTTAAAGAAAATTTAGCATTAGGATAAAATAATTGTGTCAAGTTAAATATTTCTGAATAAGTATAACTGACTGCAGTAAAACTTTCTAAGTTGGAAGAAACAAATGCAGTTAATAAACTGTGTACAACAAAGGTTCGTAAAATTCTAAAGTTTTAAGAGTTAGAGATTACGTATGTTCTTTGTGTAACGCAAGTAAAACGTCATTGAAGTAGAATATTTTTTTAGTAAATTTAGTGTATTAAAATAAGTTAAATTTATTGACATTAAATTTATTTATTATAATTAATTTTTTATATAAATTTGTACAAAGTAATCAAATAAAACTCGAAGTTCTCTTAGATATGTTTACTAAAACACCATGGATATTTTTAAGCCATTTTTTTAAAAATCAAAACACACAAATAGTATGAAACATGTTATTATTACTTTTATTTAAAATTATTTTTAATAAGAAATTACTGTTATTTAAGATGTTTCGTTAATGGACTATTGTGTTCTATTTGGCCTGAATAGCAGGCTTCACATCTTCTATTTATAAAATTATTATGTTATAAATTATATTATGTTACAGCATAAATTATTCTTATATGAACTTTAGGATGTATAATTAATTTTTTTAATTTACGAAGATGCCAAACAAAGTATTTTTAAAATTTATGTATTAAACTAATTCTCTTTAATTTAGCGATGAAATTAGTAATATCATTTTTTTTGGGACGAATTTAGTACTATTAATAACTATGAAAAAAATAAATTTAGATTTATGTTTTAGATTTTTTATTTGGTGCTGAATAACAGTTTTCAAACTATATGAAATAAGACATTTTTAAGCCATGTAAGAAGAAGGAAAATAACAATCCAAACATTTTCATAAATATGTAATGATTTGTGTCTTGAGAATTTTGTTTTGTGTAATAGATGTTATGTTTATGGTATTATGACAAATTAGCATAAATAAGTACTGTGTTATAAGTAAAAGGGACTATAAATAGACTTATTTTATTGTTTATGTAATAAAAACATAGTTCTCTGTAAACTAGCAAGAAGCTCTTCTTTCAGTATGATTATTCGCTTACTCAACTTTTCCGTGAGGTGTTATATTTTTAAACGATTGAAGAATTACAACGTGTCTTTGGAAATATTATTTTTGTATATGATAATTGCGGAAGTTACATTACTCAGTGGAACATAAAAAACGTAGATAAATGAAATTAACTCAGAACCAAAGTAAAATTATTTATTTTTGTGTATCTCATTAACTGAATTGTAGAACCTGCTTCATTCACTCAATGTGCAGTATGCAGACTTGAAGTTTTCTTCTACTAGTTGCTGTAAATACGTAATTATTATTGTAAATAAATAGTTCTGTGATTAACTGTGTAATTTTTTTACTGAAAAAAAGCTATCTACTGTTACTATCTTTTTGTATTTACAAGTGTTAAAAAAGAAAACTATTTTACAACAAAGGAGGAAGTCATAAGACAGAAGCAATGCTCTGATATTTCGATAGAACAACAAAAAATAATTATAATAGTTTTGAGATAAGAATTGAGTCACACAATTTGTTCTGGAAGTCTTGATCGTTGAATATATCATAAACGCAGAACTTAATTTTACCGTAATAATGCTTCAATCATTCTTTTTCCATTGGAAATTTACTAAGAACCTAATACACCATTGGTCAATAAAAAAACTAATTGAAAATAGTTTCCATTCATTCACACAGCTTTGACCAATATTTTACATTATTACACCTGTTAAATGCAGATATGTACTACACAGGGTTGGAAAACATGTGTAAATTTGTTTTTTTAACTTATTGATTTGCACCAATTTCCTCAATTATGTTAAGAGGTATAACACTTAAAAATGAAAGTTTACAAATTCTTTTGTAAATAATATGCCTACTATAAGAATACAAATTCTTTTGTAAATAATATGCCTACTATGAGAAAACAAATTCTTTTGTAAATGATTAATATGCCTACTATGAGAATACAAATTTCAATGTAAGCGTTCCTTCAAAAAATAATCACCCCTAAGTGAGCACTCCCTTGTACTTGTAAGAGAATTTAATGGCATTCAAACAAATTATATTGATATTGCAGGAAAAGACCTTGCTTGTGAATTCTTTATGAATATTTAAAGAAGGGGATGGAAGAGTACGATATTGATTATTATAACTTTACTTTCCGGCAATGTTTAAGACGTTTTGCAATGTATGTTATCGTTTCATTTATTTAATCTGGAGAATGTTAAGTTGGAATAAATTACTCCTTTAAATAGTATTTTGGCTGTTAACGAATTTCCATTGAACAATGAGCAATTATATTGACCATTATGCTAAAAGACAGTCGTATGTTACCTATGAATATTGTAAGTTTTGGCATATCCCTCTCTGTCTGTCTATCTACCTCCCTCTCCTCTCTCTCTCTCTCTCTCTCTCTCTCTCTCTCTCTCTCTCTCTCTCTCTCTCTCTCTCTCTCTCTCTCTCTCTCTCTCTCTCTCTCTCTCTCTCTCTCTATCTCTATATATATATATATATATATATATATATATATATATATATCAACCAAATTCCAATCACTCATTCTTCATGAAATCTCCATAACTATGAGTCTATAAAATTGAAATTTGGTATGTATGTTGGTTTTGACTTTTAGGTGCCCGCTAAGTAACAGTTTAAAAACATACCACCCCTAAAGTAGTAAAATGGGGTAAAAATGAACTTTATGTTTTATTTTGTGTAAATTTTTATTAGATGTGGAAAGCAGATTTTTGGATATATTCATCTCACGCTTTGGATACGCACAAAGTCAGAGTTTAAAAAAAATCTATCCCTAAAGGATTAAAATTAGGTAAAATCAACTTTATACTTGATCTCTGTGTTTTCAAATCTGAAAGTTGTAGAGAGCTAAAATTTGGTGAATAGAATTTGGTGGTTTTACTGTAGGCTTTGGTAGTGCACAAGAAAGGGTTTTATAAAATTCTGCTTCGATTGGTTAACCATAAAATAGCGTACATTTTGTTTTCTTCTATGTGTTAGAATTTGGTATGACAATTTTTAAAAAATCGTTAAAAAGATTAAAATTAAGGACATGAAATAAGAGTTACAATTTATAAGAGCAAAGCACTCTACGGGATGTTGGAATCTGTTTTTCTCAAGTTTACCCATCAATTTTAGGTGTTTACTAAGAGATCGTTCTATAAACTGTCCCATAGGATTTGATATTCAGAAAGCCAAAACTCAACCTACCAAACCTTGAAACCTGAAACAGTTAACGATTCCTGTCGTGTAAAGAAACTTCCTTTCCAGTTTTATTACCACTACTTCCCATCTGAGAAAACAGTCATGTAGGCTTTTTAACAACCTGGGAAAAAACCAAGACTTTAGTATACAGGAAGGTACTGTATACTTGATAAATAAATAGTAGGTTAACGAAAATAGATTTTCCAAAATTCCGTCCGATCGGTTAAAAGTGGGGTTTAAAATAAAAATTTAAAAAATATCTGGCAAAACTGCAACGGTGGAATGCTAGTCAATACATCAGAAAGCACAACGGTCTTTATTTTTATAGTTAAACTGTTTTAGAGTATAGGTTAAAATAAATGTGAAAGGCACTAAACACACTTTCATACATTGAATCGTTTCCTTCAAGAGAGGGCAGCGCAAATGTTATGGATATGAAAAACGGAAAAATGGGCCTAATTTATCGAAATTGGTTTATATTTTTCATATGGAAATGAGTGAAAATTCATAACTTAATTTGATTTATTAAATTTGAAAGTACGAGTATAAAATTTACGGTTTGTGGGTAAATCGAAAAAAATTACGT
Organism: Callitettix versicolor; assembly: GCA_022606455.1. Lineage (NCBI taxonomy): Eukaryota > Metazoa > Arthropoda > Insecta > Hemiptera > Cercopidae > Callitettix > Callitettix versicolor. The sequence goes on from CM040191.1 coordinate 44,271,946, forward strand.
CAGGATTTGATTTAGTTTTTATGATTTATTTCCAAACAGCAAATTCATTTTATCTTAATCTTTAAAACTTTAATTTTTATATGACTAAATTTAAAAAAAAAATCTGATAAACAGATATTGAGAAATTAAGCCAAATTTTCAATTTTTTTCTCAATAATGGGATTTTTTGTGAATTTCATACGTCAGAGAAAAATCTGATAAAAATCAGTTGAAAATACATTTCTTAACAGTTCGTTTACATAAAAGAGCTTAAAAAAAACCTCGTGACAAATTTTGACTAATGGAAACCGGTCGATTTAGTCGTCAGCGATTATCATAGGTAGACAAACACACAGATAAACCATTATTTAGTAAAAACAATTATTTTTGCACTAGACAGACTTAAAAATAGGAAAAAAGTAAAAAATATTTTAAAATAATTTATATTCTGTAAAGCGATCCGCTGAAACATATGTTACAAATCCACGAGAAACCTTTGAGTTTTCATTATTTTTTTAATAAACAAAAACAAAATAAAAATAATGTGATCTGTAAAGCCCAACGTGAAACTTTAACAAGCTAACAGCTAGAAATGTTTGTAGGTTTAGTGTAAAACAATATCCTGTACTGAATTGTCTCTGATTTTAAAGTTATTAAAAACAAACAAAAACGTGAATAAGTGAATTAGATTTCTATAGTTACTGTTAAACAGCTACCTTTGTAGATCTATTGTGTTCAATTCTCCTTGAGTGAAATGTACATACGCTTGTTCTGCTAATTCTTTTTAAGTTTGTCTTTCTTTTAAACCCTTATCACGGAGGTTTCGCTCCATTGGTCCAGCTTTTTGTTGTTCGGTGAAATCGTGCTCATTCTATTTTACATTGTTACTCATGTTGTTCCCGATAGTATCTAGGAAAATGAGGGCCGATACAGAGCCTTGCATTCATATCCAAGACTAACGTACACTGGGAGGTTGCCCCATGGCTCTATTTGATACACCATTAGGTATCATTCACTCCGTCAGCACGGGTCGTTTTATACAGTATTTTAAAGTTAGCCAAGCTGTGTAGATTAATGAATGGTGTGTGTGTGTGTGTGTGTGTGTGTGTGTGTGTGTGTGTGTGTGTGTGTGTGTGTGTGTGTGTGTGTGTGTGTGTGTGTGTGTGTGTGTGTGTGTGTGTGTGTGTGTGTGTGTGTGTGTGTGTGTGTGTGTGTGTGTGTGTGTGTGTGTGTGTGTGTGTGTGTGTGTGTGTGTGTGTGTGTGTGTGTGTGTGTGTGTGTGTGTGTGTGTGTGTGTGTGTGTGTGTGTGTGTGTGTGTGTGTGTGTGTGTGTGTGTGTGTGTGTGTGTGTGTGTGTGTGTGTGTGTGTGTGTGTGTGTGTGTGTGTGTGTGTGTGTGTGTGTGTGTGTGTGTGTGTGTGTGTGTCGAATATATAAGCTAGAGGTACAATATAGCTAAATCCCTACGCTGACGTTCACTCCAGTTGCCCCTGCCAAAAAATTAACATAAAAGAATACCATGTTGACTTTATACGTCCGCTTTGTATTGACATGCAATATTCACATTAGCTCCTGTTATTTTTTTCTAGCGAAAGCTGCATTACGAATTCATCGCGTAACTTACAGCTCCACCATCATCTTAGGAAAGCGTCCGTTAACAATCATGCAATACAAAGTGACATGCAATACGAAGTGTATGAAATATTGCACGTTCTGTGTTTGTGACAGGTCAAACTGAACTAATTACATGCCGTAAAGTTCTACTGTAAAATACTTGTTGTAAAAACACACGATTCAGTATAACGGTGTAACTAGTTATTGGATAATTGATTTAAGTTAACGGTATAATTTCATATGATGTCGTAAACTGAACACAATTACTGTACCCGATGTTGCGTTGCGTACGAAAGCTAATGGTTGCTATAGTATTTTAAAACAAACATTTTTACGATTGGTTATCACTAATGGAATTACTGAAATCGCAATAAATGGATTTTGAATTGACATTTAAACAGCATTATATTCGAATGGAATACACGACACAACACTTTTTTGAAACAAAATTTTAATAAAACTGTAATAATTCTGAATTTACGATTTTAAAACAGTAGATTATTTCATAATTAATTTAAAATACACTTTACAGTAGAGTGAAATGTGTTTTAATGTTTTTCAAATGTAATAAAAATTCTGGAAGTTTTCAGTTATAAATTGATTTTAAATTAATTCATTGAAATAGTGTGAAAATAATTTTATATTATTAACTAACAACTGAATATGAACTTATTTTATTATTTTTATAATAATTTATAATTATGGATGGAAAAAATAGATTAAAAATAGATGAAGAAAAACGAATTATTGCCTCAAGGAATAATAAAAGAGGCGGAATGAACAATAGAAATAAAAACAATAAGAGTATTTCAAAAACGTAATCAGCGTTAAAATCTGCATAAATTAACATCTGAAATGTTCAAGCATGCGTTTTATAATATTTGAAATGGCCATCGTTTTTAAACAGTTGAACGGTTTTTTTGTAATGAACTTGACCAAGCTATTATCAACAACAATTTTTGATCCAAGTTTGAATTACATCGACAAAATTGCAAGCGCTAAAGTATTAAATTAATAAATTTTAAACTACTCTTGAAAAAAATTGTTCCGAATATACGAGTATTTCTTACAATGATACACAAATAATGTTTTCAGAAGATATTCGTTAAAATACACAATCTGATAATACAAACGTATAAACAGTAAATCACTAAAATTCATCGATTGATAACCGAGGCAATGCATTTACAATGAACAGGTACTTATACAAAGAGATCCTGCGAATATCGTGAACAGAAAAAAAGACAAATGAAGAGATATTCTGGCGGATGGGTAAAAGCAAATAAATAAAAAAAACAATCACGAAAAGAAAAATCCAATATATCGGTCATGTCTTGAGAAGTCATAACGTTTGCGAATCGTCAATGAATGCAGTACTGAAGGAAAAAAGCAGACAAGAATGTAAGATATGAGACGTTGGTATGATCAAACATCTGCCGAAATATTCCACGCTGCAGTTTTTCGTGTTGCAAGTTGAATGGTCAACGTCCGATAAGGAGAAGGCATAAAAAAAGAAGATACCCATTAAATATTTCTGGTATTATTTATGATCTTAATATATAAAATAAGAAGCCTGACTGACTGACTGACTGATAGTCAACGAACAGCCAAATCTATGAAACCTAGAGACTTGAAACTTTCAGTATACCTTAGTACCACCGTGTAGGGACGCTCTAAGAAACCTGTTTACAATAATCAGCCCCTAAAGAGATTAAAAAGGGATAAAATACAAAAACAGGGTATAAAATATTGTTTAGAAAAAAATTATCAGCATTTCTTGTAAGCTCACAAGAAAACTGTAAAACAAGAGAAAGGAAACATGTATTAAACATTCTCCAAATTTCACCCCCGAAAGGAGCAAAAGGGAGTTTAATAGTTTCCACTGAAAAAAATATATGGTTTTCTTGAAGTTTTAAGGTAGCAAAAATTATGACGAAAACAGCTGACTTGTAATTAAGACCCAAGTTGTCAAATTAAGGCGCGATTTATGCAAGATACGCGTAGTTACACTCGTGTAGCTAAATCGTGTTCATACATTTTATAATTATTTATGAAAATAATTACATTTGAAATAATTTATATAATATATAAATTTATATATATTATGAAATATAATTTATAAATATATATTATATATTATATATATATATATATTATATTATTATTATTATTAGATATATTATATATATATATATATATATTATATATTATATATTATATATATTAAAGCTACCATGGAGGATATTTTGAAGGAAGAACGCAAAATCTTGAGGAAGATCCTTGGCCCGAGATTAACAGAAGATGGATACAGTTTGCACTCCCGGAAGACCACAGAGAAGATATCGAACCTGGCAGCAGATATCAGAAGAAGGAGGCTTCGGTTCTATGGACACATCAGTAGACTCCCAACAACGAGACTTGCCAACAGAATCCTTAAGTATATACAAGGTGTCAAATCAACAATGTCGTGGATCGCACAAGTCAGAATAGACCTACATGACGCAGGAATAGACTCAAAAGATGTTGAAGACAGGCGCGCATACAGGAGAAAGATGCTCGGTTGGAAGGTCCCAGAGAATGAAATCCCAAAGAGAGCAGGGGTAAAATGGACGGAGGAGCGGAAGAGGATCCATGGGGACAGGATGAGGGAGGTGTGGAGGATTAGAAGGAACAAGACCTGAGTCGGAGTGCTTTGCGTGATCCAACAGGGTCTATGCGCAAATAATAATAATAATAATAATATATATATATATATATATATATATATATATATATATATATATATATAATACATTATTTCAAGCATAGTTATTTTCATAAATAATTATAAAATCCATAATTATTGTATAAATTATTTTCATTATCATTTTATTTATTTTTAATTAAGTATTTCTAAAAAAAATCGTTCATTCTATTTCACTCAAATTTTTGTCCAATGTGAAGAATCACAAACGAAGTTAATGCAATAGATTATAGACACATGAACGGATAGAGTAAATGCAAAAAAAAAACAGACTGTTTAAGTTTTTCGCTTTTTCTTTTGAACCGTAAGTTCACTGACTTGAGTCACAAACGTTCATATTCGACAGAAAATTGCAACAAAATCTAATGAACATATTTTGTAAGTTTATATTAATGAACCCGATTTTGTACTTCTTGTATAAATATAAATATAAATATAAATATAAATATAAATATAAATATAAATATAAATATAAATATAAATATAAATATAAATATAAATATAAATATAAATATAAATATAAATATAAATATAAATATAAATATAAATATAAATATAAATATAAATATAAATATAAATATAAATATAAATATAAATATAAATATAAATATAAATATAAATATAAATATAAAGTACATTTAAAAGTTTAAAGGTGTTCTCATATTTTAAATCTATGCATTTACAGCCTATGAGCTATAGGTGGTTTAATGTAAATATAAATGATATTACACAAGCTTTAATGTTCCCCAAACACTGACACAGTCCATTCTGTTCTTCGCTGCTCATCACCCTACTCTCCATCTCCCCAGCATTCATAAAACATTCACAAGCAGGCATAAACCGTTCTCCGTTATCCCCTTTATCTGTTCCTGTTTGATTCAATTCTATCTCAATATTTTATATCACTGTCAGTTTTTATTTGAAAATAAACTATTGGAACAACGATCATGGTACCCGGGTACATTGAAATTAGCGTGTGTCCTGATATCTTGAATATTTTTGTGTGTGTGTGTGTGTGTGTGTGTGTGTGTGTGTGTGTGTGTGTGTGTGTGTCCACTATAACGAAAATGTGATGCAAAAGTTGAACAAAAATCGATTTTAATAGCTTATACTACAAGTAAATGACACAGCAAAATCAGTTCATTATTTTGAAAATAGCGGATATTTCAACTTTTGAAAATCATAACTTTTAACTTTAATTTTGAAAATGTGATTTAACCATAATACTCGGCATTAAAACCTGTTTAAAAGAGCAGCCCAACTTTATAATGTTTTATAAAATCGACGAAATAAACAGATGGTCGTCAGAACCGAAATTCGTAGTAACATGAAAATATATTCGGGTTTTAGCGCTGAGTAAAATTTATTTTTTTAAAATTTAATGTTATGTAAGATGATGGTGTTACTTTTGAAAATTAAAAGTATGGTCGGCGAAATAATTTGAGATTGAAGATTAAACATTTATAATATTGCTTTTTTTTGTAAACGACAATTAAAAATAAAGAAGACAATTTGAGATTTTACAGGTTTTGTATTCTACAATAAAAAAGTGTTTAGTAAAATTTATGAATTAATAGAACTAATATTAAGTTATACTGCAATATAAAAAAAAACACTTTTAAAATTTATATATTATAGCTTTTTATAAATTCTAACCTATTCTCTTTATGCGGTGCAACCTGGCTCACATCGTGATATTTTTTTTGAATATTTGCTTATTTTATATCAAAGTCAAAATAAAGTTTTTCTCTACCAAGAAATATTTATGAAAAATTCCATTTACAGCTTTTAGAGGTTATGTTAGTTTTTGGGTATAAAAAGTATCTTCGTATTCATTTCCAGACCAATAAAAAATAATTTTGAAATAAAATATAATTGTATTGTTCCATATAATTAAATAAATAAAATGAACAACAATTATTTTCTAACATCAGCTGTTTGGTCGAGTTAATAACAAATGGTATTTAGAAAGCTCTAATAGAATCAATAATAAATTAATAAAACCAGTTTTGAGAACGTTAGGTTTTTTTCTTTCAATTGTCGATTTAAATGATTAAATATATAAAAAAATCATTTATCCATTTACAAATATGAATAAATAAAAAAAACACGAAGTGCCAAATAATATTATTACGGTTTAAAAATGTATTATTGCAAAAAAGAAAATTCTGTTTTACAAAAGGTATTCAAATAATTCATCATTCAATTGTTCCCGACAATACTACTATATACAAACGTTAATGCAAAACTCAGTTATAATAGCCGAAAACATTGATAGACTTTGGCGGAAGTTTAATATTAAACTGTTAGTTATATTGTAAATGTGATTAAAGTAAAGCCTAATTAAAAAAATCACGAATACCTAATTGAATACCAAATCATGAAGCCTATACTTAATCATTTTACCATTACAACATGACTATTTCATTATTTCTTTGAACTTAAACAATCGTAGTTTATTAAAGTATTTATTTTAAAAATTTATTATTTAAATACAGGTAAAAATGTATTAAAACCAATATTTTTATCGAATGATTAATATATATTCTAATAATTAATGTTTAAAATAACACTAATTTTATTCGTGTTTAGAAAAAATACTGTATTGAAATAATCACTTTATCATGACCCTTAATAAAATTTATTTAACACTCACATAATATATTATACATGTTTTTACAGTGTATTTTTTATAAAAAATATGAAAATTGGTTTACCGTTATCTCAAATAACATCCGACAGAATGCGCTGAGTGCTTTATACCAAGGCTGTGGGTAATGTTTCGATCGGTTGCAACACTAGAGCATTCTAGCCTTCAGAAAATGAAACATCCAGTTAGGTCGCCAGTAACAAATGTACGGGCGGCCGCTGAAGGAATTATTGGTCAGTGCCGGTGAAAAACAAATATTATTTTATTAATTTTTTAAATTGGTTGTGTTCATTTTGTCAATTAAACTACATTTTTTACAGTAAATTCTATTGTAATGAAAGTGTATTGAAAGATTCCATCCGACGGGATTCTGTGTTCTTTGGGGTCGAACGTTCACCCCGTTTACTTGTGTAGTTGTAAGGGTGTGCAATGTTGTAAGGGTTGTGAATATTGTGAGTGCATCGGTTCGATTCAACAATGGTTTATCTACGTTCGACCTGCTGGACTTTATTCATTTTTTGTTCAACACTAATACAGGCCAACAACGAAGTAGAGAAGACCCAGTTTGAAGCTGCTTTTCAAGGTAGCCTGAATTTATATTCGTGTATAATTAAGTTAATGATATCAGCTAGTGATAACAGAATACTACACGACATTATTCACTTAAAATACTACTACTTAGGTTAGGGAAACCAATACAAACTATGATAGGGCGATAACAACTGCAATTGTCTAATTTGTAATTTTCAAACTGAATTTAAAATGTTAAAAAATCGTTAATTTTTACATTGTTGTTTCTGAAAAGACCAATCTAGTCTTGTGGATATATTTATTGGTTTTCGCCCGTATATTGTAAATCTAATTCAAAAAAATCTACACGCTTTAATAATAATAACTAATACAATTTTAAAATTATTATACTATTGCATTCCTTACTTGCATCTACGCTAGCGGTTAAAAATTTAAATACTGCTTCATTTTAACCCTTCGGGGTAGGATTTCGCAATAACGTTTTTTTTGAATTTTAACCCCTCAAGGGTAAATTTTTAAAATGATCTCTCAGTAACCACGTTAAGAATAAATTTAAAATAATATATCCAGCTTTCAACATCCCACAGTTAAGGAATTTACACGAGTAATGGTGTTTTACGTTTACACATTTTAATCGTTACTTCAACCCCTTAGTTTTGAATGTTTTTGAGACTATTATTTTGCATTCACCCCATAGCCCAAGAAAAGCGTTCACTTTGAATTTTAACAATGATTAACTATCTAAAATTTACCCTTTTTAACCTTTTGAGATGGAAATTTGTTAAACCCTATCTTTATACACAGTCAAAGCCTAAAATAAACTTTTGTACCAAATTTACTATCTCTTTTGGTTCTGGAGATAAAATGATAAAATATAAAGTTTGTTTTTGTCCCTTTTTAATGCTTAAAGTTTGAAATATTTTAAAATTAATTCTTCGTCAACACGTACTATGAATGAAAAATGATTGTACCAGATTTAGTGTTTGTAGACCTTGTAGTTCTGGGAATCTCGTGATAAGTGAAATACATAATTATTCACCAGCAAACCTTTGAAGTTAGCGCCGTTTCTGACCTCTAGAACATGTTTCAGCAGAAGGCATTGTGGAAATAGCAATTTATTTAGTTAGACACAAGTCCAGTTGACATGAATGCAGCGAATTGTCAAAAGTAGCCAACCTACTTTAGTAAGGTTACGCAGACAAACATTTTATACATATATAAAAAAATCGAAAATTAACCGTCAAATATTAATAATTTTTTATTTTAATTTTTTTTTTGAAAATCTGATTTTAACATTAAATATCGAATATATTATCGTAATTACCATTAATCAACATTATTTGGTATTTTAAAGTTTCAATTTATTTAAAAAAAAGTTAAATATGTGCATATTTTAAATCTGATTACAGGTAGATGTTTTAGTTAAATATTTAAAAAACTGAAATTTTCTGAAAGGTCGGCTATGATTTAAAAAAAATTTCGGTCGCCATTATGAAACAGTTGAACATAATTATCTATTATTTTTATTATTAATATTAAAACGTATGATTCACTTGCATTTATACGTCTACAAACGTTTTTTGTGAGAGAAGGAGTGAAAACCGAGAAGAGTGAAGGAGATACCAGTTAGGCTATCGATTAAACTTAAGCTAAAAATATCCCAGGAATCAAACCAAGGGGTTGAGAAACACAACCGTTTAGAGCTGCGATAACAGGGTTGACGGGAAACCGTACTCGAAGACTGGAGGGTTGTCAGCCAGGAACATCTATTGAAAGAGCTGAAAATTAGGCGGACATTAGGAACCCTCTGTAAATGATAACTTAGAAGAACCACGAAACTGGTTACGTTGCTCTGTAGTTTGTGGGTGTTTTTGAAAAGAATAGAAACTTATATCACAGAGAAACCGTGTTTAGGCTATGAGGAAACTACAGGTCTCATAATCTATCGACCTAGAAGATTAAACGAAATGGTCGTTACCTCTTTCTTGATTAATAATGTGAGAAATTAATCCAAATTCGGGTAAAATTAAAATGTAAACTTCTGGATGACCAAAAAACCATAATAAGTGTTGATACAATATAGGGTCCACACTACCTGATGGATAAAAGAAGATTGTATTAACATTTTGATCAGTTAATAGTATTATAATGGCACTTGCTAGTACAGATACTGAAAGTAGTATTAGAATGGCGGTAATTAGGACCGCTCATACAAAGAATGGCGTTCGATCTAAGGTTATTCCTGTTATTTGTATGTTAAAGATTGTGGTAATAAAGTTTATTGCTTCAAGTATTGATGAATGAAGTGAAAAAATTGCTAAATCTACACATGCATGTGTGCAATGTTTATTGATAGTGGAAGGTAAACAGTTCATCCTGTCCCTACTCCATTATCAATTATTTTTCTTGATAATAAGAGTGTTAAAGATGGAAGTAATTCAAAATCTTATATTATTTATTCGTGGGAATGCTACACCTGGTGCAACAATTATAACAGGTACTAATCAGTTTCCAAAACCACCAATTTTAAATGGTATTACTATGAAGAAGATTATAATAAAGGCGTTAAGGAGAAATTATCTGCCATAACTTGGACGAAAAACCTGCAATATTGAATTGAATAGCGAAGCTCAGAAAGCGCAATTTTTAACGTGGTCAACTTATAACAAAAAAAGTCCCTCGATAAAGTAAAAAGTGAGACGCTACAGTTCTGTGGCTCTCCCGGAAGCACTCTACGACTGCGAGACCCTTTTCCAGATCAAGAATAATGCTAGGACTGACCAGTTACTTAATATTGAGGGAAGAATCATTAGGACCTGTTTAAGTAAAAGTTACCAGAAAGATGGTTTCTGGAGAGTCGCTACCAACGAGACTGTGTATAAACAGGTAGACCCAATTACTAGTGTTACGAAAAAACGAAGAATTACCCATCTCTTCCACATCCTTAGAATGCCCAACAGAAGGATTCTGAAACAGCTGGTCATGAGAAATATTAATAGGAAGACCCAAGGACACTACATCTCGCAGACCCTGAAAGATCTGTAAGAAATCGGTTTGCGAATCGAGGATGCACCGGACAGAACGAGAATCAGAAGCATTCTGAAAAACATCAGGTTTGACGTAGGAAAGCTGCAACGACGAAGGACGGTGGAGGTGTCAGATAAGGTCAGGAGACGGAGATCTGATAGGATGAAGGAGTATTGGAGGAAGAAGTTGGAATCCGCACACTACACTAACACGGATAAGAAGTAAAGACCGAAATATTGACTCAAACTGGTCCCACGTAGCCTAAAAATTAAAAAAAGGTTTAACTGTAACACTTACGTCATAAATTTGGTTATTTCCAATAAATTATTCGTATCTCATTTTAAGATGGTTTTACGATAACACGTCAACGGTAGGCGTAGAGTGTTTGGCTTCTAAAACCCAGAGGATCTTCAGATGAATGAGCTAGTCAGTGGTCAGCCGAAATAATCGAGAACACCAGGCTTCTAAAGTAGTACCTAAGAATTTTCGTTGCACAATAGATCACTTGATTGTTAAGTTCCACCAAATCTTGTAACACGTAATGACCAATTAACAATCAATCTATACATTTTTAGATCAACTAATGTGTCAAAAATTTCCATACAAGAAATAGCATAACAATTATTTTAATTGTTAAATTGTTTAAACAATTTAAAATAATCGTATATTCTTCAGTGAGACGACATATCTGTATTACAAAATAGTTTTGAATTTATAATATTGTATTGGCTCGAAAAATAGTGAGACATTTAAAACAGATTGAAGTTAGGATCTAACCTAACGTAGATTACTGTAATTAAAGAAGTTATTCCTACTCGAAATTGAAAATATCGATGAAACTTTCGAAACATTTAATTAAACTTAAATGGCAGCAATATTTGTCGCTAGCTCTGGCTGAGCAATTTCCTCTCGCCATTAACCGCCCCTCCGCTCTTCAAATAAGCATGCTCAGAAAGCACTGAATATATAAAAGAACATGCACTTGCTGTATTAGAGCTATGAAAGTGTATTTTTGATTGCACAGATAGTGTTAACAATGCACAGCCACTTTATTTACAGTGGCAGGATATTTCTGGTTACGTATTGATTTTAGCCGGTAATGAGTAAGTACGGCAACAATCCACTTTTATCTATTCAGTGTAGTAAAGACACGCATAGGCTTATGTGTTCATGTCATATCAAAGGAAATAATTCAACAGAGTAACAGAAGGGTGTGTCTCAATATATACGTAATTATTAATATACAGGTAAAACAGATCTATTTAGAGAAAAAAATTCAAATATTTGTCGTTAAACATTTTAAGTCAATTACTACAAGAAACAATTATTACATTATTGTCAATTATTACAAGAAAGAATTGAAAATAATAATGCAATTATCTCTTATATTTGAAAATAACTTTGAAAAAGAGTTACACACACACACATACATATATATGTTTTTTTTAACGTCCGACTATTGTGCACACTTGGGCTAATGCAGACGATGGGATGATTTATGGCGTATGAAAATGCCAAGCCCTCCCCGGAAATCGAACCCGGGTCCTTGGGATGAAAGCCTAGTACGCTATCCACTAGACCACCAAGGCGGCTATATATATATATATATATATATATGTGTGTGTGTGTGTGTGTGTGTGTGTGTGTGTGTGTGTGTGTGTGTGTGTGTGTGTGTGTGTGTGTGTGTGTGTGTGTGTGTGTGTGTGTGTGTGTGTGTGTGTGTGTGTGTGTGTGTGTGTGTGTGTGTGTGTGTGTGTGTGTGTGTGTGTGTGTGTGTGTGTGTGTGTGTGTGTGTGTGTGTGTGTGTGTGTGTGTGTGTGTGTGTGTGTGTGTGTGTGTGTGTGTGTGTGTGTGTGTGTGTGTGTGTGTGTGTGTGTGTGTGTGTGTGTGTGTGTGTGTGTGTGTGTGTGTGTGTGTGTGTGTGTGTGTGTGTGTGTGTGTGTGTGTGTGTGTGTGTGTGTGTGTGTGTGTGTGTGTGTGTGTGTGTGTGTGTGTGTGTGTGTGTGTGTGTGTGTGTGTGTGTGTGTGTGTGTGTGTGTGTGTGTGTGTGTGTGTGTGTGTGTGTGTGTGTGTGTGTGTGTGTGTGTAGAACCAACAATAGATTTTGTTTAAATAAAAGAAATTAAAACTACATTATGTCTCTGATGTTTTATGTTTTAATGTTTATTCGTTAGACAAAATATAAATTATATTTAATATTTAATTAGTATATGTTAATTAATATTAATTAATTATTTAATATTAATATTTTAATATAAATTAATATTAATTAATATATATTAATTAATATATTTAATTAATAATTAATTATATTAATATATAATTAATTGATGTTTACATATTTAAGAATAAATAAATTTAAATTTATGCACTTTTAAAAGCTGATTACGATTGTGAAATTAGATTTAAAAAAACGTAAAATAAAAATCAGATACGAATTTATTAGGATTTAGAATGGCCGCCATTTTGAACATGTTAAACGGATTTGAATGGGTAATAATAAAGTTGTTCATGTTATAACCAAAATTTATTTTATTGCCAAATGTTAATTAAGTTGTATTGAAATTATAAAAGCTATCGTAATAACAATACAAACACAGACAAACATGTAATTTTACGATCCCAACTTAAAAAGCGAAATAGAGGTTAGAATTGGAGCTCATTTAAAGGTTCTAGGTTTGGGTCTTTCTTACCTAGATGCTGCTAATTGTTCTTATACAAGGAAGTTATATATAATTTATACAATTGAATGTAATTAAATATAACGCATAAAATAATATGATATTATTTTATCACATCGAACTTTCAATGTTTAATTTAATTTTATCATATCGAAACTTTCGCAGTTTCGATGCATTATTGCATTTTTTCTTATGAAAATTTGAAGTAATAATTTATGAAGATTTTTACGTCTGATAATGTGAATAATTTTCGAAAATGTTTGTATTAAATTTACGAACGCTTATCTCTTAATAGAAACACAAACACACACGCACTCATACATATATATATATATATATATATATATATATATATATATATATATATATATATATGTATATTCCGTGTCTGTGTTTTACAATGATGACCGCTAAATAGCAAGTTCTCAGGGTTTCGTTTTGTGGTAGTTTCGACAGTTTTAAAGAAATTTCGACAACAAATACCCGACTGTGTTTAAAACATCTAAGTCATCTTGTTTGAATGTATGTTTGTTTGGTTCTAGTTTTAAGTTCTAATTTTTCCAATGTACCACGATAACGAACCATAACCCTGCAAAAATCCGATCCGCTTTGAGTTAACTTGATTCAACGATTAAAGTAAACAAATTCAGTTTGTAGCATAGGCTTTGTAAATATGTGTAAAGCTTTTTAACACGAAGTTCCTGTGTTAAGGTTATCGTTGAATACCAGCTGCAGTATTGTTGAATCGATCGCAATGTTTTTAGTGCAGAAAGGTGAGCAATGAAGCGTGGCAGTTGTTTCCTACCCAGAAGTGCTGTTGTATCGATTTTACCGTTAAATATCGAATAATGGAAGCGAGACACGATCCGTACTTCAGCCGTGTAAAAGAAACAATAATACAATATACATAGAACAAACATGCAATATATTAAAGCAAGCGTCCATGAAGAAAGTCTGTAAAGAAATGGTGGATGAATCACACTGAATTATATTGTTTGAAACTATTTCAAATGCACCCAGTTAAAACCTGTGTTTCATTAAAATCAATTCGAAAATAATAAGACAAAATATGAATCTATTTATTAGATTTTGTTCAAACTTTAGTCCCAAAATGGTATACAGATTCATTATTCAAGTTAGGGCACTACATTAAAAAAAATGTTAATTTGCTTACTTTTTAGTTTTTTTTTTTGCTGACTGTAATTATGATTTTAATAAATATGAAAAAAATCTGATGAATTCGATTTCATTAATTTAAATGATTTTTGTGGTTGTTTCGTTGATATTTTTTACAACCGATTTTGGATATAAATGTGCCCTTACGCCTTTTTGTACTTTTTAGCTAAATCTGATCACAATATTTAGACGCAATTGTAAGATAATATTGTGACATGCAGAGGGATATGCATTCAAATAAAACAACTACTTTTGAGTCAGGAGACCAGAAACGTGAATAGCTTTATGTATTCAAACTTTCAGGCCTTTTTTTACAAAAGACTCTGTAAAAATGGTAAAAAAACGAGCCTATAGGTTGGAAAATCTTGCTAATTACGGAAAATCGATTCGTTAGACAACCCTTATACTCAATCACAAAGAAAGATTAATAACAGGTCAGCTTATTACATTTGAAATTTACGTATATTTAGTAATGATGAATATGAAAGAAAATTGCAAAAAGGATCTGTGCAGTTATGTCATAAATAGAGAAAAAATAAAAGTATAATATATTTTACTACAAAAACGATGATAAAATATTATTGGTCACAGTCAATGAAAAGTGTTAAAAATATGTATAAATTATTCGTTTTCAAATAATTGAGTACGATGAACAAGTTTTGTACAAACTCTATCAAAAAGTATTATTAAACTAACACGTCAGTACAACTTTATAGTTGTAGATTACATATAAAACAAGCAGGTTTTAATCCTTTCAAAACAAAAGAGCCGAAGAAGTATTACGGTAGGGGCTGTTTAGTTGTAATTATAAAAAATATATCTTCGTTGGAACGCCCATAAATACCAAACACCCCACGGTGAACGGAAATAACTCTGTCGTTTGTGTTATTGTCGTTCATGGTACCTCGGCTAAACAATTACCAATAAAAAAAGTATAAAGTGGCATTAAAAGGGTTGAAATACATTTTGTAGGGTAGGTTCTCCAGGGAGGAAGGTGGACAAGTTTTCAATCTAACTAATTACCTAAACAGGAGAATGGGCAACCATAGTTTGCTGGACACAATATAATTTGTATATTGTGGCGGCCATTGATTCGGCAGAGAGGTGGCGGGGGCACGGGGGGGGTGAATGTATTTATTGAACGTTACGCATTTATAAATATTTGAACACTCACTTTGCTGTTTTATCGTTAGGGTGAATCGCTTAGTGCAAATACGTGAAATATTTCAAATATTAACGACTGCATTGTCTTAGATGTATGAATAAAACACGTTACTTCCAGGAAAATTAATATCGCACTGTTTTGGCTTCTTTCAAACCTTCGTCCATAATTTAGAAGGCGTTGATTTCCCGCAGGTAGAGAGATTGACATAACATTTGTCTCGGTCGTGAGGTTTCTGAAGTACAAAGTGCAAAACATTACAGACGGGTGGATCTAATTTGTTCACATCTTGATTTTCGTGATAACATTAAAGATATTTTAACATAAGGACAATTTGCATGAACATTTTCTTATTCTAAGTATATATGTTTTAATTAATTAGAAATAAATGATGCATATGAGTTTTAAAAACAGGCTTAACAAAACAATTAATTATCTAAATGAAACGGTTCTTTCAACAAGGCATTTTTTTCTCTTTCCACATAAAAAATCGATATTTTGAAAAAACTCAAGAATAAGTTAATAGGTTGAACATTAGGTTGAACTTAGGTTAATTAATCGAACAAAATTTTCATGAATATTTTTAAAGCGTATAAACAAATTAATTTTATTTTAACTTTTAAGAATGTTTGACCTAAAACGGTTTTAATTTTTTAAAAAATAATTATGAAGTAACTGTAAAATGCGCAAATAAACCTACGCCTACATATAAAAATCAAACGGAAACGTTCACTTCATTCAGTGTTCATCTTTGTGATAGAAAAAAACGATCACCTATCTAAGGAAAACTGACTTTTTTGAGTTCAGGGGGCCTTACAATCCGGGCAGGCGTATCCGACGGGTCTTAAGCACATCAAGAGCGTTTTACAAAACAAAAATCAATATTCCATACGTTTTAGAGTGTATTTTTTGGTTTCGAAGATTAAAGTAAAAAACTATTTTTGTAATGTAGGTAAACGTTTTTTTTGTATTTAACAGATTTGGCCGAAATCATTAACTTATAAAATAATGACAATGAATGTGGTTTTTACAGCTACGAAATGTGTAAATTTAAAATATAACTGCACAACAGGATTCTAAAAAACGATAATAATATACATTATTTATTCTTTAAACATTATTTATACAATAACTTTATACATTAAACGAAACTGAGTTACGTATCACTGTTTCTTGTTAACGTTCAATAAGATTTTGTAAATCGTATACAAGCACTGGAGTAAAGAAAAATATATCATAAAAACAATAACTTGAAAGAGGGATGAATATGACAATTTTTGAGTAATTAAAGCTTTGGTTATGTTCTGTATCATTTTTTAAATAACAATTGTATGTATTGTATAAGATATACAATGTGTACGCATTGTTTTTTGAGAATTATACATTTTGAAAAACCAGAGTTAAATTATAATTTAAAACCACATTAAAATAGGAACATTGTATTCGACTGTTGATATTTTTCTGGCAAGTTTTCATTAAAAAACTGTTCTCTTGGATGTAAGGCAAGGTAAACCCGGGACCTTGAAATAGTCGCCGCTCATGTTCTCTTTAATATTATTATGTATATAGGATATATATACTAACTTATAACTATATACTTATAACTTATATACTTATAACTTATATACTTATAACTTATAACTTATATATATATATATATATATATATATATATATATATATATATATATATATATATATATATATATATATATATATATATATATATATATATATATAAGTGAAAGAGTGGGCGAATATGTGTATTTTCTTCTTAATACTCCCACGTAGCAATTTTAGACCTATTTGGTTCATACTTGGTACAACAATAGATTTCAATACCATCTTAATCATGTTCTTTACCGTACGATATTCGTCAAAAAGTTTAAAAATAACGGTCATCTTAATCTTAAAAATATATTTATTTTTTAATTTATATGTTTTTTAAAAATTTAATTACATAATTGTAATCAGATTTCAAATTTGTATGAATTAGTTTTTAAAATTTCGAAATCAATAGAAATTAAGAAGATAAATTTTACAGCAGTCAAAGTTAATTTTCAATGCAATTTGAAAATTTATTATGCTAATTAATAACGAAGCGATGGGATCTGAAGTGACACAAAAATCGATGATTATACGTTTGTTATCCAGAAAAGTTATTTTAAAAGTTTCAAAATGCTGGTAAATATCATAAATTTTTTATTTTACAATTTAAAAAAAAATTGATTGAACCATGTTTATTAGTGTTAAAACTTACTTAAATTATCATTTTTAATCTTAAAGTTTACTGATAAAATGAAATTGACGGTGTTAAAGATTAATGAGGGCATATTTTTAGTTTAAATGTATAACTAATGCATATTATGCTGACTGTGAGGATGAGACCATAATTTTTTAAATGTTTAAAAAAAAACAATGGTAGGAATTCGCTTCAGAGACGTCAGCAAAAAAGCTTTGAGGTAAATATTATATTTTATATAATATTCTCATATTACTATCTTCTTCTATATGTGATGCAGACATATTTTTAGAACAAAATTTTATGCCTAATTTATGTTTTTAAAAATTAATTTATTGTGTTACTCCATCTTAACTTCAAGTACGCGTAATATTTGTCCAAATACTTACAATTACTTCTAAAAAAGTATTCCGTGAAACAGTTCACAGTGTTTAGCTTGAGTGTTACAGCAATGTCTGCTCTAACCGAGATTCCCTTATAATTTAATACGTATTCACGAGTGAGGTATGCGAGGTCTTGTAGTGTAGCGCTTTGATGGAGTCAGGTGAAAGCTTCAGCTAACTGCCACTATGGGAACACCTCGAGTTGTTCAGTAGACCATGCCATCTGATCATGTGTCTGTCTCCTTGACTCGTCCAACTAAACACACACTCCACTGTGTACAATGTAGACTAGGCTATAATACCAACAAAGCAATTATCTCAGTGCATTGCCTCTTGTTGGAGCAGTCGAGCGTTACAAACGTACTGAATTTATATTCTCTAATATTTGTACGGAACAAACAAAAATAAAGTAGTAAATTTTATGTTAACAATAATAACAACAGTAATAGTAATAGTAATAGTAATAGTAATAGTAATAGTAATAGTAATAGTAATAGTAATAGTAATAGTAATAGTAATAGTAATAGTAATAGTAATAGTAATAGTAATAGTAATAGTAATAGTAATAGTAATAGTAATAGTAATAGTAATAGTAATAGTAATTGTAATAGTAATTGTAATAGTAATAGTAATAGTAATAGTAATAGTAATAGTAATAGTAATAGTAATAGTAATAGTAATAGTAATAGTAATAGTAATAGTAATAGTAATTGTAATAGTAATAGTAATAGTAATAGTAATAGTAATAGTAATAGTAATAGTAATAGTAATAGTAATAGTAATAGTAATAGTAATAGTAATAGTAATAGTAATAGTAATAGTAATAGTAATAGTAATAGTAATAGTAATAGTAATAGTAATAGTAATAGTAATAGTAATAGTAATAGTAATAGTAATAGTAATAGTAATAGTAATAGTAATAGTAATAGTAATAGTAATAGTAATAGTAATAGTAATAGTAATAGTAATAGTAATAGTAATAGTAATAGTAGTAGTAATAGTAATAGTAATAGTAATAGTAGTAGTAATAGTAGTAGTAGTAGTAGTAGTAGTAATAGTAATAGTAATATAGCAGTAGTAATAGTAGTAGTAATAGTAATAGTAATAGTAATAGTAATAGTAATAGTAATAGTAATAGTAATAGTAATAGTAATAGTAATAGTAATAGTAATAGTAATAGTAATAGTAATAGTAATAGTAATAGTAATAGTAATAGTAATAGTAAAGTAATAATAAATAGTAATAGTAATAGTAATAGTAATAGTAATAGTAATAGTAATAGTAATAGTAATAGTAATAGTAATAGTAATAGTAATAGTAATAGTAATAGTAATAGTAATAGTGATAGTAATAGTGATAGTAATAGTAATAGTAATAGTAATAGTAATAGTAATAGTAATAGTAATAGTAATAGTAATAGTAATAGTAATAGTAATAGTAATAGTAATAGTAATAGTAATAGTAATAGTAATAGTAATAGTAATAGTAATAGTAATAATAATAATAATAATAATAATAATAATAATAATAATAATAATAATAATAATAATAATAATAATAATAATAATAATAATAATAATAATAATAATAATAATAATAATAATAATAATAATAATAATAATAATAATAATAATAAATATAAAATCTTTTCTTAAATATTGTACTGTAAGTGTAAAACTATCTCATACCCTTTTTTAAGACGAGTTCTAAGTCAAAATAAATAATCTCGCTGACGTGATCGAAGCAAATTTAAAAATTATATTTCTTTATTTTAATCATTTCTGAAATTCTGTTTTCACTATCATAATCAACATATAATAACATATAAGTAAAATTTTAAATTAAAGTTTTAAATTGATATGAAATAACGAAAAGGAACCCAGAACGCCGTCAAAAGTCCAAATTCTTAATTTCAATGGACTTATAAAATTCGAAATGCTGATATAATGTAAGACAACGAAAGTTATGAATTTAAAATATATGAAATGACCGTCATTTTTAAAACGAATGAATTTTGCTTGTCCAAGCTATTACACGTACTCGATTTTTGTTGCAAGTTTGAATCAAATTGAACGAAAATTACGAACGTGAGCGTTCTGACGGAGGTCACAATTCATTTTTGTAATTTTAACGCAATTTCAAAATTTAATTGCTGATGTATGCAGATTTTTAATGTTGATTATGATAGTGAAATTTAGAATTTCAGAAAAGGTTAAAATAAAGAAATGTAATTATTGAAATTCGTTTCTGTCACGTCAGCGAGATTATTTATGTTAGGACACACACACACACACAGATACACGCACTGATACACACATACACACACGCGCATATCTGCAGTTGGAGATATGCAGATAAGTTCCGTCCCAGTCCTTCGATACCTTGGTGTGTGGATTGACGCGAGACTCTGCTTCAGGGAACATCTCAAGGCAGTCAGTGAAAAGACGGCAAACGAGGCAGGAGCCCTTTGCAGGCTCATGCCGAATCTGGGAGGTCCAAGACAGTCACGCCGCCGACTCCTGGCTGGGGTAGTAAGTTCAATGCTCCTTTACGGAGCGCCGATTTGGAGCCAGGCTATGATGGTCGCGAGCTATGCGTGCAAGGTTAATGCAGTGCACCGCCGTGCGTTGCTGCGTGTCGTGAGTGGTTACCGAACAGTTTCCTACGACGCTGCATGCGTAGTGGTGGGCGAACCCCCAATGGAGCTGATGGCTGATGAAAGAACGAGGGTCTACTGGCATAAGCGAAGTGCTGAGCAGCGGTATAGTCATACAATGGCAATTACAGAGGAGCGAAATCGGACCTTGGAGACATGGCAGCGAGAGTGGGACGAATCAACAAATGGACATACCAAAACATAGGTAACATCCAGGATTGGTGCAACAGGGATCATGGGGAGGTAGATTTCTCTCTCACACAGATTCTCACTGGGCACGGTTGCTTCCGGGCTTACTTGTTCCGTTTTAGACTGGAAACAGACTCGGCTTGTCCCCTCTGTCTTCCAGTAGAGGAAAGTATAATAATTGTAATAGTATAGTACAACAGACTGCACCTGAAAGTCTGGTTAAGACAATAATGGCTTCAGAGGACAACTGGAGGGCCATTGCGGGATTCGCTGCAGTGGGAATGAAGAGATTGAGGGCTGAGGATCAAGAGGGGAAATCCAAAGCTGTAGAAGAGTAGGCGGTCAGCCAGTCTACCTTCCCACGAAGTAATGCCTGGCGGCGGTTCCGTAGGGGGGGGGGTTACAAAAGAGGAATGATTTTGGTGGTTTTTTAGTGGGTAAAAATATATCTTAACTTGAGTTTAAGCTTGAATTTGAACTTAATTTGAGTCCCACACTCTGGTCTAGTGCATACCCTACCCCAGGCAGTCTATAAAAGATTTTTTCCACTTTTTTTGACATCGCATACATACACGAGCGCGCGCGCACACACATGTTCACAGACACACATACACAAAAACATTTTAACGAACACTTAAAGCGATCTCAAGGAATTGGGGCTCATTTAAAGGACTCTGGGTCTGTGTCTTACAATGATGGTTTTTCCAATAGCTGATTGTTTTCAACGGAAATTCATTAATAACAATTATTAATGAGTTTTAATTAGAAAATAAGCTATAGGAGAGATTCAAATCCTGGACATTGAAATGAGCATTGATTCTGACCTCACAAGCCGATTTTAGATCACATTGTGAGTGGCTTTTAAAACTTATATGTACACGACTTAATTTACACTTAGTACAAAAGTCGATTATGATAATAGTCTCAAAAAGTTTGTTCATAGAATAATACGTTCATCATTTTCAAAATGGAGGATTTTTTCAAATGTAAAAGACATCATTACTTTTTATTTTTACATTATTTGAAAATCACATTTCACCATCTTAATCAGCGTTGCAGTCCATACAGCTAATATTTTCAATTTTCCAATTTCAATGAAAATGGTCTTAGTCAGACCATTTTATAAAAATATAAGGGTTTTAAGACCATGTAAATATAAAATGCAAGGAACATACAAGGAAAAGTGAAGCGTGAAGCGAATTTTCCTGAAACACTGAATTAACATTTCGATACGCGGATATCAAACGCACCTTTATTTTGTTGTCACTTAGTCATGATCGTTACCATACACGGTAATTTAAAATTTTAAAAATGCAAAATGTTTTTCTTACTTCATTCGATTACTTTTAATTTCAACTTTTAATAAACTATAATTTTAATTTTTACGAAAATATACATAGCCTACAACTGATCCTAAACTTGAATGATGTACAAACTCAAATGCTATGAAGTTTAAGCCAAAGTTAACATAATAGAGTTGTAGTAAATATTTGTGTACTACAGTTTAAGGTTATAATACGGAAACATAACATTGAACTCCGTTGTACATAAATGAAATACGGAAATATAAGTATTTTGTTATCAGTATAGTGGTTAAAAATGTTGGACACAAAAATAGTTTATAGATATATTTTTATAGTTCAATTTGCAAACGTTTTAAAAGTAATAAAAAATTAACAATACCAGAGAGATTAAAGTTTTATTTAAACATGAATGACTTTTAATCAACATGGAGTTCACGCTGGTATCTTAGTCTCAATTTACCTAGACACTCATTTTTTATGCAAATGTAGACGTTAAATAAGTAGGCTACTTTGTTTAATTATGAACAATTACGAAATTTAAATTTTGCTTTTAATATGACTTGTGTTTTATTAATACGGTAATAGTATCTCATTTTACTTTCTTAGTACAAGGTGTATTTGGAAGAAAATATGGTTAAAATTTTGATTTTTTGTGTTTTGAAGGAAATTATCGTTTCTAAGCGTTCGTATTTTCACTTTGGCATCTAACCGCCTATATGTACCTGCGTACGTCATTATAGTTTGTACATATTTAGTGGTGGTTCTGAAGTTTAGTTTTGTAGACCTTTAGTAAAAATTTTGTCAAACATTGATTAAATATTTTCCTTAAGAATCCAAACAAAACGTGTAGATTACTGCTTACCCAAAAACACAGTTTTGCAGCTAATAACAAAAGCCCGAAAAAAATTATATTTACATATATCTATAAAAATCATCCCTGAGTGTAATCAACAGATAGATTTTTTTTACATTTAATAATACTAATTAAAAAAAAATCAAAATTCGCTTAATGTTAAAGATTTTTATATCATCTAGAAGTGAATAATTTTAGTTCTCTTTATAAAAGAACGTTTCAAATACCTTCTTTTAAGAGGACGAGGCAAATCTATTTGTTCACTTTATTTCAAAGGTTTTATCTCGGGATATTCTGTTACAGACCCTTGTTTATTTGCCCTGACTACTCGTTGTATAGGGTAACTTCAGCACTTCAAATATAATAGTGTATATAAGCCACACAACGGAAGAAAGCATATCTATGTAAAAACGTGGAGGTATTAGGCTTTTTAATACACAAATTACCAAATGCTTCTGATAAAAATAATTTTTACAATTTCAAAATACGTCCACATAATTCTATACCCAGATGTAACTAAAATGCATTTCATATTCCGTTGACAGTACAGCTACTATAGTGGATACACTGGTACTGTGCGTGGTGAAAACATTAGTTCCGTACACTTGCATATTTTACACTTATTTGCTTCATAATTCAGACGATTCATTTCATTTTCCATTAATATAAATATCGTAATGAATAATTTAACAGAAATAACTGAAAGTTTTCCATCACGAAGGCTCTAGTTGTAATCCACTGAATGCTGAGCGAATTGCACTTTATTTATACTTTAAATATACCATATTTCTGTTCACCAAATAGAACCCAGTCAAAGTATTGGTAATATTTTTAAGTGAATTGAAAATTCAAAACTTTTCCAAAAACTTTCAACTGATCAAAAATTCAATAAATTCCTGGCTACTACATTTGTTGTGTTTTGTATTTTTTCAAAAAATACTTTATTAATATATCAGTAAACACATAGCGAATAAAATTCAAAATAAAAACAACATTTGTCTGATGGCACGTGATCGTGGATTAATTGAATTTTTCCTGTCGCGTTGAGTGATAAATTTTTTTGATGCTGGAAAACTAATATTTTCACAATGGCTAGTAGCAGCAATACTAATGTACTACCAGTGTACATTAACTAAACGTGAAATGCACATTAGTTGAATCTAGGCTACTATTTTAGCGAGTGATAAATTGACTTAATTATCCACAGCGAACATACATATCTTCATTGACGAAGTCTCTGTTTTAACTCGACCGTTCCGCATTTATTGTGTTTTTTCTGCGCATTTTGTACAAACGCATTGACCGATTGCTTGCAATTTGGTACGAATGAATAGCCACCTCGGTGGTCTAGTGGATAGCGTACTAGGCTTTCACCCCGAGGACCCGGGTTCGATTCCCGGCGAGGGCTTGGCATTTTCATACGCTATAAATCATCCCATCGTCTGCATTAGCCCAAGTGTGCACAATAGTTGGACGTTAAAAAAAAAAAGTACGAATGTATCTTATATAAACCCCCTAACCACGTATCTGTAGGATTTTCTCCATTCACTTTTGTTTCAAGACAGCATCATCTGATTTAAAATGACGAGTGTACACAGTTTTGGAAAAACGCATCAACCGATTATTTTGAAATTTAGTACCTTTTATAAAGCCCGAGAGGCGTATGTGCAAGATTTTTTTCCTATTCAGTTCCGTTTCAAGATGGCGGACTCTGGTTTAACGATGAGATTTAGTTGCAGTTTTTTTAAATGAAATACTAGCTGGACGGCAAAACTTACCATAATTTTGATTGCCTCATAGAGAAAGAACATAAAATTCGCAGTAAAGTTGGTCAAGTAAAATTTGTCGTAAATATAACAGTTAGCGGTGAAACTCGCAGAGAAACATCGAGCGTGTCAAAACGCTATTGTGAAGCGTTCTGTATATTATTTAAGTATATATCGCAAGATCATTGAATTATTAGCAAATAAAGCATCCCTATTAGTGATGGGCGTTATTTTTTATCTGTTATTTAATAACGGTTATTGAAGAATAACTATAGTAACCATTACCAATAGTAAAAAATAACTGTTACTTGGTTAAAGAGTTATAAAGCCTAACAATAGTTTAGTAGATTAGTACTCAACCGCACATGTATACTGCATCTCTGCAATAACGGTATACATTATAAGAAGGTCGTTAAAAAGAAGAACTAGTACAGTTTTATTCCCAGTAACCTTTCAAGTAACTGTTTTGTAGTTCAGTGTATTGTTGTTAGGCATTTCTGGCGCTAGCTTTGATATTTGTAAACGAAAGAACGAAGCAACGGGATAACTGAATTTTTAATTTGTATTTATATTTCAGTTTTTTGTACGTGTAGTTTTTTCGGTATTACTGTTTGTCATTGTACTAATTTAAAGAGTTTTTGTACTTCAATGACTATTTGGAACTTTTTCCATCTCAATAATGAGTTAGCGGCATGTAATATGTGTAAAGGTATATCATATAAGAGTATAACGTCTAATTTAAACCGGTAACTTTATTTCAAAACTGCTTAACAGTTTAAGTAACGGTTTAAATAACACATTATTTTTATCTAACAGTAACGATTATAACCGTTATCAGAAAATAACGCTTAAGCTCATCACTAATTCATTTTTATGAATGTCTTTAACTAATTATTAATTCAATTTTAAAGAACATTTTACTCTACATTAAAATTCACATAAAGTTTTTCTTTTTCTGAAGTTTTTAAGTTTCGCTAAGTAATGATTCATGTAATATTCAGCATAGTTCGGACATGGCGTGGCAGATATCAGATACAATTAAAATTTCCTTATTAAGTTGGCCATAGCGTGCAGCACACCGCATTGCCGTGTGCCGTGCTATGCAGAATGTCTAACGTCAGTAATGCAGGCGCACGCATCCCGCAGCTGCGTTTATTGTTCAAACGGTGAAGAAAACTTTATAAATGTGTTTATTACCGCTAATCTCTAATTGTTAATGGCTGCAAGTTTAGTCGAATTCTTCAGCATAGTTGTAGTTAACTCGATCTGGGGTTAAATCTAGTTGGCACAAAACTGTACTGTTTTTATTTATTAAAACTTCAGGCGTCGTTTTGGAGATGAGTAAAGTTTTATAACAGAAACAGATATGATTATTTAAAGTAAAATTTTAACTCTGAATATAGTTACTTTTCACATTTAACTCAGCAGCCGGTCAATCAGTGGTTTCCAAAGTTAAATAGTGAGTAATGAGGCAATATATTAATATAACAATACTATATTGTTATATTAGTATAACAATACTATATTAATATAGTAGTAACTATATTGAGTATAATGTATGTATATACAGTATGTTGAAGCCTTCCCTAGCTTCGTCAATTCTACTTTTGTTGACGCGTTTCGGAGAACCTCCATCTTCAAAAACTATATCTATACTGGTCACCAATATTATGGCCCGTCCTATTTGTAATTTTCTATCTCCACCTCGTACCCCTCCTCTATTCAACACGTGTAAATTAAACCTGACGCGCTCGCTTCTGATTGGCTCCTTTCAAACTTTTTCTTCAACGTTCAAAGGGAGAAAACATAACAAATGAACAAATTTCGTCGAAAGCAGATATTACGTTTAAAAATCTAAACATTTTCAAAAATTTAACAGGAGAAAAAGAAGAATAATATAAAAAGAATATTACAATACTCCAATACTAATTATATATTTTGCTATATTTCTATACATTTCGGAATATCTGATATAATTTATAAATATGCAGCTTTATTAGATTTACTAAAATATATTTTATTATATTTGTTATACTTTGATATCTTTCGGTCAATATATTTCTTTATATTTCGAATAAATGTTTCTTATAATAATATCTGACAATATCAAATTGTTCTGTATAGTTGTATATTCGTTCTCTTTTTGTTTACATTTCTTTATTCACTACCCTTTATATCCAACCTGCACTGGGTCAACACTAATATTGACTTTTCTTTAAAGCATGTATATAAAGGAAAAGTTGTTTTCACAGAATTGTTTTTTCTCTTTTCATTTATTTTTAGCTGCAAAGGAAAATCTAAAATTTATTAACATTACCATTGTAATTTATTTATACACAATTGGATTTTAAAAAAACCTTTTTTGTTCCTTTTTAGAACCTTTCATTCGAAATTCTATTTAATTACTTTTTTTGGATTCCGTAGACGAAGCCGAAGAATGTTATTACTTCACACTTACATGTCCGTCAACTGTTTGTCTTTCGTCGGTATCGCTTACACGTGACTGATCACAGTAACATTTGGCGAAAATTGTCCTTGTAGCGACCAAACTCCAGAAACAAATATAGAAGCTGGCGCTACAAATTTAGGAATATTTAGGGGTAAGATTAAAACTACTTTTATTTATCTAGTTTTTAGTATCATGTAGTTTTTTTTGAGTATAAAAAGTTTTAAAGATCCGCCAGACTTCTTCTAATTTCAACATATTAAGACAGAAAAATCTCAAAAAATATCAAATCCTAGTTTAAATCAAAGAAAATTACACGTGTGGAACTCGGGGAGTTACCGACAAAAGCGAAGATTTTGTTAATGATGTCTTTGCTAAATATATAATTAGTTTGAAGATATGTTTAAAAATATCTCGTTTTCTTTAAACAAATAAATACGCGAACCTAACTTAGATATTATTTACTGTAGATATAGTAAAAGATCAGTTGTTTTATAATTTGAAACGATCAGCTGATTTCATTGAACAGATGATAGGCTATAAGTTTAAGGTTATGTCGTTAAAAACTAACAATATTAACAACAATTATTATAAACTTTTATATTAATATCGGATGTACGGAAAAGGACGAAAAAATTAAAGAGACAGAAATAGAGAGGCGAAATTCGTTTGCTTGTTCGTTCCACATTCCGTTACATTCTTCCGTCCGGCAAAATGTTTTTCTATTCACTCTTCGCCAAAGCTAACATTAAACACTTTGCTAAAAAAAACAACTTTTTTATAGTTATTTTTACTAGTTTTGCATTTATGGATCTTAATAAAAGGCTGTTTTTTAAAAAAGCTTTAAAAAGGGGGTTTTTCATACCGGTCGATTTTGAGTAAATGTCAGTATGATACGATTCAAAATTAATTTTTATATTTTGGCATACACTTAAATTGTACACTACAGGCGTCATGATAATGCAGACGATATGGAAGTCAACTGTTTCATCCTTGTTAGTATATATTTATATTTGAATAAGACGCATACAGATCCTCAGTATGAGTTTTAAAAGCATGATTTGAACATTTATTTATTATTTTCTATACATTTGAATTCTATAAAATTCGTTTTATGTTCACCTTTGACGTAAATAAACCCTATGCTAAACATTACCCTTACAACTAACTTAAAACAATTCTACACAATTATAAAAACATTTATATATAATCACACTATTCACTAGATAACAATGTAAAATACAGTTTCATTTAAAATAGCGAAACACTGTTTCATTACTTGAATTACGAATTCAGTAAATATATTTAATAACAATATAGGTTACTTAAATATTCACTGCAAAAACTCTCCTCGAGACCGACATCAAAGCGGTTTTGCTGAGTAATTTCGGCCTACCTTCCTTTACGCCCAGTTAATGAAGTGTTCGCCAGCAAAAAACCAATTTCACTATACACTTTACCACTGCCTATGTTGAACACAAAGACTGTTTTAAAAATTTCGTTTTGTAAATAATTTATTCTAAACTCTAAAAGTGTAATTCTGTATAGCTTTATCGATACTTTTTTAAAAAAATTAGTCATTTTTTTTCTTAACAAAGTCGACATTAACACAGTTTTATTTTATATTATTACTTTGTTATCACGGAAAAGTGTAATAGTAGTGAAAACATTAATTAAAATATCCGTTTCGGTTCTTTTAAGCTTAAAAACGTGGTATTTGTATAATCGTCACGTAAGAATATGGCTGTCACGGTTTGACGAAATCGTGCGTAGCTTTTCACACTACCTCCAGACAACTTGGAATTAAAATGTGCCACATTGTGGCGAAAAATGTCTTCATCTTACACAATTTCGGATTACAAAGAAATAGGTTAATGACTTAGATAAAAAATTTTCTAATTAAGTGTTTAGATAACTGAAAAAAACATAGGCCTATTAGTTATTTCACAAAAAAATCTATTTGGTGAGTTATTGAGATAAACAGCAGAAAAAGACTTAATTGACAAAATTTTAGATGAAATTGTGGTGGTATTTGAAACAAATTTTAATCAAAAAATTATGGGTTTGAGAGTGAACTTTAAAAAAAAGTAAAATAAATTCTGAAATCCGTTAGTTTATATACGCAATCAAATTGAGGGACAAATTACTGATTTCAACAAATTAGTTTGATTTTCTAGTTTGTTTTATGAAATGATTCTGGTTTGGGTTATTTGGGGAATATGAGAACGTTTTTATTAAATATTATCAACATGGTGAATTGAAAATATTCAGGATAAGTAAATAATAATACTGATTTTAAATTAATAAATTCCTAATATTTAAAAAAAAAACTAATGTTAGTTCACTTGTTACATAACGAGGCTATTTAATAGAAGTACGAAAATTAAGGAGCTATTTGAGTGACTTTTGTGGTAATCCCTGAAAAACATTTGTTAAAATAAGAAAGAAATTTGAATTATTTGTAAAGAAAATCTATGAAATTTGATTTTTCAAAAGCAGTAAGGCTTTTGTTGAAACATCTAACTTAAAGTAGAATAATAACTTAAATCAGTATATATAATTACAAACAAATTACTGTCTACAAAAATCAATAAAGCGAAAACAAACCTTAAACATATTATTGAGAATAATAATATTTTACCATTGTCTCAATAAATCTTTTTTACATTATTAGCTTTGGAACCTGGATTTTCAAAGATATAAACACCAATTCATATTTGGCAAGGTCATATTAGTTTCATTTGAAAAGATTTTTGTAAATTTTTTCTCAACAATATTTATATTTTTTGTTTTTTCTTTTATTAAATTACACTTAAATTTGAGAATATGTAGTTAATCACAAAAAAACATATCTAATGCAAAAAGAAGGTAAACAAGTAAGACATTGAAAATAAAACTGCAGATATAACAGACGTACAGACTTTATATTATGCTTTCGAAAGTAATATTATACTAAACGTTTCTGATAAAAACGTAAGTAAATAAAGAAAGGACACAAAAGCGAGAAGTAAGTGTAAATAATAAAGTTAAACAACAATCAAGTTTACAATTATGCCCTTCGCTGAACAGCAAGCAAACAATGAATATAAATTGCAGCAATAACAAGAAATGAAATTATTTGAATCGACAAAAGAAGAGGATAATGAAGATGCCATGTTTGAATGAGTACGGACTTAAACAAAACTGAATACATAATTTATTGAGTCATTCGCTGCTATTTATTTGAAAGTGGCTTTTAATATAAGCTATTTGATAAACTCAATTTTTAATATTAATTTCTAAAAGAATATTTAATTTTCATTTACAGAATTTTAAAGGATTATTTAATTTCAAATAAAATTTTCTAATAATGTTCTGCAGTAAACGTGAATTCATCTTTAGCAATTATTATTAAAAAGTATACGTTTAAGGAAAGATTGTGAAAAACCTCGATAATGATACAATTTTGAAAAATGTTTTTTATAGTATTTTACTCAAATATTAATCTTACATGAACGTTTATAATTTTTGTATAATAAATTTAAAATCTTTTGTTTTTTGTTAAAATAATTTGAGTTAAATTGTTTTACATCACTAAATTTTTAACATGATGCAATAATTAAATTTAAAGAAACTATTTTAAGTTTCAATTTTCATGTGTTTTTATTAATAGTACGAAAAAGATTTTTTCTAATCAGTGACGATCGCTAAGTATTGGATATTTAAGGAATGAATTCACCAAAAGTCTGTTATAATTGTTCGAACCGATTTTGAGAATATTTAATTTTTTTTAATTAAAAAAAGTACGCATACACATACGCACATACGCGCGCACACACGCGCACGCACACGCACGAGAGCGCGCGCACACACTCACACCACACATTTATAAAACTTGAAACAAGCGTTTCACTCAAAAAGTGTTCAAGATCGGTACTAATTTCACGATCTTACTAGCCTATAAAACTTACTGATTTTTTATTTATGTATAAAATTATAAATTAGAATTTTAAACTTATTTGTTTCGGTATATTTATGCAATACCTATACGCAAAAATACTTCCATATAAATAAAACATATGTTTGTTTCAACAACTTTCAAAACAAAATGATCGAACAAATTTTCCACAAATCGTCTTATTAAAACATCTAACGATAGTATTTGTTACGGTTTGTGTTTTTAATTTTTAGAAGTTAGAAAAGTAAAACTGAAAAGTCAGAAAATTGTAAAAATTGTGTTGAAAGCAATTTTTGAAATAAAATAAAAATCTGTAAATTGCAAATAAGTTTTCAAGAAATATAGGGTAGAGCGGGTTTCATAACATTTGACGTATTGTTTTTAATTTAATTCCAAATCACTGTTCGCGCAATGAATGACAAACAGCTATAAAATTAAAAAAAAACAACTAGTTTTAATAGGAAGAAATAAAATCGATTTTACTTTGTTTTACTGGCAGTAGAAAGAGAGAACAAAATTCTTAGCATTTGTATTCAGCAGCAGGGTTGTATGGCTGGGGTAATATATTGCCAACAATAAAACAGGGGAAGAAACGTGTTTGCGAAGGGATTTTACGACAGCAAATGGCAAAGAAATATGCACTGATGAAAACGCTGCTTTGATGTTCACCTTTTCAATCCAGATCACGAATGTGTGTTCGTCTCAAGGCCAAAACGTACTTAAGGTATCCTCTGGACACTAACAAACTTGGAATGGATTACATAGCATCACAAAACTAACATTTCTTTACGTTTTTCACAGAAACTGATTTTGTAATTCGTAAGCCAGCAAAATATATTCATAAAAAATCTGTTATTAAACCAAAAATAAATGTCATGTATCATGTTTTATCCTCCTTTTTTATTTTAATTACGATAATTTATACGACAAATTAACATAGCTAGTTTTTGACAACATAACCTGAAATTTATTGAATCCTATCAGCTGTTTAATGTAATCATCTGATCTTTACGTATTAATATAAACAACTGATGTTTTAATATAACTACCAAAACTAAATTAACGAGTCATTTCATATACTTAAATCGGTCATAGTTTTTTGTAGTTTCCCTAGTTTAGTGGTTATTACGTGTCTCACACGTGTAAGGTCAACGGTTCGATTCCAGTGGAAACACAGAACTTTTTAATTATAATTAATTTAATATGAGACGTGCTACGTGCAAAATATACTGTTGTATATCAATATAAACATGTTCCTCGCATCACACTTCCCGCAAAATTTAACATCAAGACATGATACACCTTAAAAAGTAGTTTTGAGACCCATTCTCAGGAACCTTGAGTCCGAAAAGTGATTTTCACTTCAATGTCTTGACAAAACCCTAAGGACAAAATGGAATGGATTAAATGGAATTTATATTGTATGTGTGTCTTAACTAAACCTCAGGATTAGTTTTTAATTAAAATGCTTTTTAATTTTAATATTTTTTGTTTGGTAAAACACTTCAATATTTAAAAATTAATTGAAAATATTTGAACGAAAACCAAACAATCCTTTTCCCCAAATAAGAAATAGGAGTCTGTGTATTTTGAAAAATTTAGTTCAGGAGCAATCCTGAAAACGGGTAAAAATATTTCTTAAATTTTAAAATTAAAAACTTTTTTCACTTCATAAAAAATTTATAAATATATGTGGCGCAGAATTAAATCAAAAATGGTTTGATCAAAATTTGGGGTGTGGTTTTTTCTTTGATTTACATTCGAGCCCTGAATTTATTTCTTTTCCAAATTGTCAGACTTGAGGTATATAACAGACTTTAGTTATATCAAATATATATATATATATATATATATATATATATATATATATATATATATATATATATATGGTGTTACATAAGATTGAAATTAAAAACAAATCCGATAAAGAGAATTTCTTGGTCGATTTCCACACTAAAATGTCTAAAATATTCAAACTGAATGTGAATTTTGTCTATATTTAGTTGAGCTATTAGTATTTTAAGGTTGTCAAAAAAGTCTATAAAATAAATTTTTAATCTTTCTGGATATTTGCAATTTGTTCACTGATAATCTTGTCGGTATTTTCGAAAAGAACTGTTTGGTTTATTATTGGCCATGCGCTTGATTCTAAGGGACCTGAAACTTAAAAATGAGCAGCTACTGCTGACGTTCAGTTCACGTTTTACAAGAACAGAGGCTATCGAAGGACAGGACGAGGGCAAACCAGCTTACCCTCCCGTCATATCCATTCATTACAAACCCACAAACAACAAGGCAATCGACAAAAGGAATCCCTCGATCAACCTTCACGTTTGCACCTATAGCAAGAACCGGTCTTATTGTCACTCAGCCTTTTCCGTTTTCGACTGGCTAAATGGTCAAGCTGTTTGGTTTACAAGAACGAAATTCAGAATTTTGAAAGATTATTTAATTTCAAATAACATTTTCTAATAATGTTCTGCAGTAAACGTGAATTCATCTTTAGCAATTATTATTAAAAAGTATACGTTTGAGGAAAGATTGTGAAAAACCTCGATAATGATACAATTTTGAAAAATGTTTTTTTATAGTATTTTACTCAAATATTAATCTTACATGAACGTTTATAATATTGGTGTACTAAATTTAAAATATTTTGTTTTTTGTTAAAATAATTTGAGTTAAATTGTTTTACATCACTAAATTTTTAACATGACGCAATAATTAAATTTAAAGAAACTATTTTAATTTTCAAATTTTCATGTTTTTTTATTAATAGTCAAAAAAAGATTTTTTCTAGTCAATGACGATCGCTAAGTATTGGATATTTAAGGAATGAATTCACCAAAAGTCTGTTATAATTGTTCGAACCGATTTTCGAACACTCCAACACTTCTGTAGTGTTCTGGTCCAAAAAACGCTGCTAAAAGATATGTTAAAAGCAAAACTGAAACAGCAATGCATCCTTGAGAAGATACGTATAAGAAAAGGTTTTTGGATTTAGCCAGCTTGTTTTTAACACACCGTGTGGTTTGTATCGCCTGATTCTACACACGTGAAGTAAGAAATAAGTAAACTAAATGTGAGATAGTTTGTGCTGCGTGTTTTTCTGAATTGTTGAACATTCGTATTCTAAATAAAGGGAAATACATAAATTATTATATTTTGTCTTTTTGCTTACAGTGTTAAATTTTTTGTGTAAATCAAAATAATACTGTATTATTAGGGCTATTGTTTACTGCTTCACAAATAAATAATAAAAACCAAAGTGTATTATATAATTCTACATTAAGAATTTCCAGTCTATCAGGGCGGCCATTAGGATAAGATCCGGGACCTTTAATGAGTGCTGATCTTGACCTTTATTTCACTTTTTGAGCGATCGTTTTATATATATATAAAACTTTTAGTCCAATTTTATTTAAAAACGTAGTACAAAAATAATTTTGGCAAGGCCGGGCTGCCCAGAGCTGAACCGAGCGGAGCGGAATGAAGGTGAGCGGCAACCAGAAGCGGAGTTGTCAGTTTAAGAAACGCGTTTGTATCTTTTCAGTCTAAATATTTAGACCTAATGTAACGGATTCTAGGAAACTACTGTGTTTAAAAAGTGTAACTTAGGCAACAGTATAAAGAGAAATAATTTTGGAGGAGTGGTCAGCGTCGTAGGGGAAGCGGAGTGAGTTTAAAAACCGAACAAAACAGAGCCAAAGCTACACTTGACTTCGGTCAGTTTTGTTACGCTTTCTGTGGCCGCACTATGTTTTGAATACGTATTCCGCTCAGACCAGCACAACACCACTCCGCACTTTGTGGTTACCCACCCTGACGTAATGGCTTTGCAAAATTCGTTTAACAGTTTCAAAATGTCGGTTTTAAAAATATTTAAAATTTCAACAATGTTCTGTTAAATCTGATTTTAAAACTTTATTTCGTCAGTTTTAAAGAGTGAATAAATTATTATTTAATTTTTTTTGTAATCAGTTGAAATTAAAAAAAATGTAATTTGACATCTGTCAGGGTTCATTTTCGTATTTTAAATGTAATGCAAATGTTTAGAATGCTGGAATATTAAGATTTTTAACGCTTATGATGTTAAATCAGAATTTCAAATAAAGGATAAAAATATTTTTGAAAACTTGCTTCACATCACGTCAGCGAGACAGGTGAGTGTGGTTACTTTATCTAAATTGTGGGCAAAGTTATTTATAAAAATTGACAATTTCCGTAATTACTGAACGACTTGTTCCATTTTGAATGTTCTATTTTCGAATGCTGTTGCATAGTCTTGCATTCATATTTGTTTCCTTATTAAAGTTGTAAGCCTGTCCGACTTTGTTGCCATACTTAAGTGTTATGTTTTACTCGGCTTGTTAACGCCACATTATCGTCTCGGATAAAGACCGGATGTCCCAAGATGGGTGGGACTAGGAGCCACGTTAAATCTACCGTAGCGACTCAAGGCACTTCCGGCGTTGGGGAGACAATAGAGCCTTGCGTAATTATACTCGGCTAACATTATTATACTTGTTTTTAATTTAAAGACTTCTAATAGTGTTTCGAGTTTTGATATCAGTGCTGAATTATTATGGTTATTTATGTTAATTTTAATTTTTTAAATTAAAATTTCAAAAACAATTTCACGGTATAATGTTTAGCAAAAATGTTACTTCTATTAAAAGAGTAATAATTTATAGACCTGATCGATTTCATTATATATGTAAGCCTATACAATGAATTTAATGCATATAGTGAATTTGTTGTGTTAAAAAAAATATGTTAAAATAATTAAGTAATGATAATTTATTTATAAATTGTCAGTAATATATTTGTATAAATGACTTCCTTAAATAAACATAGTAGAAAGACAAATTTTTGTTTTATTACGAATGAAATAATAATAATTTTTCAAGTTGTAACATTTGAGTCGTAAATATAGTGTTCAATTTATTTTCAAACTTTTTAAGGAGATAATAATACATATTTCATCTAATAACCATGTTCGTTTAAAAAATTAATGTAAGTTACATTTTTTTTTCATTTGAAAAAGCCGTGAAAACATATGACTATGTAAGACACAATAGACAAAACGTCGTGCAGACCAATACTTCAAAATTATTCATTCGAAATTATTTGAAAAACCACTCAGAATATTCAAGCCACAAGACAGCGTAAAAATAAGAAGTTTAATAGCCTCTTATTAGTTCGGAATGCGGGACAGACATTCAAACTTAGGAAAAGTTCGTAGAATCGCCGGTGTGATTAAAAATGCGCAGGAAAGGAAGAACTATGTTCAAGTATATTTCTAGGTGTTGCTTTTGATAAGTTAATGAACCGACAACAGCAACATAAACTGCAAACAGATCTCGCCGGGAAATTTCACGAGATACTAAACTATTATATCTCTGACAGGTACTTCAGACTGGAATACGAGCAAGAGTATTCGAACCTGAAACAAGTAAGAGCTGTGGTCCCATAAAGAACCTTACTGTATCTTTTGTACTCGAGAGGTAGAACGAACAACGTTAGGAATAGCTACAGATGGAAATGTGATTACAACAGTAGGAGATACCACTGAAGAGTTGATCACCAAATTACTAAGTGCTATGAACGACATGAGCTGATGAAAGTAGAAGTGAAGAGTGAAACTGAATTAAAAAAATCAGTTCATGTCAGTTTTCACCAACAAAATGATGCAATCATTGCAGTAATTAATAAAATTAAGCAGGCGTCACGTAAGAACACATAAAAGAAGGAATTTATACTTTCAGATAGAATATGTTTCTACTTTTAGCTTTCTAGACACTATAAACTGTGTTAGAAAGCACACGGAAAGATAAAGAAGGAAGAATATAACCTCAAGTTCAGGCAAGTGTATTGGCTCCTTAGTCGACAAACTGCACTTTGTTTTCACAATAAAATACTACTGTACAAGTAAGTGCTAAAACCGATATGAATTAATGGTATCCAGCTGTCACCATATTCAAAAAAAGCTAGAGTTCTTGCAAAAAAGTCGAACTAAAATATTATACAAACCTTTCAGAACATGGTATTGAGAAGCATTGTAAATTTCCCCTGGTATATCAGGAACGATACAGGGCCTTTCAAGTGGAAACAGTGGAAGAACAGATAAGGAAGAATGCAGAGAAATACCATCTGCGTCTAAGCTCATGTAAATGTACAATATGTTGGGTGCACTGACTCTAACCCGTCTTATAAAAGTTAGCTGAATTATCAGTATAGAGCAGCGGGCTTCAATCTCCATATGGAGATAACCAGGTCCATATATAATCCATCAAAACGTGAACAGTGCAGTGAGGTTGCAAGGTAAGTTAAACTCAGTTATAATTATGTGAAAAATATACAACAAAAATTAGTGTTTGAAATAAAAGAATGTTTTGGTGCAGAAGAAAATTAAAATAACTTTCCTCTCAAAAAACGTTTCGTTTTTTTCAAAATTGACTAACTTCAAATGTGACTAAAAATTAAAAAAATCCCACTAACCGATTTTTAAAACTTACACCGATTTTCCACGGTTTTTCTGTAGCATCCAAACAGCATTATTTAAAGAAATAATTGAATGTGTGAAGTTTCGTGTAATTTTTTTGTTATAACTTGTAATTATATATATTATATTATTATTAGTTATTAATTAATTATTAATATTTGTAATAATTATTTTACTATAACTTATTTTTATAATTAATTAAAATAATCTAATTATAATCACATTAATTTATAGCAATAAAAACTAATTTGTTTTACAAAATGCTAACACTATTTAATTAAAGACAGTAAAAAGAAACAAGACAATTTCAATAAATTAACTTAGTTACTTACTGTGTATAATAAATTGATTTGTTTCTCGTGAGAGGCGTTTTAAGTTAGAACCCTATATAACAACAAAGTCACTTATCAGTTTAATGAAAGTTATTGACGTATAGTTGGTATAATTAATTAGAAGATGGACACATTGTCCAAGACGAGACAAGTAGTCATTCATTGTTTTCGACCAAGCATTGTTCCCTTGAAACGACGCGGCCTAATTGCGATCGGGTAGGAATGATTTGTATGCAACAGGTGACAACGCTATCATCAGCTGTTATTGTCAAGTAATGGCCTGGAAAACAGTCGTCGCAGATGTTGTTTAAATTTTATTGTCTTAGTTATAAGTGTGTAATAAAACTTTCAGTTTATTAGACTAAATTAAAACTATTTGTTTTGTTTTGAAATATTATATAAAACTTTATATATATATATATATATATATATATATATATATATATATATTACTAAATTTTTATTTTAATATCCATTTTAAGAAAGTCTGGCATTTGTATGATAGGAAACATTGCCCCTACAATGTGTTGAGTAGGCAAGCTTTAGAACTGACAATTTAAGGCGTGGGTATGCAATATTGATACACGCCTTGAAAACTTGTAAAGTGTAATCACAATCAAGTGTAAATGAAACAAATGAATAACAACGAAGTTTATGAGCAGAGTTAAAATTGACCAAGTCGTTCTTAACAACCGGTTTATAAAGGTTTGCGCATTGTCGATTTACATAAAAAAGTATTTTAAATCAAGTTTTCATCAATGTATTTTTAAACCGTACTTTAATAAAAATTAACTTTAAAGTTCCTGCTTTTTACAATTTTAAAAAAACGAAATGGGTTCGTGGGTTTAGTTATATTAAAGATAAAGTTCCTCTAGAATTAATATTGTATCAGCTATAAAAGTTAGGTAATTAAGGAAACACAAAATTAAAAATTGAATATTAATTAAACAGATCTTTTGATTTAATATTTAAAAATATTATTTTTCTTCCACCAAAATTTAAAGTTTCGTCATTTAGACATGTTTATATCAAAAGTTTTGACTGGTAACCGAGTTTTATAACTCAGCAAGTAGGTATAATGTTTCGTTCCAAAAATATTAAAAATAATCTAATAACAAAAATCTTAGATCTTATGTTCATTTTCTAACGTAGCAACATACTTGTTGTTAGTTACCAATAATACAACTTAATCAACAAAATAACTTAAAATTTATTTCTATTAGCTTTTAAGATGTGCAAAGTTTTTAACAGTGTAACAAATAAAATGAAAAAGTAAATTATAATTTTCTGGATTTAATTTTGGTAATAACACACAAAGAAAGTTTATTTACAAAACTTAATAAATATTTTTTTATTTTTATTTTAGAAATGACTTTACACGAGCATCGATTTGTTTGTTACAATTGCTCAGTAAATTTTTAGGATTTTTTTAATATCAATGTTTGTTCTGCATAAGGACAGCCCTTATTTCATCATACGAATGTGAGATGATGCAAAAGAATCAATTTAAAGACCACCGATCTTTAAGGGTTATTTATCTAGAGTTCCGATTTTTTTAAAACTCAATAAAATGTATTAAACTAGATTAAAAATTTACTTCAAACAGGTGTAATTAAATACATTTTTATTGTTTTAGTTATTCTGTAAAGATGATAGTTTAAAACATTTTCTATGATTAACTTGAATAAAATTAATCTAACATTAAAATTAGTACCGGCTATTAATAACACGTAATTCCTATGACGTCACAACTGCTTTATTTTA
Organism: Callitettix versicolor; assembly: GCA_022606455.1. Classification (NCBI taxonomy): domain Eukaryota; kingdom Metazoa; phylum Arthropoda; class Insecta; order Hemiptera; family Cercopidae; genus Callitettix; species Callitettix versicolor. Next base: position 44,311,884 of record CM040191.1, read on the forward strand.
ATCCAGAAACAGATACAGAAGAAGCATTGTTGTTCTCGTTCCCTTAGTTGTGTGCTAAATGTTCTGATAAATTAGACTACATAGTGTGTTGTAATTAAGGGTGCTTTGAAAGGAAGAAAACAAATTTGCTTTTAATGTTGCGACAATTGTATTTACGTTAAAATAACGAAACCTTGAGATGACAAGGTTAATTTTGGAACAGACAGGATAAATGCTAGTATAGTCTAAATTCATTACACATTGTATTTTATTTCCCAATTACACAAAAGTATAAAAATGTACAATCAGTATTTTGTTTACAGTCATAGATGAAAGTGTCTTACAAGAAATGTACACGTATTGAATTCAAAGAGTTACCGGCAGAAGCGACGCTCTTGTTAATGATATCTTTGCTGAATATATAATTAATGTGAAGATTTTTTCACAAAAATCTTGTTTACATAAATAAATACGAAACCTAGCATAGATATTATTTACTGTAGTTATAGTAAGAGATCAGTTGTTTTATATTAATTCGTAACGATCACCTGATTTCATTGAACAGCTGATAGGCTACAATAGCTGATAGGTTATAGTGTTAAAAAGTAGCAATATTAACAACAATTATTATAAACGTTTATATTAATTGCAAATTCATTATAAACGGTCACAAAGTGCACATGTTCTTCGAGGAAAAATACCAAAACCAGAGCAACACAACGTTTCCATAAAATACGCGTGTACTGTTATTAAAACGGAGGGAAAAAAGAGACGAAAATAGACGAAATTTGTTTGCTTGTTTCCGTTTCACAATTCCGTAAAAAGAATCGTTACACTTATTTTTATTCGCTCTTCTCTTCAAATCTAACATTAAAAGCTTCGCTTCAAAAATATAAAGGACGTAAAAAACAAAGTAGAAAGAAAGGTTTATGAGATAACATATAATGTAAATATTAACTTAATTTCCTCCACCTAATTTATAGAAGTTTTAAACTTTCAAAATAAACATAAGACTGCACTTTTCTACAATGTCTATATGTATTTGTTTTTATACCCTTAAGAATAACACTTCGGAAAATATTGGCAAACAACTAAAAGATTTGTAATAATAAAAACCTAAGAAATTAAAAATTATACTTAAGTTTGACACATTTTATTTTAATTTTAATCATAATTGATAAAATCAGTGCATAAAAATAAAAATCAGTGCTCTAAATATATATTTATAACACTGAATATGTACAGAAAGAACAATGTAATGAGTGGATTGACCTTTGCACACTACAGATACTAGGTCGTTCTTTCAATTCCAGTCGAAGTAATACTTACTAAATTAATTATCGCGTTTATTGCAATGTAGCCGCATATATGCAGGCTGGCAAAAGCGTACAGTATCGTATATGACCTGTATGAATTACTGTCATCGATCGATCGATCTATGCATTCATTGATCATTCAATTTCGATAGTACTTTTTGTTGGATTAAACATAACCTCAATATTTTTGTTAACACTAAAGAAACATGTTAAACGAAATAAAACGAACTGTCGTGAAACACGGATATGCAGCCTAATTTGGAAATAAAAACCAGTTGTGGTTTAAGAAAAATCAATAAGAATAAACATTGAATGCGGCGATAGTTTTGGATTTATTTTCCATAATTTTTAAATTTTCAAAGTGTCTTTTTTAAAAATTATTTACCAAATATAATGTTTTACTTATACGGCCATAGTTTTGTGAAATCTAACAAAAAATTCAAAAGGACTTCTAAAAAATAATTGAATAAGGGATTCATTCAGAAAAAATTTAAAATATTTCAGTAAAACCAATTTTACAGTTCGAACTATAGATTTTGGCACAAACAAATACACGCAAAACTAATACACAATATAAATGAAAACTTTTATAAACTCAGTGTTTCAGAAAAACGAGTTTTTCCACCAGTGACCAGTATTTACTTTACAGATTATAGCATTAGTTTTAATGCTAGTTCGTTATTGTTGTACTGCCAAAATCTATAATAAAATTACAAAATATGGAACACATATTTCATAACCCTTACATTTCGTACTAGCAACTTTAGCTTCTAAAAATATAAACAAAAGTATAATTGCAAAAATTGTTTTTACAAACAGAATGATTTCGATGCAATAAAAGCACAGCGACGTAGTATATTTTGCACAACAATGCAGTAAGCCCATATGATATTTTGACGGCTGCAGGATTAAGGATTTACATAAACGAGAATTGTGTTTAATATAAACAGTGGTGTATTCGCAATGATTTGACGCCTCTGCATATCTCAATGGCTACTAAATCTTTGCTTTTAAATTAAACCAGAACGATATTTTCCAACAAGACATCCGTGTTGCAACTACATATAACAAGCGTAAAAATATTTTTATTGACTATACAACATGTTTGTATAGTAAATAAAAATCCATGAAAGAAAACACATGGATTTTGAATGATCTGCATAATTTTCAAATAGGTTGTTATACAGAAATTTCGAATACACCAAAGTTAAAGCGTGTTATATTTCTTTACAAATATTTTGTTAATGTCGTTAATAAATTTTTAAAACTCAATTCTGTATTTCAAGTAATTTACAGAAAAACCGATTTCAATACAATTTGTCTACTTTTAGCTACTTTGAAGTTTCAAATTTTGTCAAATTGTACTCCACAACAATGTCGCTTGTGTATATCATGGCCTAAATTATAGGTTCTTGCCGAATTAAAAAAATTTTGACAAAACAATTGAAATTATTTACCTAAAAAAGTGTTCATTTTGTTAATCGCCAATTTATTGAAATATTTCTTTAAGAGAAGCCTGTAACTTTACAACTGCATAATCAAGGCTAACGTTCAATCAGATCGAAAGATGAGGATAAAATAGAAACTTGAAATATAATGATTTTACTTTTTAAAATATTTAATTTAATATTTATTATATTTTTTTTAGTTTACGTTCATTTTCTTATACCGAACAAAAGTATTCAATACGCGTGATATAGGGAAATGCTGTTATTCACATCTTCGGATTCCCTTTGTTAATGGTGAGGCAGGAGCAAAAGGAAAGAAACTAGGGCAGCAGCTTCACAATCATGTTAATGCTACAATCCGGCGTCTGTTGAAGGAAGACTTCACGATCCTTAGACTAAAAAGGACAAAGCCGTTGGAACCTGCATGACGAGGTCTTGTGTAACAAAAATCCTACGACGACTGCTATACAGATTAGTTTCTTTGAACTTTCTGTGTCAGTACATTCTAACATCTGAATTACCACAAAATTGTATGTTCAAATTATTTTTAAAACTTTACATTTTGTACTTAATATATTTTTCTTAGTCTAATTTTTATTACACAGCAAAGTTTTAATTTTAAGCAAATTCCATTTCAATCGAAAATAAGCCTTTAGATTGGTTCTCATTGTAAGACAACCAAGAAAATAACGCTTATCAAAATCAAAAAGGTGTCCATAACAAATATTAAAAGTCGTAACTTTAATTTAATTCTTTTTAAATATCTGATTTCACCATCGTAAAAAGCGTTAAAAGTTAGACAAATTAACATTTACAATTTTAAAATTCCACTTAAAATGAATATGACTGTGAACAGGGTTCATTATGTACAGCAATTTAATAATATATCACACACATTCATATATATGTATATATATATATATATATATATATATATATATATATATATATATATATATATATATATATATATATATAAGATTGTAGTACTTCACATATCTGGGAGAAATTCTTGAACCCACAGGTGGCGGGAAGGCTGCGCAAAGGGTTCGGCTACTGAGAATGAAGAGGGCTCTTGGTATAACGCGTGATACATACAATAAGAGATGTATGTCGACGCACACAAAAATCAGACACTACAACACAGTCATAAAACCAGGGGTATTATATGCAAGCGAGACGCTAGCACTCCACACAAAAGCTCCCATAGAGGCTATTTTGAAGGAAGGACGCAAAATCTTGAGGAAGATCCGTGGCCCGAGATTAACAGAAGATGAATACAGGTTGCACTCCCGGAAGACCACAGAGGAGATATCGAACCTGGCAGCAGATATCAGAAGAAGGAGGCTTCGGTTCTATGGACACATCAGTAGACTCCCAACAACGAGACTTGCCAACAGAATCCTTAAGTATATACAAGGAGTCAAATCAACAACGTCGTGGTTTGCACAAGTCAGAATAGACCTACATGACGCAGAAATAGACTCAACAGACGTTGAAGACAGGAACGCATACAGGAGAAAGATGCTCGGTTGGAAGGTCCCAGAGAATGAAATTCCAAAGAGAGCAGAGGTAAAATGGACGGAGGAGCGGAAGAGGATCCATGGAGACATGATGAGGGAGGTGTGGAGGATTAGAAGGAGCAAGACATGAGTCGGAATGCTTTGCGTGATCCAACAGGGTCTATATGTAGATAATAATAATAATAATAATAATAATAATATATAAGATTGTACATTAAAAATAACAAAATAATATATGTAAAAGTACATAAGCATTATAAAATTACACTGCTTAAACAACGCACGTGGTTATATTATAATTTACTGTTTAAATTTAACGTGGCGAATGAATTCTTGTTTTATTGCTTAAAATTTACATTTTACTGACTTAAACGTAAAATTTATTATAAGTGTAATAGTAAGTTTCTTTATTGCCAGCCTGCACAAAGTGGCGTTTAGAAAGATAATAATAAAACTAAATTACCGATATAAATAATTCTTTTTGTATAAAACAAATTATACAAGGGGCTGAAATATAAATATTCTTGAGGCTCAGCGAAGAAGATACAATTTTAAATAAATGAACGTGTAATAAATAAAATATATAACTTAAGTTATTTCGTTAACGATGGCATGAAGGTATATTCTGTGTTCGTAGACCTTTTTATAGAACTAGTTCGTGTAAAATGTGTTGAATAAAATGTTATCAATTAAATTTATTTGAAAATATAATAAAAATAATTTTACACGTACAATTAATTACTCTATAATTTGACACCCAAGAAATATTTTTATGCAATAAATAAATGTTTTTCCAAAAAAACTGAATATTATTTTCCTTATAATTTGTGAACTTTTTTTAACTTAATGTAACTATTTTAAAAATAATTCTATGAAATTTACAAACACCATAAAACCTGAATTAATGTAACAAAATATTTAAGTGTGTAATAACAAAAATGTAATCACTGAGTAAAAACATTGCTTTGTAACCAAAATAAATAGAAACATTAGCTCAGTTTATAAGCTATATTGTTTAATATTTAAACTCATAGAGCTCTGTTAAAAGTTTTACAAGTTTAATAAAAGTGAAACATTTTATTAGGCTCAAGTTATTAAGTTAGCAAATCAGTAAAATTCTAGGAGTAACTATTACTACCCTAAAATAACATTAAAGTGTACTTCATGACCATGAGATAAATAGACTGTAATATAAGATATGCAAACATTTGCCAAAATATAATTTCTTTTGTTTTTGTATCCTTCCCATTAAATGTTCGACTGATTAGGTGAAAAAGTAACTAATACTAGTAATTATGCTATAAATTGAGAATACGATATAAATGCCATAAAAATTTGTTAATTAAAACATGAGGTACATAAAAAAACACAAAGTTTTATTTTTTAAAAAATTATATTAGATTAGATTAAATATATAAAAAATACTGTTTTTGATAGCCCCTGAAGCCATTGCCAATGAGTTCCCTCGATGTGTTTGAGCAGTTTACTAACTCATTCAGCTGGAAGCCCTGAGGGGTCTGGAACTCAAACATTTTTCGTCTGCTGCTGGCCAAGTATTACACAATCATAGCCTATGTGAGCTGCAATTTCCCCATCATAACCTACGCACGATGTCTCCGTGATATATATTCTTACCCTGTGAAATGCAACCTCATAAAACAGAGCCCAGTAATGAGTTCTATGATTCTTTTTAATTTCACGTCAAGAAGAACGTCCTTCCTGGAGTAAATGATCCTGGCTGACAGCACTCCACTCTTGGAGTACCATTCCCGTCAGTCCTGTCGAATAAGTGTTGTTTTTCACCCCATGGTTTGGTTTCTGGGAGCTCTCCTGCTTGAGACCCTTAACTGGAAGATCCTTTGCTCCCTTCTCCCTTCTAGGTAGTGCTTTTTCACTCCCTTTAAACGTTTGATCTAAACCCATTCTGATCATAGGTATTCGACGACATTTCCACTGCAGTTTGTATATCTTTGCTCAACGTCCTCACAGTTAGCTGTGTTTCACTGCTTGTAGATTCCATTTGGTTAGATAAAGTTCCTGTTTCCTCCACCGTCATAACATTTCCTCTTCCTAAGTCTACTATTACTCACTCGTTAGCCAATCTGAATTTGCAGTAGGCTGTTCACCGTGGCTTGGGATAATGCTTGTTTTACTTTTCAGTCGTATTTATGCAGCCTTCCCATATTAGGTCAGCTCCATAAATCCGCTGCTCTGCTGCGCGTGGATGCGTCCATTCCTGAATATGCACACTAGCCACTCACCCACTGCCTGAAGGAATGCGTGGTATAGGAAACTGATGTACACATTCTTCACATAGTTTTAAATGTTGTTTCATCGTGACCCTTACTTGTTTAACTGTTTAAACTGAAATCTTGGAACACAACAATACAATTAAAAAAATATAGTATATTGTATATTTAGTAATAATCAGATAATTAAAACTGGTTGCATTATCGCTATTAGAAATTAATAGAAGGACATGGAAGCATATAACGTCCCAACAGTCGTATAACCAATTTGTTAAACATCCTTTTAATAATACACATTTTTAATATTTTAAGAAAGATCATAATGTTTTGATTACTGTGCATATATTTAGTTACAAACTTAGCCGTTATTTGGTGCCAATATCGTGAAAATAAAAGTTTTACAATAATTAGAAATTTAAAGAAACAGTACAATATTTATTTCTTATTTTATTTTTCATTGACATTACTAACAAATTTATAACAAATGAATCCATTTTATGTTACAACAAAATATTAGTTTAAGGTTTTGGCATTATGCTGTTTATTTAATTCCTATTTTACACTATTTATAGGAAATCTTTTTAATAATAGCTTGTTTTTTGTGTGCCAATGAAGAAGAAATAAAGTAGGTGGGTGACGCACGAGTTTCGGCAAGAGTCAGGCAGAGCCAAATTACAAGGACAGGACTTGACAGGTTTGACAAGTGTAAGCCGTACGTTCATCAATAGACGAGTTACGCCAAAGTTGAGTCAATAAATCGTGAAATACCCTTGAAAGTTCAATTACTTCTGAACCATCAGTTCTGAGGGTATGCATAAAGTTTGGTTTGTTATGCGGAAAGTTTGCAGCGTAGTGGGTTGAACTGAAATTGAAATAGTAAATTTAAAAATAATGTCGTTTTACCAGACTATTACTCTTGGTTTGCGTATGATTTTGTTATAAAAATAAGATATGTTTGAAATATACAACTTTAATAATAATAACTGAAACATAACATTAACAATTATTTCTCTGAAATATAGGTTTTGAAGCAATTTACGAAAAGTTGTAATTGGTCTTATTTCTCAAAATATTTGAAAAAGATTTTGTTCAAACTTATATGTAGTTTTTTCAAACTAGAACTTTTCGAAACAACATCAAATCGAAATATGAAACAAACGTTATTAGCGGCCAGGGGTTTTTTTTATTCTACTTAATTTTCTTGATATAATATTAATTTAAAAATTACCATACATAAGCATATTGATCTCATAAATTTTGAGGCTCTCATATATCTCATATATGTTGGCTGATTTAATGATTTTCTGTTGATAGTAGAAGGACCTGAATCACTTTTACGAGGTACAGCGACCAACCAAATTGTTCTGTTTGTATATTTCAAAACTATAATTGAGTGATTTGATCTATTCGTTTAAAAAGATTTTCTCAAATTAAAGTTTTTAAAAAAAAAAACAAATATAAACGATATTGAAAAAAACATAATCTTCGTCGGGAAACGAGCGAGTTACAATTACATGAAGTACAATTATAAACAGAGGAAGACATCCAAGTTGTCAAAAAACGTTTTTCCACTCAAAGGTCCTAAATAAATTTAACAAAATATACGTTTTTATTATCATAATTTCGATTTACCGGAAACAATTAGTGAAAAATAAATGATAAATAATGTAAAAGTAGAGGATGAACAAAGTAAAATTGATAAATTTTGAGTACTTTTTTATAGAAATGTGAAGTATTGAGGCTGTTTCAATATAAAACACAGTTGGTCTGCTTATGTGTATAAGTCTACCTATAAAAAGGAAATCAATATGGCTCAGCCTGAAAACTAATATTATAAAAATTCTTCCATCTAACTAACGCCTGCTAATATAAGGCAGAAGATATTGCTATAGGCTATAAGGCTTTGGATTCCTTAGATTCTCTGCCATGATTCCACCAACGTTTAATATTGGCCGCGATATTTTACCCTTCTCATAATTCCGAGATGAGTTATTACTCTCCTGCTGTGCTCATTCATCTCAGATCCGATCGAATTTCTACGTCGAACTGTGCTCTGGAATTAATATTTATCTATGCGGGAGAAAATAAACCTAGTAAGTTAAGATTGAGGTTAAATCAACTTCGATTCTAGTCTATTAGCGTTATTGCGAGTCGGTAAATTGAAATAATGTTTAAAGGGTAAATAAAATTTGTTTACAAGTCCACGCAAACAATATTTGCGGTGTAAATGGTTCCAAACGGTTCTAGAGATTTCTCCCAATAAATTACTTCCTCAAACAATCCGATGCAAACAACTGAGCAAATCGGATTAATTACAATCGGGGAACCAGAATTTTCAAAACATGTATGGTCTAAATATAAATCGAAAAAATAAATAAAAACTTGTACCTATTTTCGTTTCTTTTGTCGACAGCTCTTGAACCAAACTTTAGGAGGACATTTTTCTTCTACGTTTGTTTGGATGCTTTAGTAAATTTCTTTGGATATTTATGACTCTTTTGCTCGATTTTTGTATATTAAAAAACCCTTCGGAGAAATAGTCAAAGTACACTACTTGTCAATGTTCTTCGAAAACTAACAAATCGCTTACTTTCAAAGAACACATGCAATCGTGAATATATTATACTAAGGCATACAAACATATTACGTTGATGACAGAAAGTAAATAAAAACCTAAAAACGCTTTTAAATAACAACATCTCAAGATCGATTTTTCACTAGCCTTATTTTTTATAGCTTGTAGTTATTACACGCTTGCAGTCCAGACTGCATTATGTAGCGACCGTAACATAATACATAAATAATTCTATTTGAAAGTTACGTAACGCAGCATAATTATATGAAACAATAGCACTCAATTAGCACAGATAATTACTTGTTTAAGTACATCAGTTGTTTAATATAACAGCAACTCACTGTTTAGAACGTACTTTGTCACCACTCCAATTGCGTTGCAAATATTGATGATATTGCTAAAAAGTAAATTAAATACTTAGTTTTCAATAACTCTGAGTTAAAAAACCACGCTATGCCGCTGTATCGCTAACATGATGGAAGCGAATTTCAAAAAAAGTATTTTTTTATTTTACCTTTTTTAAATGGAATAAAAACTATAACGTTCTCATACAACGTAATAATTTGACAGCAGATTAAGTTCGTGTTTTTATTATTTTACCTACGATGCAGCTGATTTTAGGCAATTGTTTTTGTTAAGATTACGTTTATTAAATAACTTGTCACAGTTATAGTTACGAAATTGTAGATTGAAACATTCTCTTTCATAACACAAATATTTTCAGTTTAAATATAGCCGCCTCGGTGGCCTAGCGGATAGCGTACTAGGCTTTCACCCCGAAGACCCGGGTTCGATTTCCGGCGAGGGCTTGGCATTTTTCATACGCTAAATCATGCCATCGTCTGCATTAGTCCAAGTGTGCACAATAGCCGGACATTAAACACACACATAAAATCAGTTTAAATAAAACGAATAATTAAAAATTGTTACAGTCTGAACACTGTCAAAATAATAAATATGAAAAGTAAATATTATAAGTAAATATTGAATATGAATAAATAATGAGTAAATAACAAATATTTAATATCAAAACAATAAAACAACATTACGAAACAAAATGTTTTTGAAACTAATTTAACTATCTTAAATAGTATTAAAATCTGCATGTATTAGCAATTTAAACTTTGCAATTTCATTGAAAATACGGGGAAAATTCTGACCACCGTCAAATTAATTTTCTTAATTTTTACGATTTTTTAAAATTCAAATTTTAATTTATGCAATATTTAATACTGGTTACAACGCTTAAATCAGATTTCAAAAAAATATTTAAAGAAACCAAGTTATGAATTTAAACCAAATTTAAAATGACTGCTATTTTTAAACTGATGTTGAAATAATTTTGTCGGTTAATGTAATTTTTCATGCTGTTACCAAAAATCAATTTTTATGCCTTGTGAACCAAAACAACATTAAATTGCGACCTTGAGCATGCTAACTCACACAACTTTTTGTGATATACGAGGTGTGTTCAGAAAGTAACGAGAATTTTAATCTTTTGAACAAAATATTTAATTAATCTTATACATAGATGTTGTCGCCTTCAAAATAGTCCCCATTGGAGATTATGCACTTGTGCCAGCGCTTCTTCCAATTCTCAAAACACTTCTCAAATGCGATCTTTGAGATAGCCTTTAGTTCTTTCAGCGATGCGCTTTTAATGTCATCTACGGCTGTAAAACGACGGACCTTTAAGGTTCTCTTTATTTTTGGAAATAGGAAAAAGTCACACGGAGCCATGCGCATTATCGTGGTGCAAAAGCCATGAATTGTTTTTCCACAGATCCGGCCGTTTTTTTCGGATTGCTTCATGCAAACAGCGCTGAACTTGTAGGTAGTATTGACCGTTTCACCTGGTTGCAGGAATTCATGATGCACTATGCCATTATTATCGAAGAACACAGTGAGCATATCCTTCACGTTCTACCGCATTTGTCGAGCTTTTTTCGGTTTTTGTGAGCCAGAATGCCTCCACTGGGATGATTGAGCCTTAGTTTCGACGTCATATCCATAAACCCATGTTTCGTCACCGGTTATAATACGTTTCAGTAATTCTGCATCGTCGTTGACTTCATTTAGTGACTCCTGAACAACTTCCATTCGCTGCAGTTTTTGTTCAAAATTCAAAATTTTGGAACGAATTTTGTTGCCACGCTTTTCATACACAAAACATTGGAAACAATGTCATGACATGATCCAATCGATATGCCAACATCATCAGCGACCTCTCTAATTGTGATTCGGCGATTGTTCATAACCATTGCATAACCAGCCCGGTTGTTAATGTGCTGGGGCGTCCAGGGCGTTCGTCATCTTCAACGTCTTCACAGCCTTCTTGCAAACTCTTATATCACTCGTAAACTCTTGCTTTACTCATAGCAGACTCACCATAGGCCTTTGTTAACATTTCACACACTTTGTTACACTTTATTCCATTTTTTACGCAAAATTTGATACAAATTCTTCGATCCATTTCTTTTAAGAAACGAAAACGCCAAGCTCATAAAAACACGTCTAACCTTAGTAGCTGTCACTGGCAATGTCAACAATGAAAACAGCTGAAAGTTTTATCATACTTCAAGAGCATATATACCAACAAAATAAAAAAAAATGTTTGAGAATCGGACTCTCCAAGCCCGCGAAAGTAAAAAATTCTCGTTACCTTCTGAACACACCTCGTATATACATTCGCACAGACACATAAACGACCTCTCAAAAGTGATTTACAGATCATGATCGGCATTCAATTCAATTTTCCGGGCTTAACTCCTATTATGATAAGCGATACAAAACACATTTTCCATTGGAAATTAGTTTATTAAATTTGAAAACGCATGTGGATTTCAAGATGCTGAAGAATTCAATGAAAATTGGTATGCAAGTATCTCAGAACCATTACAAAAATAATAAAATAGTTTCCTAGTCTTGCTATTCACAACGAATTACCTCTAACCTGTTTGTAAAACTTAGTTTAAAATTTAATTGCTCAAACTAACCTAGTGATATATAAAAAAACCGGGAAATCGGTGGGAATTGTTTCGGATGATGTTTTTGAATGATGTAACATTTGGTTAAGAAATTTTTAATAAAATAAAAACTAAATCAATCTCATACAACGTAATAGTATTACAGCAGATGAATTTCGTGTTTTTGTTTTACCAATGATGCAGCTAATTTTAGACAGTTGTTTTTCGTAATAGTAAGTTTTTAAATGAAGTTTATGAAATAACTTAAAACAGCCATAGTTAAAATTGTGGATTGAAATATTCTTTTACACAATACAAAAATTTTTAATTTAAATAAAAAGAATAATTATATTTATTACATTACGAATACTGTAATATCAATAAAACAAAATTCACTTAATCAACGTGAATCTTTTTCAACGTTTATCTTTTCCTTTCGCAACATATGAATCAAACAAAATATTTTCAAACTCGAAAGCGCGTAAAATCACACAATAAAAACTTTTATTACGTAATGGTATCACACACATACTTTTATAGCAGTAATAAAACTGTAAATATTTTACAGTATAAACTTTTAATGTTTCAAGTTTAGTATTGCATGAATACGAATTTTGAAACATAAAACTTTAATATTAATTCATTTAAAATTTACAACTTCACTGCGTTTCTTCAGACAAAAAGTTTACCAAGTGGAAAATTACATTGCACTTATGATTTAACAAAAAATAAAATGACAAAAGAACAAAAGCGATTGTTTCGTTGTTGTTCTTGATAAATTTAAACTATAAAGTTTAAAGATCATAAACTGAAAGTTATAATTTTTTTAATAAGGAAGTTTTTAATGGCTGATATTCTTTACTTGGAAAAATATTGTTATTAAAAATAAGATGTAATATTGTTTTAAAAGTATTTTTCAACAATTAAACTATAACGCATTCAAAAGCTGAATTTTTATCTTTTCCTAATGTACAATAATCAGTTGAGGTTATGACTAGTTCCACTGATTCTGCCTTTCTAATATCCCGTTATCTTCTAAACTACATGAGAAAAAAGTAATTTTTTACCCAACATTATTTTAAACGAAGATATATTCACCGGCATCCAGGCTTTGTTTTTTCCGGCTGGATTATTCGGTTCCCGCTTGAGCTTCCCTTTAAGTTTAAGCTGGCTGACACTTTACCTTGTACTGTAATTTTGCTGAAAACGGGCGGGGAATAATGCAGACAAATATTAACAGGAACAATTAAGTTTTTTTACCAAACTTATAATTTATTTAAATAGGATTAAGAATAGAGACTTAAAAAATTGAACAAAAGTATATTTATAGGAAAAATATTTATTTTAATAAAAGTTTATTTATGAAATATTTATGGAGTATGAAACAGAAGTAGCGAAGGGGGAAATGAACTGCACAACAATTAAATTTGCTTTTACAGAGGGAATGATATTGGTTGTCATCAAACAACAAAATTGACTGTATGAATGTTAATTGTAATTTTTACTGTTTTAGTATTCGAAGTATGTAAACATTATGCCTACGTGATAGTAATATATTTAAATTTTTATGAATACATTTTAAGGTCTACTGAGTCTCATTTTTTATGACTTTCTGGATTCTACCCTCTCTCTCTCTCTCTCTCTCTCTCTCTCTCTCTCTCTCTCTCTCTGTGTGTGTGTGTGTGTGTGTGTGTGTGTGTGTGTGTGTGTGTGTGTGTGTGTGTGTGTGTGTGTGTGTGTGTGTTTAAACAATATAGGATATTATCAAAGTCTCTTCTGTAAATTCTGGTAAAATGTCGTTAAAATATTGTTCTAATATGCCAAAACAATAGCTACATTAAAAAAAACTGAGAAATTAGCGTTTTCTCAAAAATTTTCTACCTAGCAACTGTTTTTATTGTTTTTTATTTTTTAATATATAACATACATGAATATATGCTACTCAAGTCAGTGTTTTAAGTTTGAAATCAAAGTTGCTTACGGTTGGGAAGTAAATTATAAAAAAAAACTTTATAAATCAGTTTTGAGAAATTAAGCAAATTTTTCAAATATTTTGTTGATTGGCGTAATTTGAAGCCGTTGTATTTATGCAGGAGAACACACATACACTTTTGTCTGTGTACTTGAACGTTTCATTCAATTAAACCGCTTTTTTAATTTAATATTTTGAACAAAGCTTATGCAGTGTTTACAATGTTTAATTATTCTCTGTCAAAAACAATGTTGAAATTACTGTTTCTTTGACTTGAAAGAATTCACCCAATTTTACAATAGAGAGACAGAGATACGAAAACAAATTTAGAGATTTATAAGTCAAAACCACATTTAAATTCAGTGGAGCCGGAAAAGGATATATCCATAATAAAATGACTAACATGATTTTGTGCAAATACTGAGGCGCCTTGTTTTTTTAATTATACATATATGCTTCTATGTACTTGGATTTCAATGTTTACAAAGATTTAGATCTGATGCAAGTTATGAAAAAGAAAGGACCAGCTAATTTCAAAGAAAAAAATCAGCTGATTTTAATAAAAAAAAGAGCACAGACTTTGTGCTTAAGTTTAATCTTTCTACAAAACAGACAAAATGTAAAGCAATATTTCTTCTAAACACTATTTAAATTGAAAGTTTTTAACGGTGAAACCATAATGGTTTTTCACTGCGAAAAAAGTAATCAATGTAAAGTAAAAGGTTTCAATATAATTAAAGTAAAAGGCACTATTACACGTTTGAATTGGTAGATTTAAAAACGAAACTTAAAAAAAATATTCTTACATTGTAATCAAGACTGTAACGTAATACTTTTTTTATTTTACATTTTATGTTGAGGAAAATAAAAAACGCAGAAATATACCATATACCAATTTTGTAATGTAAGAGCAGTGACAAATATAACAATGTGTCACGTCTAATCAAGTTTTGCAAAAAACCTAGATTGCGTTCTGGCCGTCTTGTTTTTGTTGGAATGAAACGGCAGTGTCTGCCACTGAAGAGATGCTCAAGGAGAAATAACGAAAGTAAGTTTTATGCATTCAGTAATTGAATTTCACAACTCATAAAAACGCAATCTCCATAACGTATGAAGTACTAGTTTGTCAAAACGAGCCACGAGATAAGGCTTCCTGAATTTTTATTTGTTTTTGTTTTAGAAGATTTATTTGTAAAAATCAAATAGCTTGTTTTTGGTGTACTTTTAATTTAAACAAATAAGTTTAAAGTTTTCATGAATTTATCGTATTTACATGTGCTCGGTAGTAAATGTAAGTAGTAATTTAAATAGTACCATAGAAAATGTAAGTAGTAATATAAATAGTACTATAGTAAATGTAAGTAGTCATGTAAATAGTACTATAGTAAATGTAAGTAGTCATGTAAATTGTACTATAGTAAATGTAAGTAGTAATGTAAATAGTACTATAGTAAATGTATGTAGCAATGTGAATAGTACTATAGTATATGTAAGTAGTAATGTAAATTGTACTATAGTAAATGTAAGTAGTAATGTAAATAGTACTATAGTAAATGTATGTAGCAATGTGAATAGTACTATAGTATATGTAAGTAGTAATGTAAATTGTACTATAGTAAATGTAAGTAGTAATGTAAATAGTACTATAGTAAATGTAAGTAGTAATGTAAATAGTACTACAGTAAATGTAAGTAGTAATGTAAATAGTACTATAGTAAATGTAAGTAGTAATGTAAATAGTACTATAGTAAATGTAAGTAGTAATGTAAATAGTACTATAGTAAATGTAAGTAGTAATGTAAATAGTACTATAGTAAATGTAAGTAGTCATGTAAATAGTACTATAGTAAATGTAAGTAGTAATGTAAATAGTACTATAGTAAATGTAAGTAGTAATGTAAATAGTACTATAGTAAATGTAAGTAGTAATGTAAATAGTACTATAGTAAATGTAAGTAGTCATGTAAATTGTACTATAGTAAATGTAAGTAGTAATGTAAATAGTACTATAGTAAATGTATGTAGCAATGTGAATAGTACTATAGTATATGTAAGTAGTAATGTAAATTGTACTATAGTAAATGTAAGTAGTAATGTAAATAGTACTATAGTAAATGTAAGTAGTAATGTAAATAGTACTACAGTAAATGTAAGTAGTAATGTAAATAGTACTATAGTAAATGTAAGTAGTAATGTAAATAGTACTATAGTAAATGTAAGTAGTAATGTAAATAGTACTATAGTAAATGTAAGCGTACAATTTATATACAGTTTTTGTCAAACTCGTTTTTATGATCATATGATTATGGTAATCTGAGTGACCTGACTGAAAGGAATTAAAACTTAAAATTAATTTTAACGGTAGTTTATAGAAATCCGTTATCTGGTAAATTGCGTTCTTTGTAAGAAAATAACCGGTAATTAATATTTAAATATATTGTTTTAATATCTTTGACACTTTGGCTTTACCATTGTAATTAAAGTATAATCTTAAATGCTATATTAGATAATAAGAAAATGTTGAACAAAACTTTACCTTTACCTAATTTTACAATAGAGAGACAGAGATACGAAAACAAATTTAGAGATTTATAAGTCAAAACTACATTTAAATTCAGTAGAGCCGGAAAAGGATATAGCCGTAATAAAATGACTAACATGATTTTGTGCAAATACTAAGGCGCCTTGTTTTTTTTAGTTATACATATATGCTTCTATGTACTTGGATTTTAATGTTTACAAATATTTAGATCTGTTACGAATTATGAAAAAGAAAGGATCAGCTGATTTCAGCAAAGTCTGAAATGCTACACTAAGGACCATATCGCGGGACGCTTTAGCTGATGCTAAAAATGCTCTTTTTTTAATCTTATTTAAGCACATACATTAAAAAAATGATTTCTGAATCAAATTATTCTTACTTTTACCCACTCTGCAAAAGGTCAACCTTATAGCACCCTTTCTAAAATTGTTGGTAATTATTAAAAAAGGCCCTTTTGTCGAGGTTTATAAATAAATAAAAATACATTTTAGAGATTTCATTGACCTAAAAGGTAGAAATTAAAAAGGGTCATGAAAACCTAAAATTTTAATTTTAGTTTTATTTTTTAATTCAAAACAAAACCCTTCGCTATTAGTATCACTTCTACTTCCAAATAAAATTCTATTGTAGGTAAATAACAGTGATATTTAGAATTTAATATTTTATTCTTTAACTTCTCGTAAATATTTTTTTGACATTAACTCCTATAATTTTCATGGGTATGGGCTGCTATAAAAATCAAATTTTTTAGTAATCGGTTGTATCGTTTATGAGTGAGAGGGGGGATATAAAAAATCAGACAGACAGACAGACAGACGGAGCGAGGTTAAGTATGGTTCTTGGCTTTGCCTACGGACTAGACAAATATATAAAGCAATTTCCTTTACGCTCATCCTATCGTAATGAGTGTTTGAAGTTGTTAGTTGTGTTCAAATCCCTTGAAGGGGATTACATATTTTAATTACTGCTTTATAATCTGGTCGGTCATTAATTTATACCTTGTAGCAGTGAAACTTTGTGATTGATTAAGTACATCAAGTAAATATTAAAATATAAATTAAAATATTAAAAAACGTTTCGAATAAACTCGTTTGACGTAACTATTTTTTTTATACTTAAACAAGAATGACTGAAAAACAGACAGATTTTCATCTTAAGAACATATTAGTAATAAAATATACTATTTTTAATTTAAAAATAAATCTATGTTCAGTATAATAATCTGCCTTCCACAGCTTCGTCAATTCTTCTTTCGTTGACGCGTTTCGGAGAATCTCCATCTTCAAAAACTATATCTATACTCTATAGGTTTTGAAGATGGAGGTTTTCCGAAACGCTTCAACGAAAGAAGAATTTACGAAGCTGGGGAAGGCAGATTATTATACTGAACATAGTGAAAATAATCCTAGCAGAAAAGAAGAAGAATATAAAAAGAATTAACAAAATTTTGTGAATATTTTTAAAATTTAGCACCAAAAACATCGTTAGTCATAAAATTAATAACAGAAATTAACCCTGTTTGCAGTTAGCTTTTTCCAATTTATTTTACTTCCAATTTTTTATACATATTTAAATTGTATATTTACAATTTATATCATTGTATACTTACAATGTATATCATACTCTTATTGTACGATCAAAATTTGACTTAAGTAAAATCTTGTGAATCAGTTTTCCAGTTTTTTATATTTAACTTCTGAACCATTTTTATTTCCAAGAGAAATAATTGAACATGTGAAAATTTGTGAAATATGTTTTTGCAAGCTCTATGTAAAACAATACGAAACATTAGTAATTACAGTTTTGTTGTATATCAAAACCAACCATAATTACTTGCCAATCTTTCAATATTTACATAACGATCGATGTTTTAATCACGCCAGCATTTATGGTTGCGCGTTGATTGAGTTTGTCCGTATAAATTATGCCTTATTTAATCCAATGTTAATGTTGACCTGGCGGACGGAATAAATGTATGCAAATACACGCTCGATACAATAAAATTATATTTATCCAACGCTGGGCGACCTACGCACGGAGCGTGGGCGCTGCCATGTCAATGCTTGGAAGTGGCTTGTAACTTTGTTAACGTTCCGTTTTTCGAACTTTTATTTACACAATATAATTTAAAAAAACACTCAAAATAAAACGAAAATCAATGAAAAACACTGAAAGCGAATAACAGTGATTAGCTATAACTGTAGCGCTAACACGAATAAATTTTCTAATTTTTATAAAAGCGAAAAAAAAACGTTTCAATGAAAATCATCCAAGTAAACACTATGATTTTGACAATAAGCAAGCCAAGATCGATAAGCAGCAAAATGCGTTAATCCGTTTTAAACTGTTGAAATTAAAATAGAAAAGACTTATTTATGTTAAGAGGAGTGATCGTAGCTCACTCGGTAAAGAGGCGAGTAGTTTAGTAAAACTGTAAAGGTACACAGTTTCGAATTACTACCGTTATATTTTAACGTGTCATGTCGATTTCCCATCTTCGTTATTTTAATTAGGAACATACCTCGAGGAAAAGATACAATAGCTACTTTTGTCGTTGATACTTCCTTCTATTATTACATCAGCGGACACGGTAGAAGCTACTGAGAAACGTCGAGATACCCTTGACAAGGTCAATGCTTGGACAAAGAAGTGGCGCATCTAAATCAACTCACGCAAACTTTACTAACAAAAGAATTAATGCAGTGCTTGTGTTTCTTAACTGTAAAACAATTCCTTGTAGAAATGAAGGAAGCACCTTGGCATGACATTAGATGCTAGATTAAACTGGAAGGCACACATTAAAAAGAATAACTTGATATTAGGTTTAAAAAAAAATTACTGACTCCTCGGTAGAAGATCAGAATTCTAATTCTGCTAATTCTAATTTTAAATCAATAAACTGCTCTTGTATAAACAATACTAAGACAGTTCATAATTAAATATACCGCTTTTCATTTTTTTAATATTTTAAGTCACTTAATATGTAGAGCGAAACATTATTTAATTGTAGTTTTTTAAATCTAAAAAAGGTACAAACTTTTTTGTACATCACTAAAGTGAGGTTAGATTAGACCATAAATGTTAAAACTTACTATCCAAACGTTATTTAGAAAATTATTTGAAAAATGATGTCTTTGTTTGAAAAAGCCTGAATTATTTAAAAAGTAAATTGATAATTATTGTCATTTAAACTAAAACAGTCCCTTTTAACACTGTACTAATTGGAAACCTTAAAATTCGTTTTCCGTATTAGTAGATTTAAATAAATCTACCTGCCTCATTTTATGGCATTTTCATGTATGTGAACCTATACTGTAGAAAACAAATACATTTCATCAATTTGTGCAATGTAATTTGACATTTACCATTGTTTAAAATTTAAAATTCATATTGTAACATAATGCACCCTAACATATGCTGAAAGTTACGTAGAATTTATAATTGTTTGCAGCGATCAAATCATATTGTAAAATAGTTACCATCCTATAACAAACTGAAAATAATACAAAATATATGTGTATAGTAAAAAAATCATAAATACTACACTGTTCTAAACTGAATACTATGCAGACTTTTACCGAATAAATTATTGATTAATATACCTGTTCGCAATTTCAGATATAGGATGCACCCATGGCATTCAAAAATGTGCTCATCCTGAAATCCTTCAGTCCATACCGAAATTTCTTAAGCCTTTGTGCTTTAATTAATTATTTTAATTAAGTATTTGTAAAAGCTGTAATTTCTTATAGGTTCAATTGTTCGGTAGACTTTATTTTGAAACTTTATATTCATATTTTTTTCACGTAATCCCTGATTTCGTCATCATACACTCACATTTATTTAAGTATTTGATGTTGTAGCAGAAGTTTATTGTGAGTTATCTCCGAGTTTTTCCCCAAATCCCACTTCGCGTTTTTATATTTTAAATTTAGTTTATATTTTTATTTTTTAAAAAGGTGTTTTCCGCCTAAAATTTGCATTAACAAGGAACTGTGCTGTGATTGCTTAAGGTCTCATCTGTTTCAACGTTTGCTGGTGGTAAAATAATGTAATTTGGACAAAATTACTGTTATTTTGTAAATTACAATAATTTTATTCATTTGTTTCAAAACCACCAAAAGAAAAACTGAAATTATTTGTGTGTGCGTGCGTACGTGAGTATATGCGCGTATGTTTCTTTTAGAAATTCAAATAATAATGGAACGCAGTTTTTTCACTAACGTGATGGGAGAAAAATTTTCACATATTTATCACTTCGATGATTCTTCTCAACGTTTTTTGCTTTGAAAAATCATTCATATCAGCATTAAAAATTTGCATGATAAAACGGTGACAGGTTTATTTCTGTAATTTTGGTCGAAATTGGAATTTACAAATGCTAAGTTTTGCACTTTTTAATTTTAGTTAAGATGGTAAAATCATATTTTTAAAACTATCTGAAATACAAAAGATATGACTTCTTAGCAGTTCGGAATAGATTCTGAAAGTTTTAAACAGATTTTTGTTGAATTAATTACCAAAACATATTTGTTTGCTAAGAATGAATCAAATTGACATGCATTATCTAATTAAAACTGCCAAATTATATTGAAAATGAACTGTGATCGTTGTACAATTAATTTTTTTGTCTTTAAAATGAATTTAAATTATTTGAATGCAAATATATGCAAGTTTTAACGCCGATTAAAGTGGTGTAATTAGAATATCAAATAAGTTCTACATGTTTAAAGATTTGAAATAGCTGTGATTTTGAAACTGTTCAAATAATTTTCCTGGGAATTAAACTTGACTTAGCTACTAAAAAATTAAAATTTTGTGCCAATTAGTAACAAAATTACAAGCATACACATACATATATGTACAAGTTTTAATGGAACCTCAAAAAAATGATTTAGCCATCAGAATATTCTGTCATTTTAAGATATGGGGACTGGACATTACTTCGATGGCCTCACCAATAGTTCTTTTACTAAAGAAATTTTACTATTAAATACGCAATGAAATCTAGAAGCGAAGAAACGTCACCACATTTATACAAAATATTAGCCGAGCCCTCAAGTCAAGTCTCTTCACTACACCCACATAGCTTCATACAGCAAAGGAGATGGCACTAATTGAGTTTCAGCCGGCACTAGGGGGTGGCTTCATTATTCCTACCCCTCCGCCACTCCGCGGAGATTTCTGCTCTACTCCCGCGTGTCTTGGTGGGGAAATGCAGACATACGTGTTTATATGAGTTCTTGTTCTTGATTAACTCCAAAATACATCTGCAGTGGAATCAAGAAAGAAACCTGGCAAAATAAAGTAATAATGCAATGTAATTTCATTTATACAACATAGTACATTGTAAGGCACAACCCAATATTTGATTGTAAAATAAAATACTTTGTTTGGGTAGTAATTAAAAAGGAAAGATAAAATAGTATAGGTTTATTTATTAATAAATAATTGCAATTGTTGATAATACAATATACATTTTGATAAACATTAAAGGATAAAATATATATTATGGCATAGTTTATAATTCAGTGTTATACTGAAGTAAATATTTTAATTATTATTAAAGTTTTATTTTTGAATTATGAAAATATAGACAATACAATCAGTATTTATTGTAATACAATGTTATATATTGATAAAGTATTATTGCAATGCAAAATATAATAATTCTTTTTTATCAACATCACAACAGTTTGAGCTTTTGGTCATATGACCCCATCGCACAACAGTTGATATTTCAATATTTCTGTGGACAGTAATTAAAAGGTTGAATATAAGTATTGTAGTTATTACTTTTTCATTATTACGCTATTTAAAAAATATTGATATTCAAACTATTGATACTGATGGTCGATGTGGCTAAGGCACCTGTTAGTCTGCTATAAACCCTTATCGTGAACACTGATCCCTCTTCTCCTCACTAGTCTAACTACTTTTTGAATAAAAATCAAAGGTTAAAATATGAATTGTGGAGATATTAAATTATATATTGAAATATAATTACATATTTAAATTCAAATTATATATTGAAGTATGATTGCAACAACGATATTGCAATATGTATTTGGGTAACCATTAAATAGTCCAATTTATGTTCAACATTTGATTGATTTAGGTATTTATGTCAGTTCAATTTAAAAAATTTGAAAATTTACTCGATTTCGAAAAATATTTGAAAAAATTTTTTAGTATGAATAAGACTAATTTAAAATCTGCACAAATAGTTCATCCTATACGAAGTATCTTTGTTAAGCAAGATTGTTCATTGGGCACCAAAGAAGCTCGAGACGTTAGTTAAGAAAGCTAATTTACTATAACAAGACTTGACGGGTTTGACAGGTGTAAGCTCCACGTTCATCAATAAACATTACGCCTAACTTCAAAGTCAATAAATAGCGAAAACCCTTAAAATGTAAAGTTGTTCAACCGCCTCCACCTTAAGTACCGTCACTCGACCCAGACAATTTGAACATTTTGCAATATGGTGAAAGTTCTAATGTTGTTTTACAGTTAATTTAATAATTTTAACTATATTTAAACTGATCGCATTAAATGGAGATTGATTTAATAAACTGTTATTTTCGAAGATTATAGTGAAGTGGCATATATAAAATTATATAATAAGTTTATAATATAATATATATTTATATTAATAGCTAAAGATCATTGATTGCAATGATAAAGGGATGCGAAAATAAAACTTTTTAGAAAGGTTTTAAGCAAAAAGTGTAATACAGTAGAGTTTATTGCTAATTATTCTAGAACAGTGTTACCAACGACAACAAATTTTCCTTAAATTATTAATTTCTTCTAATAATAAGGTGAAAAATGCTGTTAACTAACCGAGTAGGGATTTTATTGACAACTATAAGGAATTAGACAGGACTAAAGTTCAACAAAAGTTGTTTGGTGTCCGTTAAATCAAAGTTTAATTACCTATAAAACAATTATAATTACTCAACAAAACAAATATTAATCATGAACTAAGAATAATGTTTTTTTTCAGAATGTTACTCAATCCGAATTCTTAATATGGGAATTAATTTGATACTGACGTAATTAATTTTTTATTACTGTGAGTAATGGATTATTTGTCTTTTATTACTGTGGTTACGTGTTTAATTAATTTAAATTTACTCTATCAAACAAGCTATAAACCGAATGAAAATTAAAAAAAAGTTATGAAAGAAACGAAATACATTTATGAATACTAAATGTAAGATATCCGTTATTGGTTATGACCTGGATCACGTAAAACTATTCTTAGTTATGTAGTTTGCTTTACGTGCTTTCCTCTAATAAAATTTCCTTAAAAAAGTCTAACAAGTTTACTACTGCGTTTTAATTCTTATTATATTGAAGTTCATTTTGTACCAACAAAAACATTTTACGCACAACACGTCTTGAATCTTATAAAAAAATTCTGTCTTTAAAGATTTCGAGATCTCGTTAAAGTTAAGATCTTTGACCACAAAAAGGATAAAAATAATACGAATAAGCTTTGTCAAAATTCAACGGAGTGAAATGTTTTTGAAGTAATCATAAGATAAGCCTATTACTTCAACATTTAAACTACGCAAAAGTGAAAAACATCGGATTTTATTGCAAATAGAGAGTTATATGGAAATATGAGAGTAAAACGTAAATGGGATAAATTTAAAAAAAAACATCGCCGAAGTTGAAATCATAATTTTATTTGTCCATATTGCAACTAATACTTTGTCATTTATTATAAAACCTGGCTGTTTTCTATTTCTTACTTTAGCAAGCCAACAAAATATTTTTATTATAAATTATGTCATAGCCAAAGTTCTTTGTTTAAAAAGGATGTCGAAACTTGAAGTGAAATTAGCTTTTCTGTGAAATGAAGAGAAATTAATCTTAGAAAATTAAAAAATATAATTAAATTAGAATTAATTAGATTATATATATTTTCCACTGTTTTGCAAAATGTTCAAATTATCTGGGTCGAATGACGGTGTTTACGGTGGAGGCAGTTGTTCAACTTTACATTTTAAAGGTTTTCGCTATTTATTGATTTTGAAGTTCAGCGTAATGTTTATTGTTTAATACACAAAAAACAGTATTGTTTGCAAACTTTCCCGTAAATTTTGTTATAGGTTGATCAGGAAACAGATTTTTTTTAGAATGCGTTCGGCAGATTTTGTTCAAATTCCTGTCATAAATAAAAGTTTACATAAAAATTAAGTTTTGGAAAGTATACATAAAATATATGTATGGTTCGATTGTAAATTGACATAAAAAATGAAACAGTGTTTTTTTCGAATATTAAACGTAAATTTCATTATATTCAAATTAAAAATTTTATTAATTCATTTATAAAAATATTTTGTTTTTATGGATAGCTTCAAAACTGCATTGTTGTGTGTGTTTTCATAATGTGTTTTCTCTACTTATTTAATTTTTATGTAATACTTAATTCTAAGTTTTAGAAACATTGTTTTATTCCTACAGTTTTATTTCAAATAAATTAATAAGAAATGGTAAAAAGATGCTATCGAAATAATCACAAGTTCATAATGACAATCGAGTTTATGTAATGTCATTATGCGAAAACAAAACACACTTATTACTTTAAAAGAACGATTTAAAAATTTTAAAATAATATGTCTTTTTAAATATCACCAACGTTATAGCTGACCTTTGTTGTAACCTGGATAATCTAACGCTGAGCTTATCTAAGTGTCAAGATATCTTAAGTGGAGCGATTATCGTAATCGAAGGAGTCGTTCAACTCTTCTCATCTTGACGAAACAAACTTTTCAAAGCACAAGGATATTTTTCACCTTTTTGTTCTTGGTATAAATAATGCACTTAAAGAAGCTAGTGTAAATAAATTGTGCGAAAACAGTGCACGAAGTGTTTCGCACTAAAAAGGATACATGCTAATTTCTCAAAATCGGTTATTCAGGTTTTGATCACAAATGAAAACTCATAGCTCAAGTTAGCGTACTTGGATTGAAAATATAAATTTTCAAGTAAACAGTAATATAGCCGAAATATAAAATGCAGATAAATTAAATGTAAGAGATCTAATAAACGAGCAGGACAATTTTTGTAATTTCTCATTCTTTTAAAATATATTACCACATCAATTAATTAATTAAAAAATAAGAGTGTAAATGTGTTATAATGAAATTAGTTTTAATATTTAAATCTGTAATCAAAGCGACCACTATAATAAATATAGAAGAATAACAAAATATCTTAATGAAACATCTTAAATTTCCCAACTAATTTAGTTGTAATAAAATCTCACTGGCGCCAAATTTCAGGCCACTAAGTTTGTGGAAAGTGTGATTTAGTGTCAAATTTGTTTCACTATGCTTATACATTTAATCTATATTTAAAGGATAAATGAAAACCATTTTTTGGATATAATCATTTACCTGAAATGATGTATTATATGTTCGTAGTTATTACAAACTTTTTATTAGAAAAATGTAGTATTGAGCAGCCATCATGGTAAGACACAGACCTAAGACCACGGAACTTGAAATGAGCTCTGTTCCTTAATTCTACATTACTTTTTGAGAAGGTAGTTAACATTTTTATAGGGAATATGATAAAAATGTGTGTGTGTGTGTTAGCAAGTTAAATTGCAATTGTGGTTCTATTTGATTCAAACATGGCCACAAATCGATTTAAAATATACTGTATACATATTATGTGAATCAGCAAACTCACGTTCGCAATTTTAGTTTCATTTGATTTAGCCTTAGAACTAAAATCGATTTTTATAATAGCTTGGTCAGGACCATAACTAGTAAAATGTGTAACTTAGTTTAAAAAAGGCAACAATTTAATTTTTTTAATTCAACATACTTGTCTTAAATATTTTTGAAAATCTATTATCGGAATAACTGTTAAAAATTACATTAATATCCATTTTGAATTTTCCAAAAAGTATTGAATTTGCGGAATTTAATTTGGCAGTGTTCATTTTTTTAATTTTCAATGTAACTTAAGAATTTATAGGACTAATATATATATACAGGATTTAATGCTTATATTGATGTTAAAATCAGCATGACATCAAGTTTTTACGTTTGAAAAAAAATTGATCTAAATTTGTTAAAGATAATTTTCCCGAAAAATATCAAACTTTCTACATAAATCTTGCGTGATAAAGCGAAAAAATCGAAAATGAATATTTTTTTAAAAACTTGTTTTATGCTATAAGGAACAAAAACACGTTATACTAATCCTTATTAAACAGATTTACTTTACTGTACAAACATTAAAATAAAACGTAAGCCTTCCAACAAATATTTTCCTTTAAATCGATAACTTCACACACACACACACACACACACACACACACACACACACACACACACACACACACACACACACACACACACACACACACACACACACACACACACACACACACACACACACACACACACACACACACACACACACACACACACACACACACATATATATATATATATATATATAATCTTTCCAAATAATCCGATTATTCTTATATTTGCAATATTTTGAATGCTCTTTAAAGTTTTGCGTGAAATTTTGTTTCAAGGAAAAATATTGATAATACAGATAATTAAATATAAGTGAATTTTCATTTAAAAAATTATTGAAACGGACATTATTGTAAGTCCCGGGGACATTGATCTTGAAATCAGAGCCAATTCCGATCCCTGTATAACTTTTAGAACTGTTATTGACATTTTCACGCATATTTTGTTATACTAATTTAATTGTAGGATCAGATTTTAAATTTTTGTTATTTAAAAACTTAATATTAGGAAATGCGCTTTAATTATGTCAGCTAGCCAGCTGTGTGCCGCGTTTATTTAATGTTGTAATTACATCATTGTTAATTAATATATTGATTAATTAATTACTGATTTAATCTCTCTTTGTTCGTACAAAGTTTCAATGCCGGTTATCTAACTTGTGAACTGGCTTTGATAAATTACATTCTTGTTTCCGATGACATTAGTGACACAGGAGGCTTTAGTCCATCGAGATAAATGACTATTTAAGTTAGGTTCACACGTCATGCGCTCAACAACTTGTCTGAAAGTAAAGTAAATTGATGCTAAACAAATAAATGGAACAGAGTATTCACGTGAAGTGTTTTTAAGCCGCGCAGGTAAAGCGTTATTAGGGATCTAATGTTCTCGCGCGGTTGTCTATCTGTGCGGCATCTAGTGTCAACACCATTAATTGTTGGAAAATAAAAATAAAGTTTTTCGTTTCGTTCAGTGTTCCAGACAAAATCTAAGGTACAAATGAATTTTTAATTAATTTTCATTTAAAAAATGAGCTACTGGAACGGTTTTTAGATCGTTGAAATGAATATTGATTTTCACGTCTAAATCACTTTTTAAGAGTATTGTGTGGAAATTAAAAATAAAGTTTTTCATTTCGTTCAGTGTTCCAGACAAAATCAAAGGTACAAGTGAATTTTTAACTAATTTTCATTTAAAAAAATGAGCTAATGGAACGGTTTTTAGATCCGTTGAAATGAGTGTTGATTTTCACGTCTAAATCACTTTTTAAGGGTGTTGTGTATGTATACATGATTCAAACATGACATACAAATTGATTTTCATAGCTTAAACTAGTTCGTTATTTTGGAAAAATTCGCTTAACAGTTTCAAAATGTCGGCTCTTTTAAATATTTTAAAAGCAATACATTTTTTTGTTAGATATTTTTGAAAATATGATTTCACCGACATAATAATAGCATCGACATTAGACTCTACGCAAATTAGTATTTTAAATTTCGGAAAATCGTTAAAAGTATAAAATGTAACTTTATAGCGGACAGGATTATTTTTTTAAATTTTCGATGTAATTTAAAATTTTAAAATACTGGAATAATGATTTCAGCGCTGATTATGATGGTGAAATTAGAATTTCTTAAAAAGGTTTTTTAAATTTAGTATATTTACTTGAGTTTTTAAATGTTTGTAAACCAGTAGTTGAAAGAACAGCAAGCGTCGCAGGTATTCTTAATTAATTAGTATACAGAGCGCTTCACAACAGCACTCAAAGTTTTTCCTCCCATTTATCCACTAACCGAAATACTTACTAAATAATTTACTGCACTCACTTTAATGTTCAGTATTACAATAAATAATCAGCAACTACCCTCTCACATTGAATCATAGGTCGCCATCTTGAAAATTATATGGGGAAAACACTCACTATACGTATTTTGGATGTTGTACGAGGTGTGTTCAGAAAGTAACGAGAATTTTTAAATTTCGCGGGCTTGGAGAGTCCGATTGTCGAAATTTTTTAAAAATTATTTTGGTATACATGCCCTTGAAGTATGATACAACTTTCAGTTGTTTTCATTGTTGACGTTGTCTGTGACAGCCGCTAAGGTTAGACGTGTTTTTATGAGCTCGGCGATTTTCGTTTGTTAAAAGAAATGGATCAAAGAATTTGTATAAAAAAAATGGAATAAAATGTAACAAAGTGTGTGAAATGTTAAAAAAGGCTTATGGTGAGTCTGCTATGAGGAAAGCAAGAGTTTGTGAGTGATATAAGCGTTTCCAAGAAGGCCGTGATGACGTTGTATATGACGAACGCCCTGGACGTCCCAGCACATCAACAACCGATGAAAACGTGGAAAAAGTGAAAGTAATGGTTACGACCAATCGCCGAATCACAATTAAAGAGGTTGCTGATGATGTTGGCATATCGATTGAATCATCATGACATTGTTTCCAATGTTTTGTGTATGAAACGCGTGGCAGCAAAATTCTTTCCAAAATTGTTGAATTTTGAACAAAAACAGCGGCGAATGGAAGTTGCTCAGGAGTCACTAAATGAAGTCAACGACGATGCAGAATCACTGAAAAGTATTATAACAGGTGACAGAACATGGATTTACGGATATGGCGTCGAAACTAAGGCTCAATCATCTCAGTAGAGGCATTCTGGCTCGCCAAGACCGAAAAAAGCTCGACAAGTGCGGTCGAACGTGAAGGTTATGCTCACTGTGTTCTTCGATATTAATGGCATATTGTATAATGAATTCTTGCCACGAGGTGAAACGGTCAATAAGGAGTACTACCTACAAGTTCAACGCCGTTTGCGTGAAGCAATCCGAAAAAAACGCCCGGATCTGTGGAAAAACAATTCATGGCTTTTGCACCACGATAATACACCAGCTCACACTTCATTGCTTCTTCGTAAATTTTTGACTCCAGCCTCCATATTCGCTAGATATGGCTCCGTGTGACTTTTTCC
The DNA here is from genome assembly GCA_022606455.1 of Callitettix versicolor. Classification (NCBI taxonomy): domain Eukaryota; kingdom Metazoa; phylum Arthropoda; class Insecta; order Hemiptera; family Cercopidae; genus Callitettix; species Callitettix versicolor. The sequence goes on from CM040191.1 coordinate 44,341,720, forward strand.
TATTTCCAAAAATATAGAGAACCTTAAAGGGCCGTCGTTTTACAGCCGTAGATGACATAAAAGCGCATCGCTGAAAGAACTAAAGGCTATCTCAAAGATCGAGTTTGAGATGTGTTTCGAGGATTGGAAGAAGCGCTGGCACAAGTGCATAATCTCCAATGGGGACTATTTTGAAGGCGACAACATCAATGTAGAAGAATAAATAAATATTTTGTTCAAAAAATTAAAATTCTCGTTACTTTCTGAACACATCTTGTATAAGATATCTTCGTAACAAATTTGACAACAGTCGACCAACGCGTTTTATTAAAATTGCGTACAATTGTCATCGTTAAATCAGAGGCCGCCATATTGAAACGGAAGTAAACAGGAAACATTGTTTGACAAACGTTATTGATTGTTATACAAGATACTTTCGTACCAAATTTAAAAACAATTATTTTAATGCGTTTAACAAAACCTGCATAAACTAGTTATTGTAAATCAAATGCCGCCATTTTGAAACGGAAGTAAATGGGAAAAACTTCTTACACATTTTCCTGGCTTTATAAGTGGTAAATTCCTATCAATTTTCAAAAATCAGTGCATTTGGCCAAAGCTGTATACACTCGTCATCGTTAAATTAGAGATCTTCATCTTGAAACAGAAGTAAATTGGGAAAATCTTAGACATACGTTATTTGGACTTTAAACTTGGGACGTTCGTGTGAAATTTTAAAACAATCGGTCAATGCGTTTGGCTAAAACAGCTTACACACGTTATTGGAAATTGCCTTATTTTTAAAAGAAAGTGAATAGGAAAAATCTTAGACATACCTCGTTCAGGCTTTAGTCTATAGAAGATAATTACGTTGCAAATTTGAAAACAATGTGTTTGATCAAAAACCAATTTAAGAACGGTCGAGTTCACAGAACACGCTCCGCTTGGTCAATCACGTTTGCACAACCTGGTGATTTTATTAGAAATACGAAAATAAATCTGTTTGTGGTAATTTAAAATACTAATTTATGGAGATTTAAACGGTTATTATAATTGGAAAATCAGAACTTCATAAAAAGTGTGATAGAAATTTTTTTTGGAAGTTCACATCCATCACGTCTACGAGACAGCTGATTTTTTTCCCAGCTCGTAAAAATATCTAAAGCATTATTGAAATGAACTTCAAAAATGTGCCAACGATGTAATTATTGTTGTAATTTGCAGTTGAGCATTATTCCACTCCCCCTTCCCCAAGTGTGTTAGCAACGTAATGGATGTGCCAGGGTAAACGTTGCTCTCAAAGAATTGCAACGGTTACTGTTATGCCGGCCTACGTGCCGCGAGTCTGAGAACAGTGTAATTATTGTAGAACGAAACAATTGCCACGTTTAAACGCCATCAACCTGTTGTGTTGTTGGCAGCGCTTCTTTACGTCGATGCAACTCTGCAGAAATTCTTAATGAAACAGCTCTGTAGATGAGTTTTTTTAATGAGTTTAATTCTAAGGAAATACAGTCAGCACAAAAACGCTTTTAAATGCTTTTCGTGTCAGTATTTTGTAGAAGCACGCTAAAGCTTTTTTACAGCGATGTTTTTGAAAGTAATTTAATTAGATTAATAGCAAGATTCCAGTATTTACTGTACAATATTTGCACTAAGTGCTATTACTTTGCGATTAGCTAGGAAGTCAAAACATTGAGTTACTTTTTTTTCTAAAAAACGTTTAGTATTTAAAAGGCAAAGTATGTCATTAATTTTAATTTAAAACTACTTTCAGTACACATATGTCTCGCTGAAGTGTACAAAATGTGAATGTCACGATAATATTTTTATACTTTACACTTTTTCGAAAACCTGATTTTTGCAACATTAAAATCTACGTAAATCGGCATTTGAAGTTTTCAATCTGTATAAAAATACAGATCTAAACCCGGAATTTTGATTAATTAAATTAGTAGATTCTAACACTGATCACGATACTTAAATCAGTTTTTTTAAAAGGATAATATAAATATGTAGTACATTTAAGAAAATTTTTAAAAAATTGTTGTGGATTTTACTGGTTAACGAAATTTTCTAAAATATTACCAAATTCGATTTTTGTGCCAACTTCGATCTTAATTTTTTAAAATTTCTTAACGTTCATACTTTATGGCAGTTAGTAAATAAGGACGTGATACTGAAAGGTTATGGCAGACACTACAGTCTCGAGCTTACCTATTTTGAGGTGTGAAAATTCAGATATAAACTGTGACAGACATCAGACACTTCAGATTAATTGCTTTCGCTAGAGTACTTATTCACACTGGCATTCATAAATAATTATAATATAACGCCCTTTCAAACACCGATCTAGGTGTTAAGATGGACGTCATTTGAAGATACCGTTTCTGGATCTTATCATGATGGCCAATATCTCATTTTTCAGTGGAGATTACCTTATAAATGTTATTTCTTTGTAATAACTTTCGTGAAAACCATTTATTATGGATTTTACCTTTATTTAACACTACAGTTTAAAACTTTACGGGAAAATACTGACAAATTATTGTGATCGGCGCATGAGCAGATCAACAAACAAGACGGGATCACTGTCAACAGGAATTTTGAAGACAGTATTTCTGATTATATTTGTGTTGTACTTGTATTTGTGTTGTGATTATATTGTGTTGTAATTAATGGAAAACCTTAACTTTTATACATAAATATTTTCAGAAATAATTATCGTGTAAGATATTCTTAAAAGGTACGCCTATACGTTTGCTAGTTAAGAACAAATGTGTGCTAGTTAAGACGTTGACCTAAAAGATTTACTCTTTTATCTCGCTTCTGATAATTATTTAAACTTGAAGAATATTCCTATTTGACAAATTTGTATTCAAACATAGCTATTGTGGCTGCCAACGTGATATTATCCCCTTCACAAAACTAGATTTATCAGTTTCCGATCATAATGTAGATAATAATGCAATTCATAATACCGTATCATCTTTGTAAATATTATGAAAGCCTATCTCTAGAATAAGTTTTGATGAATTATTAAAAATATAATGATGCTTTTATAATTTTAAAAACAATTATTTTAATGCGTTTAACAAAACCTGCGTAAACTAGTTATTGTAAATCAAATGCCGCTATCTTGAATGGGAAGAAAATGGGAAAAAGTCTTACACATTTTCCTGCTTTTATAAGTGGTAAATTGCTATCAATTTTCAAAAATCAGTGCATTTGGTCAAAGCTGAATACACTCGTCATCGTTAAATTAGAGATCTTCATCTTGAAACAGAAGTAAATTGGGAAAATCTTAGACATACGTTATTATACAGGAGCATCTTTCTCCTGAATGCGTTCCTGTCTTCAACGTCTGTTGAGTCTATTTCTGCATCATGTAGGTCTATTCTGACTTGTGCGATCCACGACGTTGTTGATTTGACTCCTTGTATATGCTTAAGGATTCTGTTGGCAAGTCTCGTTGTTGGGAGTCTACTGATGTGTCCATACAACCGAAGCCTCCTTCTTCTGATATCTGTTGCCAGGTTCGATATCTTCTCTTTGGTCTTCCGGGAGTGCAACCTGTATCCATCTTGTGTTAATCTCGAGCCAAGGAACTTCCTCAAGATTTTGCGTTCTTCCTTCAAAATATTTTCCATGCTAGCTTTTGTGTGGAGTGCTAGCGTCTCGCTTGTATGTAATACCTCCGGATTTATATATATATATATATATATATATATATATATACTCGTATATATAAATCAATTGGCAAGTGTTTAGGTACTACTATTAACAATTTTTAAAAAGTAATAAAAAATAATGTCATTAACACTCTTTAAGATCTGCATGATCATTAAAATATTTTAAATTACACTGCACAGAAAAATAAATATGTGAGGGTCAGTATTGTTTTCGTATTTTGTTTGCAGTAGGTAGTCACAAATAGTATTTTTAGATGATGAATGATTGGTAATAAATCCAGTTTTTTTATATATTATTTTGAATACACTGCATTTAAATTAGAAAATTACTTTAGCGAGGAAATAATTATTTAACTACAATTGAAGTTTAAAAACTTTTCATAAACTTTTAACTGTTTTAAAACATAAAGTGTTTTAGTTTTTATAGAAACATTCTTAGTGAAACATATTTCTTACAAATATTTTTTAAGACCGGTAATCTAAGAAAAGGGGATAAGTTTGAGCATGTGTCCGTCTGTCTGTCTGTTGGAAGCACCTCTTACCCCGACTGATCACACAAGACTTTAAGAAAATAGTATTTGGAGCGGCCAGAAGAAATATAGGAGTTGAAGGAAAAAAAAATAGTTAGGTGTAGTAGTTAAGGATTTTTTTTTAATTCTCGTTAATCTAGTTTGGAGTATCGTTTGAAGCTGGAAGTAATACTGGTTCCGAAAATAACATCATCAAAAGTTTTTCAGTAAGTCTTTCCTGTAATTTCCACAGTTTAGTCAAAAAAATCTCAAAAAGCATTTTTGACTATTTCTTATAAATAAACATAAATATATGACAGAAATATACAAATAGGATTTTTCAAAATGTTACTTATTTTTATACTTACAAATCTAAAAAAAATGGTTGAAAAGTTCACCAACTATTTTAGAAATATTTTTACGTTGCGAAACCTTTTAAAGTGTGGATAAAACGACTCATAAGTCATTTTTATGTTTGGCACCAGTACATTTCAATAGTATCACGTAAATCGTACCTACGAGTGGTAGGCCTGTATCGAGCACAAATTCCCTTAGAATGGATAAATGTTATTAAGTGTTTAATATATTTGTTAAAATCGGTGTAAACTCTATTATTTTGTTAAAACACTTTTCTACTAATTTTATAGTTCAGGAACACTGCAAGTTAAGGTTAATTATTGAACTTTTAAATTTGTTACTCGGAATTACTACATTAAATTTGAAATAAATTGAATTTTGTCTACAATGCAATCTTTTCTTGTTTGGCGTTTTCTTTGAAAAGCACAAAGGAGCAATCTCGATGAAGGATGATCAGAAAGAAACGCTGCATTGTGTTGTAGGCAGACAGTTTAATAATGTATACACGCTGAAGGTGAACAGATTGATGGATTCTTTATAGCTGATAACGATATTATATATACACTGTACATAAAAACCAATACATCCAGACTCTTTGGTAGCTGTTGTGAACGTTATTTCCAATAACCTATATACTTAGAAATGGAAATAAAATTGAAAATATATTGTTTTATATTATCGCAATGGTTAAATAAATTCATTTATCGTATTTATATTAATATTTAAAATGTGAACTATTTTTGTGTTACACAAATGCTTCAAGATCATATTTTATTTTAAACTGTTTATAATCTCTGGAACGTAAAAAAGGTTAAAATTTTAATTTTTGTTAATAATTTTAAATAATTTATCCAAGAGAAATGCAATAGGCCTATAGGTTTATTTGACTGAATACAGTATTTAAATTATCACCTGATTTAATTAGTAGATTCTTTTAGTCAATTAGCTATTAAATACAAAATGGGACAGATAAAAGGTAGACGTATGGTAAAAGGTAATTAATTGAATTGATTGTGTATACAGTAGGTACCACTCTAACGTTTAATAGTCCAAATGGAGTTTTGCAATTAAATATATTACTTTTTTGTTAAATACAACTATTATTGATGTATTTGCTCAATTAAGAACAACAAGTCACTGATAAAATAATTTTAATAAAAAGGGGTTTTCTATAGTGATTTTAATTTAGTTTATAAATAGTTTATATTTCATCACCAGTACAAATGAAGTGGCCACTTTGGTGCACGAACGTGTTTTACGTGCTAGGCGAAGCAGACAACGGGAATACAAGCGCCGGAATGGCACTTCAGGTACGAGTTATGAACGTTACTATTCATCTTGCTGCAAAATAACTCAATAAGCAAATAGAAGTTACATTTTATATCAGTTACTTGACTATGCCTGACATATTCAACTTTGTGCCAGTGGCAAAAATTACTATATTCATCTTCGTATTTCTATAGAAAGTGCAAAAGTTATCCCGTGTTGTTGCTGATTTTCCGCGTCACTTACGTAAGAGCTTTGAAAACTGTATTTTACGACTAAATACAATTTCAAAAGAAGATGCTTTCGGTGCAATATGATAAAAAATTGTTTTCTTAATTAACAATATTTTAGAATATTACACAAATATTCTTTTTTATAGACACATTTTTTTAAGTAAAAACTTTTAATGCGAGAATCTATCTTAGGCTCAGTACACTCAGGTTTTCGTGCTTTTGTGGTAGACAACTCTTTTTTGGGTGAATAAAATGATAACGTAAATATTTTCATGTAAACGAAGTTCACTAATAAATATGTAAATTAAAATTAACGCCATTATACTACATACGTAACCCTGCTACAACATTTCTTAGAGCGTTTATAGTTAAATTAAATCTTGCACATAGTTTTTATTATATTCTCCTTGCATATGGTGTAAAATAAATTTCATTAATAAATATTTAAATTACGAATAAATTATTTCGTATTACATGCTCATTAATTACAATTTTTAAAGCATTACCAGTTGGATATTTTGTACAAGACGGAAGGGTTATATCTGTAAACTATATTTTAAATATTTATTCAGTAATACTTAATTAAATGGGAAATTAATTACAGTAGTATACATTATAGATCTACCTTCATTAATTAAAATTTTCATTTCTCGTTACGTTACCGCCCTTTTAACAACAATCGTTTTTACTGATGCATATTTTACAAAATTAAAATTTTAGAAAACATAATTTAGTCTTATGCAATGTAAATTTATCTAATCCTTATCACAACTATGTAATTATTCTGTAGTTTGTAACAAGTTGTAAAATATATTTGTATTGTGCAACATAGACTAAAATAAAAACGTTAATAATCTTGACATTAAACTCCTTCCTAACGTGATAGAAGCTAATTTAAAAAGTGCATTTCTTCATCTTACTCGTTTTTTAAAGTATGTATTAGTATTTCCAATGTTAAAATTGCACTGAATATATCAAAATAAATCCTGACCGTGAAGCAAAATTTATTAATTTGATTTTGTTTCAATTATTTATATAAATGAGTTTAATAATAAATATTTAAATTATGATTAACGGCCTCTTATACTACATAAAAACACATCTAGTACACAATTGTTTGCAGTACTTTTTGTTTAATCTTTCACTATGATAAGTTCATCAGTATATTTAAGTTTGTTGAACACCGTTCAACAATATACCCATAAATATGTGTAGCTAAATTTTCTTTAATGTATGTTATATAATACGAGGGTTGTCCGTAAAATAAGGTTCCCAATAATTTGTTACAATGAAAAACATGTTTATTTGCATTGAATAATACATTTTTGGAAAGCTTACACTTTTTTCTATTTTCGACATAATCGCCGTTGAGATCGATGCATTTTTGCATACGGTGAACCATCTTTTGCGTGCCTGAGTCGACAAACTCTCGCGCTGAGCCGCGAAAGTAGATTAAAACGTCTTCTTTCAGTTCTCTCTGGTACTGAAATGCGTCCCATCTACGTATTTCTTCAAATTATGGAAGAGACAGTAGTCACTTAGGGCTAAGTCCGGGCTATAGGGCGGATGTGTGACAGTATATCATCCAAATTGGTTGATGAGATCGGTTGATATCGGGCGATGTGCGGACGAGCGTTGTCTTGATGGAAACAACTCCCTTCCATGAGCATGCCTCTTCTCTTGTTTTGAATCGCGAGCGAAGGTTCCTTAACGTCTCACAGTAACGATCAGCACTGATGGTTGTGCCGGTATCCATGAACTCGCACTACAATAACCCCTTCCTGTCCCAAAACACGCTCGCCATGACTTTGCTGGCAGACAGTGTTTGTTTGAACTTACGCGGCTTCGGCGACTCTGGATGTTTCCACTGACGTGATTGTTCTTTCCTTTCCGGTGTCGTATAGTGTACCCAGGTCTCGTTTCCAGTGACAAAGGAGTCCAAGAATTTCTTGCCATCGGTTTCGTAGGCCTGAAGAAATTTGCGGACCGCATCAATCCGCTGCCGTTTGTGGTCTGCTTGGGACCCATTTTGCAAAAATCTTGCTGTACCCTAAATGGTCTGTCAAAATTTTATCAATGCAGGTCTTGCTGACATCAGGGATCATCTCGGAAAGCTCCCGAACAGTCACCTTTGGATAGTACAGCATTGCTTCTTCCACTTTCGCAATCGTTTCATCCGAAACAGATGACCGTCCGGAACGCTGTTCATCATGAATTCTGTCTTTGAATTCTCTGCACGATTTGCGCACGTGTTCTATGCTCATACATTTTTCTCCGTAGTCTTCACACAGTTGGATATGATTGTCTACCGGTGCAGTGTTTTTTGCACATAAAAAACATATCACAGAGCGTAATTCGCCCTTGACGGAAGACAGAAGAGGTAACTCGATTTTTAACGGCTACCAAGGCAAGACTGAACGTAGCAGACCGCTCGCAGAGTGGGGATTGGGAGTGGAGGAACCAAGCTGTAAGCCAAGGTCACCGGATCCCGCGTAACAACGTTCGCAGCGACTATAGGGCCTTGGAAACCTTATTTTACGGACAGCCTTCGAATAAATAAGATTAGTAATGCAATTGGATCAGTACCAACCAGGAATGAAATACTTCAATTTTTAAAAAATTTCATTTTGGTCGACTAGTTTTCGACTGCCATATTTTTTTATTATTTGGGATAACCGCCATTTTTAAACTGTTGAACAAATTTTTTGTCTTTACCAACAAATTTTCAAAGATTTTACCGAGAACAGTTTTCGTGCGAATCGAAACAAAATTTATGAAAGTAAGATTCTAAAACTTCACGCACGCGCGCGGGCACACACACAAACATAGGCACACATACATAGGGTTATATAGAATTTTCTAACAAAAGGAAACAGACTAGTTGTATGCGCCAGCAATAGTATAAAATGTTATTACTCGGTGATCCACCCGATTAAATCAGCTAATTATATTAAAATGTTCTGTACAAACTAGATACGGTAGCGCATTACTAGTCAGGAAAGATAAATGGTATAGGTTTGGCATAACCAGCATTACAGCATTGGCCATTGAAATAGCAACGTATTTATTCAGTAGGCACATTTAGTTATTATAAACAACATCGCTTAGCGCTGTATTGTATTGAACATGGAATTTGCATTGTCTGAACAGAACATAGAGTCGAAATTAATGATACAATTAGACTACTTCCATGGCGGAGTTATGAGTAATGACATAGCTTTACTTAACGTCTGCTTATCCAAGTCTTGGAACGTGTTTATACTTAGATTTATACTTAGTTTACTTACTCGCAATGAAAACTTGTAACAATTCACTTCTGTTCATTAAGACTACAAAGTCAATTTCTAACTTTGATGGATAAAACAATGTTTATTAATAAATAGGCTTATACTATTTGTTTTACATTTTATACAGACAATTTGCAAGAAAAGTAAAATTTAAAACTTTAGAAAAAGATTAAAAATATAATTAATACAATCAATTTAGATTGATTGCAGTTTTACAAATTTCAAAAATACAATATCATTGCTAGGCAAAGTTCTGTCTGTTTTTCGGGAAAACACCGCTTGACCTGCGGCCTCGATTTTAGTAGCAACTGAAAATTTGCGCCACACGCAACTAATATTATTGCACTCATATGTCTCGCTGATATAATAGAGGCATACTTCTCCAAATTGATAAATTAAATAGTATAAGATAAACATTATTTTACAAGAAATAAAAGTCAAAATTTATTCTATCAGTTTAAAAATTGTGGTCGTTTAAGTATCGTTTAATAAATATTTTACTTTTGTTTTATTTTAGGCTTTAGTATTTAATATTTTAAACTAAACTTAAAAATTCATGAACTAATTTGTGTAGATTTTAAAAAAACTACAGTTTGGCAAAATTCATAATGATTTTTGCAAAAATTACCATGTATCTTAGTTTTTTGTTAACAATAAAAACTAAATTTTTGTGAGATACGTTGCATTTGAGAATTTAAAGTCAATTAATTAATTGATTAATTAATTGGAACACCCTTAAGTGAATTAAATTTGATAACATATTTAATAAACAGGAGTGATTACAAAAAGTGATTTATTTTAATTCAATATACAACGTACAAATAGGAACAAATTACGTATTTATAAAGTGTTTAATTAAGTTTGCAAAAATGTAATTAAAAACCCTTTTCCTTTGTACAGGGAAACTCAAAGCGGTTTATCTTGTATACGAGTATATATGTATATCCTTTAAAGTATAAGACTTAATTTTTTCACGAACACCATACTTTCTGCACACTGAATGTTACTTAAAAAATTAAGAATCACAAGTTTGACAGTTACAGTGTATTTTCTTATGCCTCAAACATCTTCTCGCTAATCTTCAGATGACAGTTTAAGTACCTTACACAAATGTAAAGTTTTAGGGGCACAACTCGCATAAAAATATTTATAACGTATAGCCTACCTATATCACGTTTTAAATTTTACTGCCGTCATAAACCGGCTTTATTATATTTTTGCTTGGAGTACAAGACGCACAAGATGGCGGAACAGGAATTTATGGCAAATTTAATAGTTTTAGTTTGTTTAAAGCCGTAAGTGGTATGTAAGTTTGTTTAAATATTGTATGAATTATTTCAACAAATTAAAACTAAAAAAAAATTTAAATAGAGGCGTAAGTGAAGTAGTAAATACAATTTTATAACGGAACAGAATAATTGATGGCGGCGAATTTTTAAAAACCAAAAATACTGAATACAATTACCTTAATGAACATTTTTAAACGAAAAAAAATTGTAAGTTATAATTAAAAAAAAATTTAAATATGTGACTTAATTCAAAATTACGAACTTTTTGTTATAATTTAAAAAAAAATTAGACAATTTTATAGTAATTAGCGTAATCTTAATTTCGTTCAAAATTTTAAAGTGAACTCTAACCGATGTCGTATTTATTTTGTATTTTAACGGAAATTAAAAATACGTAAATTAATGTTTACTTGTCTCACGCACTCACGCACGCACGCACACACACACACACACACACACAAACATACACACACTAACATATATATATATATATATACATATATACAGGTCCAGTAAAGAAATAAATAAAAATAATAAATATATTTACAATCTAAGAAAAAGTTGAAAGAATGGCAGATTCAACAAATGTTTCCCAATAATTTCCGAACCGAATTTTTTGCACCATGACTATACATAAGTTTTGTTTTGGTGCTGAAGTCTGTTATTAAAACTTGTTTTTATCTCTGCTCAATTTATTGTGTGAAACTTACAAAATACATACGCTAAACATTACAGAATGAAATTTATCACAACGTTAAACTAAACTTCATTACGGCGCACTATGTTTTATCAAACTAATTAAATAAAGTTGAACGAGTTTCAACAAAAACAATGTCTGTGCTGACTACAGCTGACTACAGGAAATGAAAGGAAACGAGCAATGTTTTGGTTGTGAGCATGACTCGGGCTCAGGGCTCGTCAGGCCACGGTAGGGTATGTATTGATCGCTTCAATAAGTCTGGCGGGCCGACGCCGCTACACTGCAACCATCTGTCGTCCTCAGTTTTAAGTCTTTAAACACTGGAAAACTTACTTTCAATTAAACTATTACCAACTTTCAAACAACAAATAATCGTATATTCTCATATCTGCAGGATAATCAGTTAATTAACGTACATTAGAAAACGGTAGAATCGTTCTGCTGGTGGTAGGGGAGGGGAAAGACATATAAGTCCTGTGAGGCGCGTATATCCGCTTACGTAATAAAAAGAAAGGAAAATGGTGCAAACAACATTACATTGTATTACATACGTACAATTAGTTCACAATAAATCTGCTTTGGAAACCAAAAAAAGAAAAAAAATCAAAAAAATTTGATCCACTGATAAAGTTAAGAACCAATATGACAGTATGTGCGCAAAAATAGGTGAAGTAATATAAGAAATTATACTTATATGCGTTATGTTTAGCAATTCATAAATTACATTCGAAAGAAAGTTTTATCAAAACTGTTAGAACCGATTTTAAGTTTATTATCAAAAGTGGTTTTAAAAACTTTTTATAAATAAAAAAATGATATTCTGAGGTATGGAAAATCTGTGTGAGGAATTTCATAAAAATCGGTGATATGATAAATTTTCAGCAATACGCACAGATACATATTCATACAGATTTATATGGATGTAAATGCCACTCTTATGAACTCAGGGGACTTGAAAACGTGGACGTGATCCCCCAATATATCAAAATTGATTTTTTCATGATCGCATTATTTACTTAGTATATTAAAAAAAGTAAAGAATACAATTGTGAAACACCATAAAACATAATAAATTATGAAAAATATTTTTAGACATAAAAAAAAATGTTTTTTATTTAACGCTTATTATGCGTTCAATCACCTGCTGTAAAGTAAACAAAATGGTCAAAAATTATTGCACAATCTTTCTGAATTGATGTAAGTTACATAAATTCAAATTAAATGGAAAAATTAGTAAACATAAATTTAAAATTTAAATTTACAGAGAATCCGTAAGTTTAGCGTAATTTCCCAAAATCGTTTCATGGGGTTTCGCTTAAATTTGTTATATATGTCCAGAGAAATAGACAAAGTAGACCTACACACAAAATCTGATAGAAATTTGTATCTCCTGCCAGGTGCACACAAACGGGTACACGCGCGCGCACGAACATACAGATATACAAATAAACATTGCCAGAAGGAAGAACTCAGATTTAGATAAAAACGGACAACATTACACGTGAGATCCTCTTTACTGGACTGAAGATGTACTCATCAAAATATCTGTATTTTATTTCCAAGATCACCACACACCCTAAATAATTCATATTTTGAAATAATAATGACATTAAAATCTAATAATACACATTTTACAGAAGGTGTTTTTTTACAATGCACTGTTAAACAAATTAAGTACTAATAATAATAAATAATAAATACTAATAAGCCAAAGAAATTATATAAAAAATACAAGATTGTCTAAACAATAATTTTAAATTAATATTGATGATAAACAAAAAGGTACATCAAATTATTTTGATACATTTAATTATTTTTAAATCCTTTTATTCTCTCACAAAGTCACATTTTATGAGATATTAAAAAATTAAATCTATATTGTAAATTTTAATTTAAACTTTAAAATTACAAAGAACTACTTTGTTTAATGTTGTAAGTTAAATTTATTGCATTAAATATGTAAAACTTAGTTATCTTTAATTAAACGGGAAAAAGATTGAAAATGTGATATGTCATGTTTAAATTTATGAAGTGCAAATTTAATATTTCATCGTTTTAAACGACTATAAAGTGACATCTACACTCCAATAAAATGTTACCATGAATAATTTCAAATAAGCTTGGACATAATTTAAGGAGGAATGAGGTCGGTCTTTTAATACATTGTTTCCCATGATGTGTTTTTAATAGTGTTTTAATTTAACCTCAAACACTTTTTTAATATTTAACGTTTATAATAACAAAGTTAAATTAAATTTAAACCATCACTAGATTTTTAAACACATGGGTTGAATGTATTGAAATAAACAAATGTTTTAATAGTTTAAAAAATCGATATTGAGATTTTTATCAAATTATCTGTAGGGAGATTCCCTGAGTTGTATCTCAATGTCAGTCAATCAGTATCTATACACATTGTTGAACTAATCTATTTAACCGATTTTGATGAAATTTTGCTTGTATATTGGTTTTGATTATTTAATTTTTTTATTCAACACCTTTCTGACGCTTCATTTTTGACTCAAAACTGTTAAAAATTAAAATTGTTCAAAATATTCGGCAACAATTATCACCAATTTTCTTTCAAAAGCCTAGTCAGTAATAATATAAACAAAACAAATTAGTTACAAAATACGAAAATTTCATAAAAAAAACTAAAATTTCAGCTCTTCTTGAATTACGTTTAGAAGAGATGGTCAAATCACTTTATTTTTCATGGGTTTTGTGTGTGTGTGTGTGTGTGTGTGTGTGTGTGTGTGTGTGTGTGTGTGTGTGTGTGTGTGTGTGTGTGTGCGCGTGTGTGTGTGTGCGCGTGTGTGCGTGTTTCATGCTTACTTCTTCTTAGGTCCTTTTGTTCAAGTTTGTTACCTAGCAAATTTTAACGATTTTTATCCTTTCTTATGTAAAAATTGAACCTGATCGAAAAGTTTGTGTAGTGTTACGATAATGTAAACATTTTTAAATAACTTTTAAATAGCGGCTACCATACTGAAACAGATGACCGATTTTTTTTTTGTTTCTAGTGTAGTAAATAATGTTTTCTACAATATTACTGGCATAAATTGTTTTAAGTTAAGTTTGATTTTCACATATTAAAATATTTGTTAACGTATATTATTAAATTTTTAAACCATTTAAAAAAAAAATATTTTTCGACATTTGAGTCAGAAAATAATTTATTCTATTTGTGTTAGAAAATAAGTTTATCGTAAGAAAAAGTTAAAAATAAAATCCTTCATTTTCTACATGAAGTAAAGACTTTTTACGTAAATCAGTTATGTAAATTCTTGCAGTTACATCAGTTCTTCATTTAAATCAGTTATTCATACTTGAAAATCTATTATCAACAAACAATTGATTTTCTCTAATAGAACTGAGTCTAATGAGAAATCAAAATATATTCAAACAACTTCAAAAATAACGAGCGTGATTACTTAAACGAAAATGAACGTTGAAGCAATTATTTCTTTGTTATTCTACTCAATTTATTTATTCTAAATTTTTATTAAATTTGTATTAGTATTTAATCCGCTGTGGTTTTTGCTTTTGACAGGAAACTGTCATTTTAAAAATTAATTTATCCAAACTGTATTGATTAAATCATTTCTCACTTTAGCCTGTCTCACTTCGTAGTTCTTAAAAAAATATATAAATATTTATCTAAAATAAAAATACACACTTTTGTGAAACCAAAATTTTTATGTGTTATAAAATGTTAACATTTTTTTTTAGTTTTATTTATTTAATTTATTCAAATTTATTCTTATTTGGCTGTAATTGAAGAGCAATGTTTAAAATAAAAATAAAAATGAATGCACTGCTTGTGAATAAAACGAAATACCAAAATATACTTCGACATTAATTGATTTTGTTGTTTTTTAAATTATATTTACAGCAGAAGAAACATTTATTATACTTGATCTAGTTTTCATGACTAGATCTTAATATAACCCTTTGGCTTTTCTAGGAATCGTCTTAGAATTTAAAAAAATAGCTTGCAAATGCAATTTATTCTTCTTGTTTTGTTTATTTCATCTTCTGTTTAATTTTAAAAGGCATTACATTTTTAAATGTTATTATTTCATGTTTTACACTAATAATTTTATAAAAAATTGTTAAATTTTATTTTATAAAAAAGTAGTTAAATGTTATTAGCAGGTATTAATTTACAAACTTGAAAAAAATAGGTTATTTGTGAATTTTATTATTAATGTAATTTTAAACAAAAATGTGATTTTTACTTAACACGCGTTATTTCACTAAAATTATCTCCAATATTGTATCATATTCAGTAAATTGTCTAGGTCTTTTTATTTGATAAAATAATATTGCACAAAGTGGAACACCCTTCATTCGGTTCAAGATCGATTTGTAATATTGTGTTTCGAACAAAATCATGTATCGAAAATTGGCTATGACGTAGAATGTCTTGATCACTAAATGGCTTGGATTTACTTTAAAAGACTTTTAATGAACACAATTCTACTACTACTACACATTTAATAAATTAATATCGTGCAAACACTTATTAAAATTCAGCTTAGTATTGAATAGCTTTATTTGTTCGTTATTTTTATATGTTGATTTAATTACAAAACCATTAGTTAAAAGCTCAGGTGTATTGGAGTGTAAGTTTGTTAAGAACTTTCTGGAAGGATCTAAAAACATTATGATATTATATTATCCATCGTACTACTAAGTGTTTTTAAAACAGTTCATTATTTGAAACAAAATTCTTTCTAGGAGACAACTTATATATCAAGGTTAAAAGTAATTTCATCACATGCTAAATATACGGTTACGTTAATTTTTATTCGCATATCGGCGTGATGTTTTAGTTACAAATTTAGTGGCAGAAAGTCGAGATCTCAAAAAAAAACTTTAAAAGACGAATTGTTATTGGTTTTTTTTAAAAGAGAGTAAATATTTAAAAATATCGGTTTTGAATATTTGTGTATTTGTTTTGTTGGTTTATAGGGTGATTTAATTTAAATTTCAAAAAATAATAACTTCAGAGAGGTGTACATTTAATTTAATGACGTATGATTATTTATTCTCTATTGTTTCCCAAAAAAATTTCAACGTATTTGGTCTTTAATAAATAATTTAATTATTAATGTACAATGTTTTGTTTAATACTTTGTAATTTGTATCAGTTTATAATTTTTGTCAAAATTAAAATAAAAAAAATATACAATAATAAAGTATTATTAATAATTGGTAATATAAAATTGCAACTGTCATTAGATCTGATGTAGCAAATTTCAAATTAAAGAAATTTACTTTTTGTCTCGAGTAAATGAGACATAAGAGACCTTATTACTAACAATCACAGCTTATAAATGACGTTTTTTCACCAAATTCAACTTATAAAGCAATCTTTGCCGCTCCAAAATCTAAATTATTTCTTTATCAAGTCTGAAAATGTTGTTGCAACTATATGTTTATAAAATGAAGGAAAATCTATTTACGTCTTACGTTTTGTAATAAAATGGATTTAAAATTTCATTTGTCAGAACCTAACTTACTTAATAACAAATAATTACATACGCTGACAGTGAATTGACTTGCCATTGTATTGCTGTTATAACTACGCGTCAGACACCCTGTGTAGTGTAATGTGATGTAAGAAGGGTTGAAACATTGAATTGAACAAGGATTCAGTCGGTCATGTGTGTATCTCATCTACATAATAGGGTGTTTGCACCCTTCTGTTAGTCCACAGTGATAGATTACTTCAAAGAGAGGGGTAAATATAAAGGTAGCTTTGGTATATTATACGTTAAAGTTTTATATAATAATTACTATTTTTGCCAGTTTTATTAAATAGAATATTAAACTTTAAACAAATACAATTGTGTTTCATTAAATGTATTAACTGCCTGGACTTGCAACATTGTTTTGTTATCATAAAATAATAATTTACTTTTCTTATTCGTTTTGTTTGATGACTTCACAAACTAATTCTAACTATTTAAAATAATTTAAAACTTCATTCAAAATTGGTCTTAAGTATATATAAAAAATAAATATTGTAAACATTTAGATTTTTAAATAATGAAATTCTACTCAAATAATTAAAAACATTCTAATGCAATTTACAAAAGTGGTAAAAAATGGTAGATAATTTACAAAAAAATTTAAAACCATTTAATATTTTCACTTTTAAATTTTTTTCATTTATAAAAGCAAGTAAAATTAATACGTAATTTATTAATCTGAAGTTAATTATGAAATTTAAGAAAAGCTACCATCTCCTCCAAAATATTCTTGTTATTTCAACTTTAGTTTTGAATTCATTGAGCAATTTGTAGTATTCAAAATTACAAAGTAATTAAATATTTAACAATACCTGAAAATAAATGTTATTAAAGACTGCTTAATTAATTTGCTTTAAAAAAGGAAAAAAACGGTTGTATTGCAAGATGTATTTTAGAATTTTTTTACAAGTCGGGAACATTATTCAGAAGTGAACTATTCAAATCTCGGGGAAATATTTGTTCTGACTTCGTGTTCGCAATACGAACACTACACAATTTCAAAGCACAATTTCTTTTATTTATTTAAAATTACTATTTGAAATTAAAATAAAAAAAAGTGTCTAAGCAGGCTTATACGATGTTTCCTCTTAATTAATTATAAGCTACTTATAATTAATTATAAGTGTATCTCATTAACCTTGTCTATTTAGATTAATTATAATTTTTTTTAATTCATTTAAACTGATTTATAGCCGAACCTTTCTTTAACTTTTGATGTAGAGAGATAACTTAAAATTTATAAATTCAAAGTTTACATTTGGGAATCTATTTGACCAGAGGTATTTGATCAAAACCTTATTACATATTTGGGAAACTATTTGACCAGAGTTATTTGATCAAAACCGTGTTATAGACAAATCAATCTTGATTATAAATTGTACCTATATACGGTGTGACACTGCCTTGCAATTTGAAAGAAGCTGGTGGTGGAAATTTATATTTAGAATTTAACGATGTTTGAAATTATTCATATATTTTTACTTGAGTTTTTTATTATGAGGTTTTAAATTTTGAAAAATAATAAAGGAGAAAAATGTTGTTTATTTTTGCGTAATTTTACTATGAAAACAATGTTTTAATAACATTTTAATATTACCGTTCTATAGTTTGCTATATAGTTATTCTATGGTTAATTATAACTCCATGCAAAATAAAAATAATTGTTTTTCGTTGTTTTTGTTTCTTTCAGAAGTTGCAGTAAGCTATTAACATCCGTAAGAGAAATGTAAATTAATTAAAAAAAACAAATGTTTGTTTTCTCTAAAAACGTTAAGATTTAATTCTTTTTATATAAAATTACAATTTTTAAATGAAATTAAATACAGAACAATTATTACGTAATTAAAGTACAAAACGAAACAAATTACAAAACAAAGGTAATTAAAGGTAAAGAAGGTAACAAAGGTAATAGCACAATTTTTTTTGTCCAAATATTTTATAAACAAAACAGAGATTAAAGCTAAATGACTTTAACGTTTTATTTAAGTGAATAGAAACTATTTTATTTTAATAAATATACTAGAAAGCTTTATCTTTCAAATTCGGTTTTTTGTATATATGAAATATTGTAACGTAATTATACTTAAGGCGCTTTTTGTTTGCTATTATACAACATTCAAGCACACTTGATAAACTTTGTTTGCTATTCCTGTGCAAACAGCAGATAAAGTTGGAACAATATTAAATTCGCACTGCAAATTCGGGAATATTTTTTTTTAACTTTATTCTTTTCGTACGCTTTTCAACACTACTTATTTTTTATCTTTATTATAATTATGTTTAATTTAAGTAATAGTTTTTTTTACTCATTAAAGTTAAAAGATACGGTAAGCTACACTAAATTTCTTGCACATAATATTAAAAATTTTCTGCCTAAAAAAGAACAATTTACAGAAAATAACAAAAAAATAGCAGTTAAGAAAATCGAAGTTTATAAGCTCCTAAAATGTTTTCAAAGTAATCGATAAAAATGAATATATATATAACTTGTGTGTGTGTGTGTGTGTTTTCATAAATTTTAAACAGATTTGATTTTAATTTGGCACAAAATCGGATTTTGTAACAGTTTGTTTACGTGATACTACGAAACGGTTCAGCTACTTCAAAAAGTCAGTTATTTATAATTTAAAAAAATGTCGCCTTTCACTTTTTCTTTCACACAGTAGCTGTCGTTACAATCTGCACTACCATTAAGCCCTATCTTATTTTTAATGGAATAATTAAAGTTCTAACTTATTTAAATATTAACGCTGATTACGTCAGGACACCTACAACATAGCTAATTGGAAAAACTGTAGGAAAAGTTTAGTTCTATAAATTTAACAAAATCGGATTAGAAGGGTTATTCTTTAGGACAAATTACGTGCACACATAGGCTACTACTGCACACATTTAAAATCATAAAAAAACAAACGCACCCTCGCTGATTGCATTAAATTGTAAACCTCCTTAATATTTTTGATCTATGAATAACGAAATGCAAAGATCTGCCAAAACATTTCAAAAGTTACGATAATTTTACTATGCATAGCAACGAGAAAATATACACTGTGCTTTCGTATCTGTGAAGGTAGATTATAAACCTCTCTAGTACTTCGGAAATGAGTAGTTGGAGCCGACTAGCACACATGGGAATAAAGCGTGGTAGGTTGTTAGCTTACCCTGCAGACGTTTGATATAGATATCAACCTCTACGGAAACGCGTCCCAAGATATTGATGCCGATGTGTCGAGTTAAATCAAAATATTCATCTTATGGTGCTGTTCAACATTGCATTGCGATAAATATTGAAAAGATACGTTAAACAGTATTGTATACAAACACGGTTTTGATAACGATTTCGTGTACTTTTAAAAAAGCTACTTTAAAAGTTTAACACTACAACTTATGTTTGTATCAAATATATATATATATATACTTATGCATTAGTGAAAATCTGGTTTTACAATAATAATAAGCATTAATATTTACTTTCAATGAAAATAGGAAAATGGACATTTGCTACCATTAGATATAAATTTAAATGAAATTTTTTTTTGTATATAACGTCCGACTATTGTGCACACTTGGGCTAATGCAGACGATGGGATGATTTATAGCGTATGAAAATGCCAAGCCCTCGCCGGGAATCGAACCCGGATTCTCGGGGTGAGTTTTTGTACGCTATCAACTAGGCCACCGAGGGGGCTAAAAAAACCTTTTGCAAGATTTTTTGCAAAGGTCTACAGTCTCTGGTTAAAAAAATCAAGAGAGATCTATATATCATTTAGTAATTTAAAGTTGTAAACTTTGGATTTTTACCAAAATTTAGCAAAATATTTGGGCAGCTGTAGAGTTTAGAATGAAAAAAATTGTTAGTTAAACAAATAGACTGTACAGTATAATAGCACTTAACTGCAAGATGCCCTTACATTTAGAAAGGAAACTACGTGGGTTTTACAATGTATATTATCTAGGTTAGGGGCTTCAAACATTTGTCGTTGGTTACGCATACATATCATAAGAAATAATAAGCAAAAACAATTTGAAATTTTTAGACATGGTCAAATCTTATTGGCTGGAGTTTAATAGACGATTTTTTGGTTAAGGAAATTAGAATACAGTAGAAGGGATGGAGTGTAAAACAGTAAACTAGGACTGTCGTGAGAGAGTTACTTTTATTTGTTTGATACACTGTCTACATCAAGTTGTTTTTAAGTTAGAGTAGCTGTACCTAACGTAACTGAGTAAGTATTTTTTGAAATTAATGTAGTAAATAGAGTCTATAATGAATTGTTGCAGTAATATTTTGTATTTTATCGTCGTTATTTAATAATACGAGTATTTCTCTTTTAAAATTTAGTGATTTTGCACTCAAAAACACTCGTTTATTAAGTGGTACTGAGGTAAACATTTGTTAGTTTGATTTTTTTTTGTTTATTAATTGAAGTGATTAATTCAGTAAATTAAAACTGAATGATTGAAGTGATATTTCACCGTAAAAATGCAACAATCCATCTTAATCGTCTACCCACATCTCTCCAAATCATGACACCGCGACCTGGAAAGCTGTTGACATCTCTACAACCCGATGTAATATTACATAATTAAAGATTCTCAGTTATATATGTTGGTAATCCGTACTGTACTTTATTTCAGTAATGATTTTCATTAAATGGAAAATATCAAGTAACATTCTTAGTTTCCATTTGAAGTATCAAAGAACTACCCTGAGATTCATTATTCTTTCTTGTATTGATAGTTATCAACTTGTAATAAACTGCTTAATAACTTAAATTCTACATTAATAATTAAAACGTCTCTTTATAGAAAATTGGATATTTTATTTAAATAACTCTTTAAGTGATTTCCTTAAGTATTCCTAGAAAAGTTAATAAATAGTAAATCATTTGATAATAGAAGTTTAATAAACATCGGCTCTCAAATTAAACGAGCTGTTTAAAAGAATTATATATAGGGCCTATATGATTTTGAAGAATATAGCCTATATGGTTTTTTAAATTTTAACATCTTTTATAATCTTCACATAACATTCTTTTTATGATAATATTTTGTAGAATTATTAAATGTTTATACGTGTTTGCTTTAAAAAGAAAAAAAAATTATTTGTGGAACTTTTCCAACGAATTCCGAGGCAAAGTAATCAAGAGAAGCGGCCAGACGAATAAATAAACCTAATTCTAGCTGCTGGTTCGTTTTCATTCCGGAACGTCTCCTAGAATTTCATGTCTGCAATTCTATTTTTCATATTCTTTCATGTTGTAATTAATTTCTTTTGAGGAATAAGGCTTAAATAATAATAAAATCAAATACGAGTACATGAGTAAAGAGGCGAAAGCAACTTAATAATCCGGATAAATAACAAATAGAAAAAGTGGATGAAACAATGTACTTAGGAAGTTAGACCAATAGTAACTGGGACCTTTCAGTGGAGGTAATAAGTAAAATTGAATGCGCATGATCAGCGTTTAATCGATTTAAGAATGTATTTTGAAACCACGATTAAACCGTAACCATGAGAGTTTGATTTCTGCATTGTAAGTATACTTTTGGTATAGTGTATTAACAGAAAATTCAGTTAACAAATCGAAAGCCTTCGAAATCTGAATATGTAGGAAGAAGCTTACTATACATCTAATAATGGTGGTCGATGTGGCTAAAGTTGAGACTCTGAACCGCGCACCTCAAGGTTGTGTGTGGATTCGAGACTACCGTTCCTTTATCGTTAGCGCTGATTCTTTGTCCTCATTAATCTGGGATAAAAATTATAAAAAGAGTAGGAGTTAAAAAGTAAATGGGAAAAGTTTATGAAAGTCAGTTATAAATATAAAACTTTAATTTCGGTCATATTGTAAGCCGTCCATAAAAGTACCTTATTTTGTAACGTATAAGAAATGGTATTAATAATTTTCATATTAACGTATGGTAACGTATGGTATTAATAATTTAATTATTAATTATTTATTTTAGTATAAATAATTGCTGATAAACTTAGTGTCGGGAGATGAACATCTTGGCCTGACAAAACCTACGCCAGTCGTTCAACATGACAACAGCGTCTCTATTTAGTACAGCAGTACTAGTAAATAAAATAACGATTGAAATTCTTTTTATATTCTTCTTTTCTGCTAGGATTATTGTCACTATGTTCAGTAGCTATAATTTTCTAGCTACTAATGTTCTACCTTTATATACGGCAAAAATGATTCAAATTATGCGTCACATTTAATAAAAGAGGGACACATACCTCGAAAAATAGAAAACACAATGAAGGTACTACATATGGCAGAAAAAGGAAGACTTATGAACATTTTAGAGAACTTGGAAATTTTTAAACCTAAATTAAAGTGAGAAAACGTAATAAATGAACAGATATCGTCGCAAGCACATGTTACGTTTAAAAATCTAAACATTTTCAAAAATTAACAAGAGGGACGACCGTTGAAGAGAAAGTTTGAAAGGGCCAATCAGAAGCGAGCGAAAACGTATGATTTTGAAGAGCCAATCAGAAGCGAGCACGTCAGGTTTAATGTACACGTGTTGGATAGAGGAGGGAAGCTAGAAAATTATAAATAGGACGAGCCATAATATTGGTGACCAGTGTAGATATAGCTTTTGAAGATGGAGGTTCTCCAAAACGCGTCAACGAAAGTAGAATTGACGAAGATAGGGAAGGCAGATCATTATACTGAACATAGTGAAAATGACGATTGCCAACATGATTAAAAGTCCAGAAATCAGGGAAAAGAAGAAGATAAATATCTTTAATTTATACGCAGTAATCTGTACTAAGGCCTATGGTTTTCATGAGCTGCAATTTGCTCATGATCTTAGGGTTTCTTCTGACTGACAGCTTTTTAAGGGTTCTGTTTCTTACGAAAACCTTTTGATCCCTGTGAGCTGTTCTACTTCTGGGCTTAATTAGAGCGGCTGCTTCCTTCTCTCAGTTTGCACTTTTGCATAATACAAACGTCTGTCTGGTGTGAAAAATACTGCCTGCTGCAACTCACTGCTTGTGGTTTCAATAGAGTTATACACAGCTTCGGTTTCTTCACCCTCTATATTGTTCCCCTCCCCAGTTTCACTGTCGCCAGTTCCTCAGGGAATTCTGAGTTTTTAAAGTTTCTTTCCAGGCATCAAAATTCTACAAGGAGATAAGAAAATTATATGTCCATTGCATGCGCAGGCTAGATTAAAAATGGAGTTCTTTTGGTATCCAGAGTCACATATTTAAGTTAAGCTTCTCCGTGGCCATTCAGCTTTCGGAGTACGTTGTTTTACCGTTCCTTGTTCTACAGTTTATTATATCGTAAGGCGTTGTTTGTATTCGCAGGAAAGTCAATTCTGTTATAGAAAACCAGTACATTTTAATATTGTATAAAATAAACATATAAAAAGAATAATAAATTTTCGTATTCTAGGTCATGATATTTCATCGATTTTTTGAATATAAATGTTTAGATATTACTGCAAAGAAGACATAATAGTCACGAACACATAATTAATATTATGTAAATGTTGAAAAGAAAAAATATTGTGAAAGAAAAAAAGTCTTATTACAAAATAATAATAATAATAATAATAATAATAATAATAATAATAATAATAATAATAATAATAATAATAATAATAATAATAATAATAATAATAATAATAATAATAATAATAATAATAATAATAATAATAATAATAATAATAATAATAATAATAATAATAATAATAATAATAATAATAATAATAATAATAATAATAATAATAATAATAATAATAATAATAATAATAATAATAATAATAATAATAATAATAATAATAATAATAATAATAATAATAATAATAATAATAATAATAATAATAATAATAATAATAATAATAATAAAAATAATGTTAATGTCAACAAAACAAGTTACATATTACCAGGTTATCTATCACCTTTGGTATTTGGTAATTATAGAGATTCAATCCCAGAAGATGATATTAGTATTTCTATAAATGGTCAACGTCTCAGAAGAGTCGATAGCTGCAAGTACCTTGGAATAGTCCATGATTCAAATATTAAGTGGAATGTTCATGCAAACAAGATTGTCAGTATAAATAAATACTTATTGTATGTTTTCATAGACTCAAGCACATATTGTCAAAAAATCAGTTATTGTAGACTTACTGTATGTAAGCCTTCCTCATGGCATTGCGGTGTATATCTTAATTGGATAGGATCTATGATGCATCACTAGATAGACTTCAAAAGTACATTTTAAAAATTATTGGCATTCAAGAACAAGATCCTGATAGACCATTAAATATGAAACACGTATTTGCCTTAAAATCTGTATTGTATCAATATAGTGACTTAAAAGAAGAATTTGTGCAGAATCCTCGCCAGAAGTGTCAGACTATCGAAACAATCATTAACAATTGATCAAACATTTGATGCCAGGAAATATTATAATGTTCTTCAAAATGCTTTAACAACTTTAGAATCTAGATCTAAAACTCTAAAAAAAAGTTAAAATGACAATTTTTAAAAATTAATGTAATCTAAGTATAAATCTTTTATAAGTGATTTTTTTTGTTAATTAATTTC
Organism: Callitettix versicolor; assembly: GCA_022606455.1. Taxonomy (NCBI): domain Eukaryota; kingdom Metazoa; phylum Arthropoda; class Insecta; order Hemiptera; family Cercopidae; genus Callitettix; species Callitettix versicolor. Next base: position 44,367,153 of record CM040191.1, read on the forward strand.
ATAATATGAAAATATTTTTGTGTTAAATATCCGTTAAATTTACATTTTATAATAACAGTACTGAGAGGTACAATTTGTAAAAGCATTTACATATACGAGGGTTGATCAAATATAAACGAGACTGACTTTCTAAAAACTTTTCCGTTGGACATTGATCTCTAAAGGGTGGGGTTTCAGGTAGCCTGGGAGGTTTGGGACGGGCGTAGACGGGCAACATTTCCGTTCGGACCCTTCAGTATAAAACTATACAATGAGTGAGAGTGAAGTGCACGTTTCCGTAGAGCAGAGAATTATTATTAAGTTTTTGGCCAAGGAGGGGGTCAATCCGACTGAAATCTTTCGTTGATTGACGGCATGGGTTCACCATTACACTCCCGAGTCGAAACAGGCAAGTATGGAGTGGCGGAAGAGGGGTGAGAGGGCGCCTCTGAAGGCCAAATAACGATCGTCGGCCGGGAAGGTAATGGCCACTGTATTTTTCGACAATCAAGGCGCCTTTCACGTCGATTTCCTCCATCAACGACGCACAATAAATGCACAATATATTATTGCGATGTTTTAGAGGCCGCAAAACAGTCTTTTCGTAGGAAAAGGAAATCTAAACCGGCGAGAAACGTCATTCTTCTTCACGATAATGCCCGACCACATTCGGCGAACGCTACGAGGCTTAAACTCGATCAAATTGGCTGGGAACCAATGGAACATCCCCCATACAGTCCAGACTTATCACCCTGCGACATCACCTGTTTGGGCCACTCAAAAAGGCGCTTGGAGGCCAGCGTTTCGAAAACGATTCTGCGGTGGAGACCTTCGTGCTCCAATGGCTCAATGAACGCCCGAGAACTTTTTACGAAGATGGAATTAAAAAACTTCTAATCCGGTGGGAAAAATGTGTTACTCGTGCGGGAGACTATGTAGAAAAATAAGTTGTATCAAGAATAATTTGTAAGTAAGCAATAAATTTTTTAAAAAATCAGTCTCGTTTATATTTGATCAACCCTCGTAAGTAAGGAATTAATTTTAAGGACCAACCTATGTATGAACATGTATGTCTCCTGTGTAGGTCCTTCATATTTTGTTTTATATTGTATAATTTTTGAAGGAATTTTGGAAATAAATAAATAAATAATAATAATAATAATAATAATAATTTTATGTGTGAACGTCCTCAAACATAATAATTTTTAATGTATTTTAAAATGACGTAGCTTTATATATATATCTTTACAAACATGTACACACTTTTCTAACATGCATTGTTTTAACCTAACATTCCTTTATTTTTCAAACAAAGGAAATTTCACTCTTTGTCATTATTACAATGAAAGCAAACCCTTTAGAAGGAATTCGATTAATTTTTTACTTTCTTCCGTCCTATGTTTAACTTTCCTATAATAGATCGTTCTATTTTTCCCGTCAGACTTTCTGCATGACACTCTTTTTACCTTTAAACCTAAAGGAATAGATTAGCTTTGAAACAAATATACTCATTTATGTTTGTTACGCTACACTTCTGAGAAAATGTCACGTAATAAAAACACCTCTTTTGAACTGTTCTTATGTTTCTACCTTAAATTAATCCCTCTATGCCCTTGTTCTTAAATCGCTCTTACTACGCTTTTCATCCATTTTTATAACTAAACTTCGTCCTTCACTACTAAAGCCCTAGTCATACCTTAACTGTAAGATACTTATTTACATTGTTGTACCAAATATTTTTTAAGTGAATAAAAACATATCTTATATCTGCTGAGGTTTTTACATGTGCAAATGAAATATTGAAATAGTATTTCACATACAAATTTAATTGTTTCTGTAAGCAAGCTAACAGACACTGGTTATTTGCGTCAGATGTTAGTTACATAATATTGCATGAATCCGATATCAGTAATGCACGTCGATAGTGCGGTGTAAGCTGACACAATGTTATAACGGATAATTGTGACGTCATTAAAACACATCAAAGAGCTCGCCATGAGAGGATGTAAGCTACGCGTTACATACTGTGCTTTCGAACAGTTAAACAAACGTGTATTTAATTTTAACTGCAATTGTGTAATTATTCTTTGCTGGCTGCTTGGACGTAACTCTGAGCTTTCAGTGCATTAAAATTTTAATATATAAACAAATATTTAAACCAGTATGGACATATGGCTTACAATTGTGGGGTTGTACAAAACCGTCGAATATAAAAATAATCCAAAATTCCTCAACAAAGTCTTGCGAGGAATAGTGAATGTCCCATGGTATATTCGTAACAATGATTTACATCGGGATTTGAACATCAGGTTTGTCACAGATGAAGTTAAAAAATGTGCAACTAGTCATAATCTACGGCTTTTTACGCATGAAAATTGTGAGATGGAGGCAGTACGTGAAGTGGCCGGCAACGTTCACCGCCTCAAGAGGACTAAACCTCATGAACTGCACCACTGATGTGAAGGAAGTTATTAGTGTAATAGCTATCCTACAAATTTGATTTTGTTGTAGATGTAAACAATTAGTCGATCTTGTAAAGATTGGTTATGAGTATTAAATAAATAAAAAAAAATGTATAATTATTTACAAAATTTGAGGTTTTACTCTAAGTTTTGAAGTAAAACATAATAAGGTTTATGAAAGAAAATCATAGTTTTAATCTGCTGTAGATTTTCAACCCGAAAAGCTCAAAAGCTTTAATAATGAGTAACGAAGCTTTACTAGAGTAGATTAAGAAAAACCTTAAAACTAATGTTTTTAGTTTAGTTACTATAGTTTAGAGAACAGTAGGCCTTGAAGTATATTCTTAATTAATTGCTCTACGAAAACGTTTTGGACTGTTCGTAAATTTTTTCGCCACTTTAACCGGTAACAGTAATATTTTTAAAAAAATTACTGGACTACTTGCTTTACTCCACGAAGCGTTCAGAATCATGATAGCTGCCCGTGCTTAGCCAGTATTACAGGAAACTGGCCGCAACTACACTCATCATCGTAAAACCAGAGGCCGCCATATTGAAACAGAAGTAAATGAGGAAAGAACACTCACATTCGTCGTTCGGGCTTTATACAAGGTACTTTTATATATTATTCCAAAACAGTCGGTCATTGCGTATTGCCTAAAGCGCGTACACTTGTCATCGTTAAATCAGAGGTCGCAATTTTGAAACCGAAGTGAATTGAAAAAACTTACACATACTTCGTCGGGATTCATACAAGGGGCCTTCTTATTAAATTTCAAAACAATCGGTCAATGAGTTTAACCAAAACTGTACACAATCGCCATTTTATATCAGAGGCCGTTACCTTGAAACGAAAGTCAACGGAAAACGTCTTACACATACGTCGTCGGGATTCATACAAGGGGCCTTCTTATTAAATTTCAAAACAATCGGTCAATGAGTTTAACCAAAACTGTACACAATCGCCATTTTATATCAGAGGCCGTTACCTTGAAACGAAAGTCAACGGAAAACGTCTTACACATACGTCGTCGGGATTCATACAAGGGGCCTTCTTATTAAATTTCAAAACAATCGGTCAATGAGTTTAACCAAAACTGTACACAATCGCCATTTTATATCAGAGGCCGTTACCTTGAAACGAAAGTCAACGGAAAACGTCTTACACATACGTCGTCGGGATTCATACAAGGGGCCTTCTTATTAAATTTCAAAACAATCGGTCAATGAGTTTAACCAAAACTGTACACAATCGCCATTTTATATCAGAGGCCGTTACCTTGAAACGAAAGTCAACGGAAAACGTCTTACACATACGTCGTCGGGATTCATACAAGGGGCCTTCTTATTAAATTTCAAAACAATCGGTCAATGAGTTTAACCAAAACTGTACACAATCGCCATTTTATATCAGAGGCCGTTACCTTGAAACGAAAGTCAACGGAAAACGTCTTACACATATGTCGTTCGGGATTTATAAAACGTGTCTTCCTAAAAAATTTCAAAACAATCGGTCAATGCGTTTGGTCATTCACACAAACACAGAAACCAAATACCAAACCACTCGCTTCGCTCAGTCAATTAATCTCATGACAACATACTTTTAAAAATACTTTTGACACACTTTTACAGCTTGTGTTGAAAAACAACAAATTAATTTACTTAAAAACATTCGATAGATTCATATTGATTTAAGTTAAAACAGTGGACAACTGAAAAGATGAAACTGTTAAAATTAGTAACACCTTTACTATAAATTAATTTTAGGATTTACTATTTGCGTCACAGGGAATTTAAAGTTAATTAGTAAGTTTGAAAATTATTAAGGAAGAAACTTTCGTCGATGAGTGACTTAAAGTTAATCTTATTGAAAGTAAATAAATTTTAATTCTTATTTACTTTGGAAAACTAAATTGGAAACTACATGAACTTTATAAAACTTGACACTATTCTAAAAAGTGCCGCAAAACTCTAGAAGGGGTTCCACCAAATATCCTGTATTTCTATTACTAAAAAGGATAAACGATCTTACTACATAACTATTCACAATGAGATAGATTCCCTTATTACATAACTTAATACAATTAATTTATACAGTAATACCGTGAACAAAAAACAAATTTTCTAGAAAAAAAATAATTTCTATGAAAATGAACAGTCAACAGCTTCATTTAACAAAATACAGCATATTTGTATTATTATTACTTTTTATTAGGTAATTTGCTATTGAGTGTATGAAAAATAACACATTACAAAAAACATTACTTAAAAAAAATGTTGTATTAGCTTTTAGATCGCGCAAGTACTAATTTGAAGCATTTGTTCCTTGTTTTAAAATATGGTTTAGTTTTTTTAATCTAAAGTTACATTCTAGTTTTAAGTTAAAATGTTTTTAATTAGACACTTGAGAACTAAAGTTGATCTACAATCTCGAAATATGGCGTCTTGTCCTATGTACACAAACGGTGTTAATTTTAGGAAAAAAATAATAATTGTAATATTACTAAGACATTATTTTTCATCTGCACCTTATACACAACATTTAACTAAATCCACTGATACTGACGTCATAAATATTATGAAACATTGAAAATAGTTCTGTATACTATAAAAGCTGTATGTATATGTATATGTAAAGGAAGTCTGTTTATTTTAAATTATACATTACTGTGCACAACATGTGAACTTAGATTAAGTAAATGTTTATCGTGGAAAACAAAGTACTGAAATTGTTAAATAAAAACTATCCAGATAGTTACATAACTCAAGGGAATTGTAACGTTTAAAAACAGACTGAAACTAAATAAACTTAACTGTATTGAACAAAGAATGCATTCCAGTCTTGAATTATATACCACAATGTTAACATTCCGGGTTTAACCACATTGAAATCCGTTTTGACTCCCCTTTCCGCCTCACCCCCAAGGAAGCCATACAGGAAGGGTTCCTAACCACTCCAGGAAACATTTCCCAATCGTTTATTTCTCAGTTCCTTCAGGGCACACCTTCTTTACCTATTTTGCATCCCGTATGAAATTGTTCTCACTCTTATCTCCAACAAATTTGGTTATATAATATATGTTACTTAAATATGTTTAAATTTTTTTTCTGAACAGTTTGTAAACTTTATATTAATTTTTTTTTTTTTGGTGTTTAACGTCCGACTATTGTGCACACTTGAGCTAATACAGATGATGGGATGATTTATAGCGTATGAAAATGCCAAGGCCTGGCCGGGAATCGAACCCGGGTCCTCGGGGTGAAAGCCCAGTACGGGTGAAAGCCACCAGTACGCTATCAACTATATATATCGGTGGAGGCGGCTACATTATATTAAACATATATAAATCATGTCTGCATTACCATATATATATATATATATATATATATATATATATATATATATGTGTGTGTGTGTGTGTGTGTGTGTGTGTGTGTGTGTGTGTGTGTGTGTGTGTGTGTGTGTGTGTGTGTGTGTGTGTGTGTGTGTGTGTGTGTGTGTAAGTTTAAAAATATGTATAACAAAATTTAGAAAAATAAATTAAAAAGAAAATTGGTCTGGGTTAAATTTAGATTTTTCCAATTTTTCTCCCAAACTGTAAATGTTTTTAATTTTAAAATTTATACGAGGATGATTCGTCTTGTACATTACTAAAATTTTATGAAGCGAATTAGAGAAATATGTTGTTATTTAGGTTTTTCATTAATAGCTCTTAACCTAAAAAGAATTGAAAATATAGGAATCGTAACATGTTTTAGACGTAAAACCATTTAAGCAATACAGCGTAATTTTTGAAGTTCTATGGCTAACTAAAATTGTGAAGCCCTTTAAAAAGTTAAATGGTTTTTAATGGCAAAAGAGTTTTTTAAAACATTAATGCAATGCATACTAGATTCTACTGAAAATTATCAATTGGGTTAGTCCACAGTTAGTTACACGACAGACATAAGGTTAAAGCAAAAATAACATATTTGGACTCGATATAAATCATATCATACAGATTTTTTTACAATCAAAATAAATTAATATTTTATCTTTTGAACAGTATCGTATTATGGATACTATCCTAATCAATAACGTAGTTATAATTTATTATATTTACACAAACATACACTTACTTGCGTAATATATATATACATATATATTTCAAAATTACGTATTCGTATCGTAATATACTTAAAACAAAAGTTCAAAATGCAAAGAAAAAAGTGACAAGTTTTATGTCAAATCGCTGTACATTTTAATCTGATAAAACAAATACTAAATCCAACAGTCTAAGTGAAGGGGTTAAAAGTTAATGATAATCTTCTTTATCTGATTTGAGGGGTCGCTTTATAACCTTTCACAGATAAAAGCAAAAATGATGGCGAATATCAACAGATTAAAATGGAAGAAATGTTATTTTAGGATTTAAAGTTTTAACAGCCGCATCTGAGTTGATGCTAACTTTGTTATTATAAAGTTGAACAGTTTTAAAAAAATAATTGTTTAGCGAAATAATAACGTAAATGTTTATTGAATATAAATTAATGTTTTGTATAAGGGAACTAATCTGTTATTATCAATGTTATTAATTATGTATTGTTATTAACGATTCCGACGGCGATGATAATCTTAACGGTTTTTCGCCGCAAAAAAAAATATTAACGTTTCTTAAATAACCTACGTCCGAAACACATTAAGAGTGCATTTTAATTTTTTAAAACTGCTTAAATATAGAAACAGAATTTTACATATTTTTATATTGATCATATAAAAATAGAAGTTAATTCGCAAGACTATTCACCTAACTTAATAATCCAAAGTGTGAAAAACATTAAAGTAGCAAATTATTTTGATAAATTTTATGATGCAACGACGACTAATAAATACGAATTACAATTGCATTCTGAATGTTTTTTATTTATCAAACAATTTTCTTAATTATGCTTATATATATATATTTTAAGGTTTAACTATACCGTACGTTTAATTCAGCCTAAAATTAAATTCATCAGTTCATCAAAGACAACACGATCAAACGGAAACTTGTTTTGGTGATGTGTGAATAGAATTGTTTGGAAAGTGTTTTAAAATAGTACGCTTGATTAGGCAGAGCCTGTGCAGTGTGTTTAGTGGGCGTGTATCACAGCTCTACTGCTGAGTTATTCTTTGATCTGTATTTTAAAATATCTGAAAGTTAAAGACAGACGTTATAGCAGAAAAACGTGATAATTTAACCCAAACAAAATAGTAATAATTAAATTAATTCAAACCTTTCGCAACTCTACTCTCCTCGAAATTGGTAAAACTCAATTAAAGTTTTTTCTTATCCTGACAAGCACAAATTGTCATGCGACTGAAACTATAAAGTTGTGCAAAATCAGATGTTTATTAAGACTGACAGATGTTTATTATCGATGGAGAGATACTCATTAATTTCCTTTTAATGTTTTATAACCGAATAATAATTTTGTATTGGAAGTTTATGAAAGTGTAGACATTCTGAATAAACATTCAGTATTGAATATTTTAAAATAAAACTGAATGTAATTTAAATTTAAAAAATAAAAAATCAGTAATTATGTTAACTAATACTTTATTAAGATTGCCATAACTTTTTACTTTTTACGACATTGAAAATGCAAACATAACTGACAGTACTACAAAAATTAGATTCTTTTCCCTGTTTACTTATTAAGTTTTGCATTTATATTTTGTATTGTTTTGTTTAATTTACAACTTGTTCACAGTACAAATTTCAATCTCTTAGTTTAACTTTCAAAGAGTATCATATTTATTATTTCTCGAGTCAACATCCCTTTTTCTCAGCACACACTAATCGTACAGGCATAAATAAGATATCTTTAGACAGATTTTTTAACCGGCTTCTGACATTGCAAAATGATTTTGCACTAACGCTTACTGTTTGTGGAAAATGTTAACATAAAAGACACTTCTATCAGGCAAAACGGCATCATGGATGCGCATGCGCGGCATCACAAATAAATCAATATTTTATATATTTTACGAAGCTATACATATTAATCTCGAATAGACAATCCCATTACAAATGCCACTTTTTTGCATAACTCGCTTAGAATAATTTCAATAATTATTTAAAAGTCATTAAACTTATAGGTTATGTGACCCTACTGACAGTCCCCTACACTGCCCGTCATACAAGCCGGGACAAGCATTTCGAATATCAAACACGTGTTTTGGACACTGTTTTTACACAAATATATTTGTGACTTCTCCTTCCATTATGCATTTGTCTACTGTTAATATGGAGATCATAAAATACGAAATACAGTTAAAATGTCAAAATACAGTTAGAGTTTAAAACATTAGTTAGGATAAAGGTTGTCAAACATACTTTTACAATTTACTAAAAGATATTAAAATTAACTTACATATTACATATTAAAAATGCTTTTGCTATCACTGTAAATAAGTCGCAAGGACAAATACTTCAAATTGCAGGGTTATATTTACAAAATGTCGTTGTATTTCTAGCATGTTCGTATCCATTAAAGAAAATGAAATACAAAAAGTACAAGAAAATTACATTCTTACATCAAATATCGTTAACAACGAGGTATTGTTATGCCCTGTAAAAATTGCTATTAAAGCGATTATCTGTATTGAAATGTACATACTACAATGGCTCATAAATTTGTTATTATTATTTCAAACCGATCGCTTTTCGATTTATTTTTTAAACATGTTTCCCTTCCTTCCAACTACCGCCCTCGACCCAACGACTAATCTTATTCAAAAGGCTGTGTTCACTTAAAATTTTCATAGTGTGAAATTTCATACTAGCCCCCTGGTTTGAAATATTGGCAAAAAGTATTACTAAAGTGTTTTGTTTTGTTTCAGGTCGATGTGGACGAGATAACCCATGCGAGCAGCTGTGCTATGAACTGCATGACGGCATGTTCGAGTGCGATTGTAAAGAAGGGTTCATTCTCCACTATAATGGTTATAGTTGTCTTGGTGAGTGGTGCACATTGCATGCTTATTCCGGAAAAAAAACTGTCGGGTTAGTTAGGATATTTTCGAAAATGCCCTATTATAATAAAACTTCAAAAATATCGAAATAATAATAGTTTGATCATAACGTTATAGTATATAGAATTATTTAAATTGGGTTGGTTCTATTAAAACAACTATAAAATATTATTAATTCGAGATAAAGCAAATATCATAAAATTATTAAAATAACATTATGTACAAAAACACGAAGTACAAACATATCACGCTTAATAATCTAGTTTATAATTTTTATTTTATACTGTTTCCAAACAGAACTTAATACAACTATGGAGCCAATGATAAATGATGACATTGATCAAGATATCGGTGAAGATATTTTGTACCAGAAGGACGCGTCTTTCTCTGCAGAACTCGACTCGGGGCCGGAAGTCGAGGATAGCACGCAGACACCGTCAACAACTACCATTGTGGCGGTCAGATTCTTAACGACAACGTCCAATCCTAATTCGGACCTAAAGTTCCCTCTAACGTCGAGAGAACTAGACGAGATCACGTCCACAACGACGTTGGCACCGTGTCTCCTAGATTGCGCTGCGGGCGGACAGTGTACATCAGAAGGGACGATACACCGTTGCCAGTGTCCCTTAGGGCGGTCTGGTACGACGTGTGATACAGGTGAATAATTATTTTAAGTTCCAAAAACTGTGTTTGCAAAATTCGTAATATTTCTAATTTCATGTTGTCACTTTTTAGCCATCTGAATTTAAATTTGTGGTTATAATAAAGTTAGTTACAAAAGGTTTTGTTATAATTTTAAATTTTGCATGTAAAAACACCAGCCAGTTTACTGAACCAAAAAATTTAATTTAGTTTTAGTATTTAATTTGATTTAGAAAAAACAATATTTCTTTGAATATTTTATAGGCCTATAACATACACTTTTATTTCAATGTACCTTTAAAAAAACTTTGATGTTTATGTTAAATTGAAGTTATTGTCTAAAGACTGCTTTGAGAAAATTAATAAAATTTCTTCCGCTCAACTCAACACTGTGGCAATTATAACAATTAATCGTGACATAAATACAAAGCAGTCATCAGCAAGTTAGTTATAAAGCGATAATCCTGAATGACAAATAACAGTGGGCACGTTCACCTTTGTTGACTGAGCTAACTGGGGCTTCTTCGTCATCAGGTTCATTGTTTGTCTTTTTCCCATAAAATGTAGGTAATCTATAGGCCTATCAAATTTTGCTCTAAGTACAGATATAATTATATTTTTAAAAAGGTTAAGGTTTTTGCAAAAACCTAACCATCTTGAAGGCGATGAACGGATTTTTTGGGTTACAAAATTATCAGAGCTATTATTATTAAAATCACTTTCAATCAAAACTGAAGGAAATTAATTGTGTTCTCTAAAGTGCTAAAACACTTCAGGACTTAATAGTATTTTTTACGGCTTATTAGAGAACAATATTTTCCATTACTATGTATGTATTCGTCTAGGTTTTATAGAGGTGTCTGTTCCAACAACATTGTTTCCAATATAAAATCCGTCAATATTTAGATACAATGAGTGAATATTGTAATATGAAATTAATTTAATGTTTCCAGAAGTGAATGTGCACCTTCCCAGGTTCTCAGGACAAGGTTGGCTGGCGTTCCCAGCACTAAGGGCAGCGTACAAACACGTCCAACTGCAAATAGAGTTCCGGCCAGAGAGCTGGGACGGAATACTCTTTCTCACGGGAGAGAGGGACGATCTCGCTGGGGATTTTATGGTGCTAATCCTCTACCAAGGATTTGTCGAATTCAGGTAAATCTGGAAACGTTTATTCGTGACACATTCTTAACGTAAGTTATATGATGCGTGGGACTGTATTAAAGATTTACTAGTTGAAAACATAATAATTACATTTAAATATTCTAAAATTAATGAACCTGTACACAAATTAAGTAATACTAAAAATATTTGTATTGAATTTTTATAAAATAAACATAATACGTAAGCGATTTTTATAATTATGGTTTATGAAATGAAAAACCATATTCTAAAATTTTTTATTCAGTACCAGTTTCCTATTGTAACAAGTGACATAATTATTAATGGCTTGTTTAATGGCCGGTTTAAAGATCGAAACCGGTAGTAAGTATAAAGGTCTGCAGTGGATTGAAACTGTATTCCAATCTATATGTTTAACAGCCTCAAATTTCCAAAAAGATTTGTGCAATAACTACCGACAGTTAAAGTTTTTAGTTAACAATTATAATACAATTTTGTAAAGTTTATCAGAATTTACCGTCATCTTACTTTGTTTTGTGTAATATATGCAATATTTAAAGAGTTTTTTTTGTAATTCAAAATTTAACGTATATCTAAACGACAGTAAAAAGAATCTTGAGAACAATTTGAAATAATTTAAATATTGGCTTGTTATAATTGTAAAAAGTTCTATAAACATTTTAATATGACTGAAAAAGTAATTATTGTTACTATTTATGTTTTCTTTGAAAAAACTTAATTTAATTCACAATCATATGGTGTGTCGTTACGGAACAAAAATGTTAGGTTTATTTTACAAAATCTTTTTAAATCTATTAAGAAATGAATTAATTTCAGCATTTAATAAGAACTATTGAAAAACCTTTCGATTTTTTGTTTAGAAAATTAATAGCAGAAAACATGAAGTTTTAAAAAAGTTAGCAGAAATATTAATGAACTTCTAACTTATTACGGAGATGTTTATAGGATTCTCTATGGATATAAATTGCGATTGTAATGAACAGGTGAAATCTTTGAGCAAAAAAGCTTCAGGCTGAAACAAAAGTGTGTTTACTTTTTGGAGAGGCCAAAAACCACCTCCGGTTTCTGTGGTTAAAGACCGGCAAGATAACATAAATACGAGTTTTCATTATTATAAATGTATTATGAAATGAACAAATAACAACTAATTTGATATTTATGAAATTTATTATGTTGAAGGTTCGACTGCGGCTCAGGTCAAGGGGTCGTGCGATCAGAGGACACAGTCGTCCTTAACCAGTGGAATAAACTTACATTGTACAGACACCGCTGGGACGCGTGGATCCAACTCAACGGAGGCAAACACATACAGGGGAGATCAAAAGTACGTGTTGTATTCTGTTATGTTTAAATTAAAAAACGGTCGTAATACATTAGTTAGCATTTTTTTAAATGGAATCTATAAACAGGAAACAACACTCACAAGATTTATAAGAGATTTTTCTGGAATAAATTGAACAAGTATTAAATTTGTTTTCACGAAATTTTTGTTTTCGGTAAATAATATTTAAAATAATAAAATAATTGCAGCATGCACTTGTTTTCTAAATATATTCTAAAAACTAACAACATTTGATACATGAGCATTGCTGGTATATTTATAAACGTGAAAATCAAACCTCAGTAATAGCCAACAGAAAATTGTTACAAAAAATTCCAAACAGTCTTTTAAAAATCTAAAAAAAATCATAACTTTTCACAAATAATTATTTAAATATACAGTTATACTCTAACTCTCGTCTAATTCATTTTCGTATTATTCATATTGTTTCAAAAATTTAAATTGTATGGTCTCGTTTCTGGATGTTACAGGAACAGCTGTTCCAATGACTATTTTTTTAAATACAAGAGACACAAATATGATTGGATTTACAATAACAAAAAGAAATTTAGAAAATTCTGTTACAATTACAAAAAAAGTATTTAATATTTTACAATAACTAAGAAATTAACAGGATGTAAAGTAAAACAAACCGTTAAATTACCCTTTAATTTTTGAAAATTTTGGTTAGAAATTTGGAATCAATATGCTTAAAAAATAATAATACAAATTTGTTTCTTAGCAAAAAAATACAAATTATAACGACATGATTTTTTTGGAATGACGTGATGAAAAAAATAGGGAAAATATCAGGTGAACTAAAATTTTAAAATTCGAGTATGTTTGTTAGAAAGAGTATTTTGTCCAAAGAGTTTCCCACGTTACCTCAAAATTTGAAGTTTTGTACGTTATAATTTTTGAAAGTTTTATTTCACTATAGTAATGCCTATTAGAATTGAAACTGTAAATTTTATTTACAAAATACTAATTAAATTTGTGTATATTAAAATAAATTTGAAGATTTAGGTCGTAATTTATAACAGAACCTATTACTATAATTAATTTAAAATTTAAAAAAAATAACAAGTTATAATTTTTCTTACTGATTTTTATAATCCGGTATTTTACAACGGGTAAAACGATTTTTCATAACTAAAATAAATTTCCATGAACTCTGGTGCTCTCTCTTCCTCCTTATCTCTCTCTTTCTCTCTCTTAAAACGATATTAAAAGTAAGGGTTGACGTTTATGTAATAGTTCCGGATATGTGTCTTAAATATGATGACGGCACTAATGAAAACATTGCAGGCTTACTTGATTAATTGTAAAGAATATTATAAACACAATAGTTGTGATAATACTATTGAAGTGTGTCTAAATCAGCTGTTTCCCTTCACTCACAGCGTTACACAGTAATTTATTGATTTACATAAACAATTCCATTTATTGTTTGGCTAGCAGCTATGCATGTTTTTGTAGCAGTGATGACCTACGTGGGAGCAGATTAAATAAAGCTTCCACTGTAGTCGATGTGATTTGCTATGAAACCTTGTAACTACATCACATGCTGTATTGAACCAAGTTAATGTGCTGCTCATTCAGGAGCTGCTACATTAATTAAACGTGATTTGATGAGACAGGGGCGAGGCGGGGCGGGGGTGTCAAAGCCTGCGGTCTGGTTAATTACCTCTATTGACCTTTTCCTTTCTTCTACCACTTTCATTACATTTCTAGCCTAAAGGCTTCAAAGACGTAATACAACCTAAAGGCCTTTACGTTTTTGCAGTAGCATTGCCTACTATTCAGTTAAAGAAATTTTTTTCCTTTGAAAAAATTTAATCAGTAGTAACAAATACAATGCAAATGCAAATACTCACGACACGCTGGTGTCTTGTGAACGTGATAGAAACGAATTTTCAAAAGCATTTCTTGTTTTATCTAGTTTTTAAAATCCTGATTTCACAAAAAAAATCAACATTAAAATCTGCATATTTTAGCCTGTATTTAAAAAAAAATGCACTTAAAATGAACCCTGTCGACGTTAAATTCTTCTTCTTCATTTTCAACGGATTTTGAAAATTCAAATCACTTATTTATGTAACGGTAACGCTGATTAGAACGGTGATATCAGTTTTAAAAAATGTAGTACAAAAAAAGTTATGGATTTTTAAACATTTAAAAATGGATACAATTTTAAAACTGTTGAACTCTGCTTTTGAATATATTCGGGTCAGAATTACTATATATATATATATGCTTCAAAACATTAAAATAATATTTATAAAGATTACACTGAAAATATAATATAAATTTGATTTACACTGAAAACATGTGATTTACAAATAATAATCTCATCACAGCTGTTTCGCGTAAGTAGAAATTTCCAAATGCCTAACAGCAGTATATAAACATTACTAAATGAACACATTTTTATACATAAATACTAGTATTGAAAACAAAGTAATAATCAAAATGAAAATGTAACCTAACCGCCGAAAATTTTCACTTTCATAATAGGCTTGAAGTTGGCATAATTTATTATTTCAAACGTTCTATTATCATTTGGAAAAACGAATTATATCCGTTGTTAGGTTTTATTTCCTTATTTGTAAACAAACCTAAAAAAAGCAATTTATGCAGATTTTAAAGTTGATTACGATAGTGAAGTCAAAATTTTCAAATCGTTATGGATAAAAATGGCTTTGAAAATCCGTTAACATGTACCGTCATTTTGGAAAGGATGAAGTTCTTTTTCCTGAGTAACGAATTGATTTGAGCTACTTCAACTTATACGTTTGTGCTAAGTTTCAATCAAGTTTTCAAAAATTATTGACTGTACAGTGCTAATGAACTTAACTACAGCTCCTTGTCTGATTCATATTATAAAGTTGCTCCAATATTTATGTTCCGGTAGAAATCCACTAAAAATATTTTTTCCATCCTTTCATACTGTATTTTCTATATAAATACTGTAATTTTGCTCTTCCGATACTGTAATGTCCCACTTAATAACAGTAATTTCCCACACTGATATGCTATTTTTTTAATTTTGTTACTGTTTTCTCCAATACGTGATATCGCTGTTATTATGTAGTAATTTACCTCGCAGATACGGTAACTTAAATTCGTTAAAAATCTTTTATTATTGTTTATTTTATGTAAATATTAACTTGTGTAAAGTTTGTGTACATTGTATTTCAGGGTTTATTCTCTCGAATAACGTTCCGCGAGCCCGTCTACATAGGCGGCAGAGGAAACACATCTGGCCTTACAGAGAAGCTACCGTCAGAACGAGGTTTTAGAGGTTGCGTCAGACATCTTGAAATCAATGACCTTGTTTATAACTTTGCGTTGGCACCAGTTGGCGATGCAGTGAAAGGGTTCGATATCGGTGAGTAGCCTTTCCCAACCTAACCTAACTTACCTTGTCATTTTGTGCATGCAAAAGTGTAGTTAAAGAAAACAGAATTATTGCATTTCTGTATTTAGAGCAATAATTTTCACAAAGGTTATGTTTAAAGAAATTTATATTTTTTTGAAAATTGTTTTCTGTTATTTTTTCTTATTTTCTCGCTATACAAATTAGGCTACGTAAGAAGAATATATTAATGAAAATTTTTTCTAGAGATTTTGGTAGATATAATTTTTCAGATTTCGTGACGGTTTTGTATGCGCGCATGCGTGTGCGTGTGTGCGCCCTCACGCTTGTACATACAGACAGACGTATGATTTTTTTGTTAAACGATTTGTTCATTTTGGTTTGCCTGTATGTTTATAGTTTTGTATGTAAAATCATTTTTAAATCCATTTTTTGTAAAAAATATTAAAATTTAACAAAACCTAATATAAATAGCTTTTATTCAAAACAAAATCGTCTTAATATAAGCCCATGAAAATCTGCTGAAAATAAAGATCCTAACTCGTTGGTGTACCAATTTTTAAGTAAGAAATTTTTAGATTCAATACAAATTTCAAATACAAATTCAAGTGAAAATCGAAAAATAATAAATCTTGATCAAATTAAAGGTCTGTTCGTTTTTTCAATTTAGTGTCGATCCGTATTTTTTTAATTATAAATTTTGTACATTAACTTCAGAAGTGAATATTAATATGTGAACCAAATATTACGTCTAAAATTGTTGTTTCCGGAAACGTCAAGACCCAAGTTTCGAAAATTTGTCAAAATGGTTGTATTAATTTTGAAATATTTTATTTTATACAGTTTAGAAACTAAAGTTACGTAATAAGTAATATTTTGTTTCTATTCAACAATGGAAAGTAAAAACAGAGTAGTTATTTTAAAACTTTTAGCCTATTGTTGACAGCTTAAAACAATTCGTTTTTTGCAAAAAAATATTTAATATTTTGCCTAAATGTTTCCTATGCTTGTGTGGTAGTCCTGAACTTTAATATTATTTGTACAGTATATGCTATTTAAATTTGCATTTAAAGTTGTATTTGAAATGTTTATGGTGCCTTCGGTCTACGTTTAATTACGCAAGTACTTCCTGTGCAGATGAATGCTTGGCTGACCGGTGTAGCAAAGTGCCTTGTCAACACGGAGGCAAGTGTTTGACCTCTGGGGACTCTGCCGTGTGCCTCTGTCCTCTTGGTTTCACAGGTGACCTCTGCGAGATCAGACTTGATTTACAGGTATGGAACTTTCATGTAAAAGCAGTTAAATTATTAATATATTCTTAGTTAACTGGTATGCTTTATTTTAGATTACACTATACAGAATAAACAATTAAGATATTTTTATAAATTTATTGCAATTTTCAAAACCTATAATTTCATTTTATTGTGGATTTTCTACTTGAATTAATTTTTCCATATTGCTGGAGACGATTTCCATAGTGAACGATTTCATTTATGTTCCTTTTATTTTATATTTTGGTATGGTTTAGTTCACCTGAAGATATTTTTAAAGCAAAAATGATCATTTATGGTCATGTTGAAAATAAAACATGGGTAAAACGCTTTCGTGTCACGCTTGATTTCGTAACGCATGTGCTACCTCAGAGCATACATAATTGTTCTTTTATATATGTAGACTTGAAGTGACTACTTATAAACAGCTTGATTTCGCACAACATCTTTTGTTTCAATATCGTTTCAATTTAAGTTAAGTTATTGTTATTGTTAACTTTAAAAACGTGTGATTTATAAATTTCTTTAGTTAAATTAGTTAATAAATATGACCTAACCTAACCTAACCTAACCTAACCTACCCTAACCTAACCTAACCTAACCTACCTAACCTAACCTAACCTATACAAATTTTCTAACCTATACAAACTTCTATCGGCACCACTCCAAGTGCTACAAGTAATTTTTAAAACGTTTGTTTTTATTTTAAAGGCATTTAAAAACACAAAAATTAACAAAAATAAAATTTTCTCAAAATGAGATTTAACGATGGGTTCTTTTCTTCTGAAAATTTAGTTAAATAACTACTGACTGAAATCCAGAAAATCGGTTTAACAGTTTTGCTACTTTTGAGCGTATATTTAAAAAACAGATTTCTGTTTTTTTTTTTGACGTTATGTTTCAATCTTGACCTCTTTGGAAAAATAACAACATATAATTTTAATTGGATAATTACATATGTTATCTCTTAAATGATTTGTTTTAATATGGACATTTTGTACTACAAAAATTGTACATTTAATTGTTGTAGAATATTTTCAGGCTTTAATTTTTTTCAGTTATTTTTTAGGCATTAACTTTAGCAATCCTTATTCAAACAGACAACAGACTGAAAATAAAGTTTAAATTACTTTTCCTTTATTTTAACACTTTTGTTTATTTTATTCTAAAATTTTAAATTCGGTCCTAATTTCATTTTATCCTCTCTTTTTTCCGACACTTTGTTTCCCTTTTCCTTTTCACTCACTTTTCTTTCGCCAAGATCATATTGCCTTTGTGTTTCGTTACATCGTAAAACACCTATTTAATGGAAGCTTTATTTTAGTTTGGTTTACGTCTTTACAGCTGTTAATCTTATTACGGCGTATTGCAGGAGGGTCGGACAACCCCTCGTCTTAACATTACTCACCCCCATGTCTCTAATTAACGCTTGTTGGGGGTTAGAAGCTTCAATGTTGGCCACAAACAAGCTATAGCTTAAGGTAACAGGAGTTGAAGGTTTTGTAGCGGAGGATTTATTCCTGTCGGCATAACCGCCAACACTTGTACTCCTGCGTAATACTTACAAATATAACACAAGCAATGGTAGATTTACATGTAAGTACGTTATACAGGGTGTTCAAGAACATCTGGCTTCGAGGAACCGTTTTTCTAGTTAATGCGACATATAAAATAATAACCGAAACAATGAAAATCATTCTTTTCAAAACAAACAAGTATTAATAATATTAGGGCCTACTTAAAGCAATGCTTTTCTTATCTAAATATTACTGTATTTTACAGAAAACAGCGTTATTAAAAAAAGTGTTACCCTGTATTTTTAGAAAATATTATTTCACTGTTATACATGCATTATTTAGAATTTTAAATATTTTTAATAAACATTTAACTGCGCTGAACGAATACCTTTTAGTGAAATAAATTTTTGAACGATGAATTATAATTGTCAAGTTCTAACAGATATGCATATCTTTTACGTCGTGAATATGAATTATATTGAAATCTGATGAACACCAGTTTATTACAGTTGTTCTAGAAATAATGTATTGATGTTTTCCAAAATTGTATATTCCATTTTTGATGGATGTTCCTTGCAGTCGTTGTAGTTTTAGAGATAATTATCGTTTCTTTCATTGGCCAAGATCTGCATTTCACCTTGGTGGCTGCACAAATAACACATTTTTTAAAGAAAATTTGTAAAAAATACCAAAGACATTTATATAATGGAAATGTGTTGAACAGTTTTCCTTCCGGATTTAACTTAATATAAGTTTTAAGATTAACCACAGGTTAATTTACATCCTCCTTCTGTGTAGTCCTTTTTGTGGTTACTGATTTCAACAGCCTGCATTATCTTCCAGTCGTGAATATGAAAGCATCAGTCCATTGTATTTTGACAGCATCCACGATGGATAGATTGTTTTATAATGTCCAAGGCCTGAAGATGATGTCAGACAGCCGAAACCATTATGTTAGATTGTACAGATGAGGAAAAAAGTAATTTATTTAACGTTAAAACATATATGTCTGAAATTTGTAGTTCCCCAAACAATAAATATACTTATTTATTAAGTTTTACAACACTACGAGCCGAGTGCTTCTTTCAAACTTCCATATTCTATGAAACCGAAATTTAAATGCGTTACATTATTTGTATCAATCGTGTTTTAACTAAGCAATTGAACTTCAAAAATCTTTCAACAAAATTAATGTCTCAAGTTAAACTTTTATATTTTTTAGCGTCTCAAACTTTCTCAACAATGCAGGACTGATGTATTTTATTCGCAGGTTCCTGCGTTTAATGGTTCAAGCTACCTGCGGTATCCAGGACTAGGAGGATCAGCTCTTTCGTGGCTTGACTTACTGCTGATCCTTAAACCCACAGCGAATGACGGAGTAATCCTCTACAACGGTCATCGGTCAGACGGCGTCGGAGACTTTATGGCTGTCTATATGAGCGAAGGACATTTAGAATTTACATTTGATCTTGGAACTGGAGCGGCTACGTTAAGGTGAGTAACAACATTCTGGAAAAAATTTATAACTTCATTTAATTATGATAATTTATATTATGAGATATCAAAACAAGATGTTTATGTTAAACAAATACATCCCATAAGTAAAAATGTTTTCCAACTATTTTTGTTGAAGTTTTTAAACAACGAAATTTTTTTTAACACGTGACATTTAAAAATAATAATGTCATACTCATAAATTAAATTTATTAATCTCCTAAATTGTTTTTACAGAAGTAACGAGCCTGTCAGCTTGGGAGAATGGCACGAGCTTAGACTCTCCAGGACTGGTCGCCTCGCTGTGTTACAAGTGGACAGGAGACCTCCAAGCCAAGTATTGGCGCCTGGAGCATTCACTCAACTCTCCCTACCTCTGAACCTTTACATTGGAGGCGTTCCTAACTTTGACATGGTCTCCCCTAAGGTTAGGGTCAGAACGTCGTTCGTAGGTTGTATTCAAAAAGTAAGTTTTTCGTTTGTAATTGTGAAAAAACTTTCTAGTATGTATTAAATTTAAAAATATAAATGTATTTATTTTAAAAATAAAATAAAATATTTACAAAATATATACAGTACAAAAACTCATATATTAAAATACACTAGGTTAAATTACCTCCACCTCCATATAGGCAGTCCTTTTTTTGGTTACTGGTTTTGACAGCCTGATAATTATCTTCAGGTCTTGGATCTTATCCTTTGACAGCGTCCACAATAGAGCAATGGTTTTATAATATCCAAGGATTACAAATGATGTCAGACAGTCGAAACCGGTATATAAGATTGTATAGACGAGGAAAGCAAGTTTTTAAATCTAAGGTTAACCTTAAAACCGGGCGGCAACAAAATGTGGAGCAGAGTTGCGCTGGACTGAGACGAGCGTAGCGGAGTTGAGTGGAATGAAGTTGAAAGGCAACCAGAAGCGGAGTTCCGTTCAGTTTAAATAACGTGTTTTTATCTTTTAAATATATAAATTTAGGTTTACTTTAACGAATTCTAGGAACTTTTATTTTTTAAAAACGATAACCTATGTAAACGATAAATAGTAAATTTAGAGGGGTGGTAAACTTGGTGGGGGAAACGGAGTCAGCTGGAAAACTTAACCAAGACAGAGTCGAAGCTGCCTGGAGAAGAGCCCAGCGACGCTGCTTGACTCCGCTGAGCTCCGTCAAGCTTTCAGCAGCCTCACTTACATAAAAATTAGGTTAGATTTTGAAAGTCTAGTAAGCTCCGTTCAGCATTTGGTGGCCACCCGGCATAAAACTCATATGTGTGACATATAGATGTAAACAGAATTAAATAATTAGATCTGAAATAATAGCTAGGTCTTATTAATTATGAACATCACAACAATAAATATTTGAACTATTTCGCTGGTTTTTGAATATCTGCCAAACAAACATTCGAAATTCCTAGCATTGTATTTTCAACAAGTATGTCTCTTTTTTTCGAATTTCAATTAAAACTTGACTTAATGGAGCAGCCATCATGGTAAGACCCAAACGAAAGAACTGGAAATAAAATTCAAATTTATATAAACATACAATAAACGTTTGCAGATTATAACTACAGTTTCTGGGTCACATATTTTACAGCATGAATGTTTGTTGGAAAAGTTAAATAAAACAAATCCTTCTACAAAAATATATTTTATAATCAGATCAAGAAATTACTTTCAGTTGATTAAATGGAAGTTATATTGATAATTAACACAATGCGAAAATTCTCCACTGAAAACGTCCTAAGTATTAACAGAAAAAATGTTCCTAAATTGAATGGAATGTATTGCTTAAATTAGTTTGATATGAACTAAATATATATCTTTAGAAAGGGTTGGCATTGATTTTAAAATATTTATTTTTGTTATTTATTTCTTTTTCACACTTGTTAATTGTTCTATGTTTGCAACTCCTTTAGTTATTATGTTTGACGATTACTTCCAAATATATACAATCTTCAATCTGATTTCACTGCTGTACTGTACTGTAAGAGGTACTTTTCAAAAGTTTCAGAAACAGTTAAATTTTTTTTTTGGTGTTTAACGTCCGACTATTAAATAGTTTTAAAAAAAAGAACTTACATCAAATACAAAAATTAACTGTCTCCTTCAAAGTAGTCAATTTGCAGTTTCGTCTGCGTTTCTACCATGAACGGAAGCACTAGTCGAATAAAGTTGTAGTAAGCTCTCTTAGAACCACTTGAATTATTTTTAAATTTCTTCTACATTCTACATTCTGGAATCCGACGTTTCTTCAGATTTGCTAGTTACGACGAGTACGGTGAATGGGGCATCTGGTTTTTGGCTAAAAACCGCCTCACAGAGATCGAAGCGTGAGCGTGTGCACTGTCGTGGTGCTTTCCACATCTCCAGCCGTTACGCCACACAACTTCTCTCAGTCGCGGGGACGAAATTGGTCGTACTTGCGTTGGTATGTCTAACACGACATTCCTTTGTTTGTCTTCTGTCCCGAATTCTGGCAAAGTTTCCAGGAGTGATTCTGGTTAACGGTCTTCCTGAACGCTGTTGGTCATCAACGGACTCACGATCCTCTTTAAAACGTTTCAACCATTAAAAATCTTTGATTTGCTTAAGTTTCATCAACATTTGGTAGGTTTCAGCAGCGGTTTTGTTCGGTTTACAACAAAATTTAATCTTTGCTCTCGGCACCATCACGGAAATTGCAGTGTTCAACACTACTGTCAGGAAACTGTACGTGCTCGTCTGTACTCGATGCGGGACTTCGTAATGTAATTCGTTTAAGCATTTTATTCAAATTCCTGGAACTTTTGGGTAGCTCCTCGTGTATATATATATATATATATATATATATATATATATATATATATATTAAACTGATTTTTAAGAAAGTTACTAAAAAACGTATTTTTTTAGATTTGAAGAGACATTTTAAAATATACTAAGTATTCGAAAATCACAGTATTTGTTTACTCGAATATATCAAATCAGTTAGTTTGTGCAAATTATATTCTATGATATGAGTGAATCTACCGTGCTATGAAATACTTTCAAATAGTTTTAGAATAAATTTAATTTAACTTGTCATGATTTAATGTGTGTTTTAAATTTATAATTTTATATGCCGCTATAACGAATATATTTATTGTGGTCAGGTGGTGATTAACAATCAGCCTTTGCAAATACTAGCCGAAGCACTAGCGGGCGTCAACGTAGACAATTGCCCTCACCCGTGTGTGGCGAGACCGTGTGGTGACCACGCGAGGTGTGTGCCTCACCACGAGGCGTACAAGTGCGAGTGCGCTCACCACTGTCAAGAAAACAACTTTGAACCAACCACAGCGGTGGCGACATTCTCAGGAACCACATTTCTCCACTACACAGATCCAGATATCGTGCACAGGTGTGTACAAATATAAACTATAGCCAAATAAATAACAAACAATTTGACATCTTTATTAATTTTATTTATCGACAATAGTATATCTACACTTAAAAAATTAAAATTATTTATGTTTCTTTGGAATATACCCGTAGATTCTAATAAACTAGTGCGTGGATTGTCGTAGAATTTTGAAAACACTTTAAGCACTGGGAAGCTTTTTTAGACCATTTAAGTCATTAAATTAAAGTAATAATTTCTTAATTATAACTTAATTAATGGAATTCAACTACATTTATTGAAAGATAAAGTATTTTTGAGTAAAATACTTATTCAGCTAGTTTTGTAAATTTTGAACGTGCTACACATTAAAATTCATAAAAAAAAGTTGAAATTAGGTCTCACACACACAAATTCTTTCCTTTAAATTTTCAACTAATGAAATATATATATATATATATATATATATATATGTGTGTGTGTGTGTGTGTGTGTGTGTGTGTGTGTGTGTGTGTGTGTGTGTGTGTGTGTGTGTGTGTATGTGTGTGTGTTTAACACAAAAATGTATGCATTACCCATTTCGTATAAAATTACTTAATATTTTGAAGATAACATATTTTTTCTTAACGTTCATACTTTATTCGGTTAGTTAAATGAAGTCAGGGGATTGGTTTTAATGGAAAGGGTAGAAATTACGGCAGTAACTGCATTCTCAAACATACAACCCTTAAGTACGCAGTTTATCAGACTGACAGGTGACTTAGCTCAACCACGCCGGCGCTAAAATAATACAAAATGGCGCGTGAATAGAAGATAACAATCTATAAGTTGCTAAGTTAATAACGTGCATTACTACTAGCGCTGGAAAGGTTTTACGTTTTTCATGAAGGAAAATACATATACAGTACTTATAAAAATATTAATTTGAATAGTGTAAAGTATGAATTTATATTTGTGTAAATAAATACAACGGTCTCTTAATGAACTTTGTTAGTTTAACTAAGCAAAAGATTAAAAACAATTTAAATTCGACGGTTAACTGAAAAAAATCACATTTTTGTTAATGGCATTATGTGTGAAGTAAATTTTGTATTTTTGGGTTTAAAAAATCTATGAATGGAATAATGGCTCTCGTTATCAGCTAATCTCCAAAATCATTTCTTTTGTATTCAAAAGTATAATTTTAATTTCAATTGGTACACTGATATTAATTACACATTTTTATATGACAAAACATTTGTAAAACGATTTCGAAAAATCAGATTTTCTGTTTTCGTCAATATTTTCCGCCAAATTGTATGGAAAGTAACAAGTCTTATATTTTATTAATATTATTGTATTAATATGCAATACAATAACTTAAATGTTTTCATTTAAATATCATTATTATAATATAATTGACTGAGAGAAAATTGTTGGAGTGTTTACATAGTACTTTTTTAAATTAGGGTTTGAAATTTTATTACATTTTGTAATTTATCTTATTGCTGCTAAATGTTTTAATCGTGCACATATAGCCTTCCTTAAACTGTCTGTATAAATATAATTTTATTAACTTTAAACATAACATTATATATATATATATATATATATATATATATATATATATATATATGTTATTTTAAGGCGGAAAGCACATTTAGGCTATTATCTCCTCATTAAATGTAAGTGTGAGTGTAAAGTGTTAAAGTCGTAAGTTTAGTGTTGTAAGTGTGTGTGTGTGTGTGTGTGTGTGTGTGTGTGTGTGTGTGTGTGTGTGTGTGTGTGTGTGTGTGTGTGTGTGTGTGTGTGTGTGTGTGTGTGTGTGTTTGTGTGTGTGTGTGTGTGTGTGTGTGTGTGTGTGTGTGTGTGTGTGTGTGTGTGTGTGTGTGTGTGTGTTTTAGACTCTGGTACCGCGAGAGACATCTAAATCCTCTCAATAGGTGAAGCTGATCTGCATCTCCTGCAGGGATTTTATTAATACATAACAATTAAAAAGTAGTTTCCGTTAGTATTTTTATTTAAAGTTTTTTATGTTAAACAAAATACGCGTAAAAGTCAAATTAATTATTTTTTTAAGACTAAGATTTAAAATTTACATTGCAATCAGATTCTTTGCTAAAGATATTGGAATTGCTTTTTAGGTTAGTTAGTGACACAATCAGCATCAACATGAGATTCAAAACAAGCCTGTCGTCGGGTCTCCTTTTATGGAGCGGAAGAACGGATCACATGAGATCCGGAAGTGATTTTCTTGCTCTCGGCTTAAAAAACGGTTACGTACATCTTCGATATAACCTCGGCAGCGGGGAAGGTTTCGTCATTTTCAATAACACCAAAGTCGATGACAATCATTGGCACAGGCTCAAAGCCACTAGGTAAGTTCTTTGATTGTAACTGTCTCATAAATTAATTTATTTTCTCCAAAAGCTTTAATCTGGCTTTTTTTGGTGAATTTTGAAATCCCAAATAGTTTTTTGTGAATCTTGAGTTTTGCCTCTTCTTACTTTGAAGAATGTTTAATGCAGATTTGAAATGTAGACTTAGAAATAGTTGGTTAACACTTCGTTATTTTCAGTGAAATTTAATTAAGATTACATTCTAAAAAAACCGACTTTAAAAAGTGCTGCTTTTAACCAATAAACTTATTGTTGTTCACGTATTAAACAATCAGCTGTTTCCAAAGTAAGGTTGCCAGAAAATAGACAGGAAAGGAAATGTAACTTATTAACTATAACATATATTATGGTATACAGACTATTAGAACAAGTTAAAACAGGACATTTTTAAAGTGATAAATTAAACAGAAAGAATTTTTCAAAACATAACTAAGTGCTAATTTTAATTGAAACTTGAAACAATACATAATTATTTGGTTGTAGTTATTTTTGATTCAACTTGATACATAACACGATTTTTCTAATGCCTTGAATATTTTAAATCTGATTTAACTAAAAAAGTCAGGAATAAATATTTATTGAAAATACTGACTTGAACCCAAGTGCTGTCAAAGGATAGGTTTAAATAAAATTTGAAAATAAAAAGTCATATTGGGCATTTTTAAAGCCTACATTTTTAACACCATTTACAATGGTGAATATATATTTTCAAAAATGTTTAGGCAGATTAAAAAGGACGTTTTGAGACTTTGAAGAACCGTTACATTGCAACTGATGAACGGACTTTGCTAAGGAACGAACTTGTTTAAATTTTTAATAAAATCAATTTTCGTTCTAAAAAAAGTCCATCAAAGTGTTTGTGTTTCAGTGTCGCTAGTTTTTGAAAATCGTTGGCACCATATTTTAAGACATTTTGTCATGAGTCGTGGTTACTTTAAAGAGTTATAAGGTTAATTCACTTAAAAATACGTTGAAAGAATTACTACATTCGTATTTTTCTTGTTGATAATATTTTGATTAGATTCTTCAACACGTTTTCATTAAAATAAAAAAAAAACAATGGAAATGACGATAAATAATTTAGCAATAGAAATAAATTATTATTTCCATTTGACGAAATATTCCATTTTATTTGAAAAAATTGTTTTTATGATTTTTTAAATTAACTTGTTTTTTAACCAACATGGGGCAGGACGCTTTGACGGCAGAGTGCAATAAGTGGTTTCATGTAGAAGGGATTCGACAGCAATTAACTAACTTTCAGAGGGAGGATGTCATGAAAGTGTTTTACATTATCGATTGCCGACAACACTGCCTGGGTGTAGGGCGTAACTTGCTAAACAAAAATCAGTGCTTACTGAAAACGTTGTTCCCACAGGATTTTTGGAACGGGTTGCAAGTTTATTATAAACTCTCGTTCTTGGTTAAGCGGTAGCCCATAAGTAGTGTTTAAAACTTAAGTTAGAATATTATAAAAAAAACAATTACATATGTTACCATAAAATTAATAATAAATAAAGAAGTAGTTGGCACAAACTGTCCTACATTCTTTCAAGACGTTTAAATCAAACAATGAAGCAATTATTCAAAGAACCATGTAACGTTTTCCCAAATATATCGGATGTGAGAACTGTAAAAAGACTTAAAATCGTTATTTCCGAAAATATTTTAGTGGTATTTTGCTAAAAGTTTTGTTATTTATCAAAAATTTTTAATTTCAATTATACTTTGAAAAGACGTTTCACGTGTGAACACATTAGAATTGAAAATATGAAGTGATTAAATTTCCGAAAACGATGTAGATGTTTTCTGACCAAATTATGGCTTACAATTTCATACTAATTAATACAAATTGCATATTAACTAGTAGTTCAATGAACTGTAAGCCTCGTAGTATATTTTTAATTAACTGACTGGCCAAAGGTGCACGACATCGCTCGCAATCTTATCTGTCATTTTAACTGGTAACCGTAATATTTACACAAATTTTACTTAACCATTTTTTTGAAGATTGTATGCCATTCCTCTACGAATAGACAGTAGTACATGCAATCACCATCAAAGGCCCACTATCTTAAAACAGAAATGACTGAAAAAAAATATAATACATATATCGTTCTGGCATAGTATCATATTTCATATCAATCAGTCGATTAGTTTGGCCGAAAATGCGTAACGAACAGACACAAAAACTAAATGCTGAACAGTAGTGTTGAATCAGAAACCTCACTTCGGTCAATAACCACTAGTTCAAAGAACGGTAGACCACAGTGTGTCCTTTATTAATTGCCTAGTCACCTCTCTGACGGGCTAGTTAACCCCCCCCCCCCGGCAGAGCCGCCTCGGTGGCCTAGATGATAGCGTACTGGGCTTTCACCCCGAGGACCCGGGTTTGATTCCCGGCCAGGGCTTGGCATTTTCATACGCTATAAATAAAGCCCAAGTGTGCAAAATATTCAGACTTTAAACGCAAAAAAAACCGGGCAGGTTACATTTCCGCAAATTTAACCTGTACATTTAATATGTACGAAAAAGTATTACTAGATCAACTTATTGGAAATCGTATGCCATTTATCATTTAGTCGGTCAAAATTGTAATACAATGAGCCGTTCAACCATTATTACAGGAAATATTGAGCAGCTACGCTCGTTCAATCAAATACGCCATCTTGAAATAAAAGTAAAGAAAGAAACTGTTAAACTTGAGTCGTTTGGGCTTTTACAACGTAGCTTTTACCAAGTTTCAAAACAAACGGTCAATGTGTTTGGCCTTACCAACAAAAAGTCGAACGGTTCGCCACTTCGCTAGGTAAACAAATTATAGATTTCACTGTACATGAGTTAACTACAACTATAAGCCAAATTTTGTTGAATAAGGTGATTTTTTTACTCTCCATCGACGTGCGCAGTTGAAGTTCGAAATCAAAAGATCTACTAAAAAGAGGATGAATATTTCAAGATCTCAAGATCAATATTTTCACCATCACCATTCTGTTCTTATAATACGTTCACTGAGGGAGTTAAATAATTTTGATTTTCGAATTAAAAAAAACCCTATATGCTTTGTTTTATTGTTTAGAAACGGTCAAGAAGGATTACTTACTGTAGATAACGGAGAACCTGTGCCCGTACGATCTCCTGGGAAATTAAAACAACTCAACACAAACACAGGACTTTATATAGGTATGTTTTTCAATTATGCGCCTCTAATACAGCTTTTATTACGTATTTTTTTAATTTTCATTTTGAAATAAGACAAATTTACATTTATATTTTACTTTTGTAAACTAAACCGATTAAATGTATTACGAATAAAGTACGAAACTGCTTTACAAAAAGTTCTAAAACAAATTGTAATTTCACCATTAAGATATGGTTTTAATTACTTTTTAGCCAAACATATTTGAAGTACGTTGTTGTTGTTGTTCGTTTTATTAAATTATTTCCTAAAAGTTGTGCTTAAAATTTTATCATTTTTCAATCTATAAAAAGAGTATAATTACACAGTTAAATTTGTATAAAACAAATATGTGAGATAATTGGTTTTAAAATTATTTTGAAATTTAAGACTTCAAACCTATGGAAGTCAAACAGTTAAAGGTTATAAAATAAAATAAAAACTTTTAATTCTTCCCACTTATTACGCTTACAAAATGTAGATTATCGCGTAAAAACTTAAGGTAACTTGTTTATGACAGAAAATGTAATGTTAAACATAATAATAAATGCAACAAATTTTTATTATATATATTAATTAACAAATTAAAATCAATCACGTGTGCATATTATGAATATCTCACAAACGCTAATGAAACAAACTAGATTCAGCCTGCTTAATTCAACAAATAATTCCATTTTTGTTTTCAACTTGCAAACAAATTCTGCAGTAATAACTTCTTTAAATATTTTTTTGTATAATTAAACATTTACTTTTATCAATTATCAGGAGGATTAGAAGACATGGAGCAAGCGACACACCACAGATATCACAGAGGAATGCAAGGATGTGTTTCCGATCTCATACTGAACTCAGACTATCGGGTGAAACTCTCCTGGTCTCCAGAAGCCGCCGACAACTGCGGTTAAAACGACCCTCAAGTGCCAGTCTCAACGAGATTAACTGAAACTTTCTAGTTAAAAAATATCTTCAGTGTACCTCACATTCGCACCAACAAAGTGAAATATTGAATAAAATGAATAATTTTTGGTGATTTAGGATAATTTTTTGTACAGAGACCTGCAAGCTCGCAGAATATTCAAGTTCGGGTGATGTCGTGTTACCTTTGTTTCGTATACTCATTGTGGACCCTGCAACCCACCAAGTAGTGGTGCTCTAGGCCGTGCAGTGTAGAATGAGTGTTTCTAGAAGAAAGCATTGGCTATTCATTTAAAATCTATGTATCTAAAATATAACAGCGTTTTGTCTGAAAAACCTTCAAAATTTTTTATTAATCCAGTACTACCAAAAATGGAGGCATAATTTAATACTCAATAAAAGGTAAAAAGTTTTGTTTTATACAAACACAAAGTATACGTACCAATTTTAAAATGTAAAAGACTCTATGTGTGTAATATATGCAAATAAGGGTGATTGCTTTCCTTTATAGATACTTGGAAGATTTTTATTTCACAATGGATAAAATATACAATAGTATCCATAGATAAAAGTGTATAGGTGTTTTATTTTATTCAAGCCTCTTGTTTTTAAATTAAAGTAATTATAATTTAAGATTACCGTACTAATTACTTATACCCGTAATGTCTTTAAAAAATGTAAAACTTGTGTATACAACATTTTGCATTTAAGTATAGCATTGTGCAATAAATCAACGAAAATACATAATATGTTCACTGTAATAGCTAGTTACAACAAAACTATACTATTTCTGTTAAACAAAATAATACTTTTTTTTTCTTTTATAAACAAAACGCACATAAAAGTTAAATTATTATGAATTTAAAAATACGTTGCCATAAGCAAGAAACAATATATTTAAAATATAACTTTAATATAATTAATTTAATTGAAAAATATAATTTTAATATAATTAATTTAATTGAAAAGCGCTGTAACAACGAAAAAAACATTTAGGAATCATTTTTACATTTTCTGAAAATAACGGTTATATTAAATAATATATATTAGTTTTATTTCTCTAAGTACTAATATAGTTTTAAATGTCTTATTAATTTGTAAAGTTAAAATGAATGTGTGTTGTGGATTAAATCTTCAAACATTTTATAAAAAGCTGAATCATGCTGACACAAGAACTAACAAAGGTAGTTCAATTTAAAATAACGACAAATTGAAAAAAGAATTTTTATATTTCATTTTGTAAGATTCGTGTATTGAAATCCACTTATATTTAAGTACGTGTTTTGTGAACTGCACCTTACCTATTAACTGTAAAAAGTATTTTTTTAAAAGATTTCTTTAAAAATTCACTAAGCAGTTTATATTCCTTGATAGAACTCTACATATCTTTCTAAGTTGACTATCACTATTTTCTATGAATATAATTGTTTTAAATATTAAAATTTCCTTAAATCGTAAACTGACTTCTGTACCATTACATTCTGCACAAATCATTATGATTATCGGTTTGCTTGTGAACATATCATCTTGTGTACAGTAACCTCTTAGTTAAACTAGACTTAATGAGTGTATGAAAATTTGAATGTATAGTCACGTTATTGGTAAATTGTACAGTCCTCGAAAATTGTAATGACTGACTCTTGCTGTACCATCACTTACCAGCTATGTAAATACAAAGTAATAAAATGTCTGCCATTTACAATTACTAGTTTATGTATCATTAGAATGTAATTGTTTTTATTGGACACTAATAAAATCTTCTGATTAAAAGACAAAACTATTGCTATTTCTTTATTTTTCCAAATACCTTTTTTAAGATATCGTACGAAGTTGAAGTCAAATTAGGAATGAAATACTTATGAAATAACTATAACAGATGCATGTAAGTGACTTCTTACATAACGGATAACGGATAAATAAATAACGGATACTTCTTCTCAGTGATAAATAACGGATTGAAAAAACAAAAAGCCAAACTAGTTCGTAATAATGAAACCTGAAAGAAAACCAAGAAACACGTGAGAGGTTATAAAACGACTAAAGCACACCGGTTTTGTTGAGGTAGTTGAGTGCTGCACTTAAATTAAATTTGATCAAAAAGAGTAATAGCCTATTTTGAAAAAATGGATTATTGTTTATATTTAAAAACACGTTTTTGAAGTTGTAGATAAGATTAAGAGGAGCAGCAGGAAAAATAAGAAGGGTCAATTTAGAAACGAAATAATTATAAAACAACTGCAACAGATATTTGTGGGTGAAAGTTGAAATATTGTGGCAGCCCATAAATAGAACCGCTAGGTAAGCGATCTAAAAGAAAACCGGGAAGGATACGAGAGGTTATAAAGCGCATGCAACATAGATGCATGATGTCTATTCAAGTACTTGAGGACTGTACTTAGCCAAATGTGACAAAAACATGTATAGTTTCTTTTGAGATAACGGATTATTGTTAATGTTTAACCAAAAACAGATTACAAATTGATTCTGTCTTCAGGGATATACACGGACACGTAAGTGGACATAAATAAAATTAAAAACAAATTGTTTTCAACATACTTTCTACAATTACGTGAAATTATGTTATCAGTTATAAATTACGTAAATAAACGTTAATTTAACGTAAATATTATTAAACACATTGGTTAGTTTAACAATATCATATTAATTATCAGCCTTGAATTATTACTTTCGGTAATGAACGTTTCATAAAATCATAGTAGTAATAGAAGTATTTTCGTACTTGAATATTTTACATTTTTATAATTTACAGTTTTCCATAAATATTAAAAAATCACAATTTATTGTTTAAGTTCTTTAAAATAAATATTTTACAATAATTATTCTATTATTTATAATTTGCTTAATATGATTGTCATTTACAAAGTTATACCACTATTTACGAGCTTGAATTGAAGAGGGTGAAGAGCTCACAACATCTTATATATTGATATTATTATTTTATATTACTTAAGGTTTATTTTCTAAAATAAACATTTCATATCATTGACTCACAGTAATTCTTAAATAACCAATATTAATGAATACTCGATAAAATGATTTATTGACTGACTTTATGAGCAGAGAAGACTTTGAAGTTAGAACCACTACATTAGCATGCAGAAGCTCTAGGAACACTCTAGTTCCTAACAAGTTGTACTTAATATATGCTAATAACGCTGAAGTACAAAGACCAGTATGAATTAAAATATTAAGTGGTATGTACAAATTTGCATATCGCCAACTAGCTGTTACATTTCGTTTTAGATTAATACAAGTTTCTGGGATTCACAATTAATTTTAAGTTTTTTGATAATTTTTGAAAAGTAAACTGTTTCCGTAACAATTTTAGTTTGAAATATACACGTATGATTATGGCTGACTTAATTGAGAATTTAACTTCAAGCTCAAACATTAGTATTTTAAGATGTTGTATTGGTTTTACTTTGTTTATATACGAAAGCAATTTAGTAATATAACTGAAAAAGTAACAGCACACCGAGAGAGTTGAAGTATTTGATATAAATTAAGTAATTTATTTCTTAATTGCATCAGTTCTAGAAATCGGCAAACGAAGTATTTTTAAAAAAAGATTAAAAAAAGATTAAAAAAAGATTTTTTTTAAATTAATTATTTTAAGTTATCTTGATTATTGTGAAAGAATAACAGTAGACATTTAGAATGTGATACAATTAATTGCAAAAAAGGAGTTTCCATTATTTGTAGTACATAATTGTGGAGAGCTGTAGAACAAAAAAATTGACAAATACATAATTTAATAATATTCGTTTGTCACTTTTTGAATTAACTCTAAATTGTTTGTCTTTGTATAATATTTTATTACCATTTTACGAACGTATTACACTTCGATTTATGATAAGCGATAAAATAAATATTTCCACAACAAACAAATTACGTCTAACAGAAAAACAATTAAACACTACACAAATGTCTTTACATTCTATTATTTATAAAAATACTCTTTTTAAAGAAGATGCAGTAAAAACTGGAACAGTTCTTCAAAATAGTTTCTTAAAATGTTGATAATGTTTAAACAAACGTAATTCAAGCGACTGTAAAACATTTCAGACATTTTCTTTTACTTAAAATTTGGCACACCGACCTGAATAAAAATCTGTAAAACTACCTGCAATTTGTACAATAAATTTTATTAAAGTTAGAACGAGTATTAATTTTCTTTCAATAAATTTCAAACCAGATTTTTGGAGTAATTACCGAACTCAACCATTTCAGTTTGAATAATTATTTTACCTATCACATTGAAACAAATCTTGATAAAAATAGCCAATGTGATATTTAAGGAAGTCATTTCTGTAAAGTTTTTTTAAGTCGAAAACTGTCTTTTCGATTAGATGTTTTAAATCGAACAAAATGTTTGCAATATATGGAAACACCTAAATTTTAAATTTCATAAAACTCTGTCAATTAGTTAAGTCTCTAGTGATGTGAAAAACAAGTGCGCTCACACACACACGCACGCGCGCGCGCGTACACACACACACATACACACACAGACACACACACACTCACGCAAGCACGCGTATACACACACACACACACATTCAAGCACGTACGCGCGCTCGCACACACACACACACACACACACACACACACACACACACATGCATATGTATATATATATATATATATATATATATATATATATATATATATATATATATATATATATACACACACACACAAACACACATTCAAGCACGCACGCGCGCGCACGACACACACACACTCACGCATGCACCCGTATATATACACACACACACACACACACACACACACACACAACACACATTCAAGCACGCACGCGCGCGCACGACACACACACACACATACACACACAGACACACACACACACTCACGCATGCACGCATATACACACACGCACACACACATATTCAAGCACGTACGCGCGCTTGCACACACACACACACACACACACACACACACTCACGCATGCACCCGTATATACACACACACACACACACACACACACACACACACACACACACACACACACACACACACACACACACACACACACACACACACACACACACACACACACACACACACACACACACACACACACACATTCGCACATACACATAGAAATGGACAAACAGACTCTGAAGATCTGAAAACCTTTATTCAATCATCATTAAAATCGATGTTTTTCACGATCAATATAATTCTTTTAAAAAAAGTCAGCGAAAGTAAAAAGTTTCTTTTTGCTTTTTTCGCTGTCCTACCAATGCGTAAGATATATTTTCTTCAATATCGAAGTTGTTTGAGATCGATATGTTTGTTTCACTAATCTATATGTATGTATGCATGGGTTCCGTCAGTGTAACACCCTCAACACAATGCCAAATTCCGACAGAACGTGTTTTGCCAAATGTCGCTTTTCCAATTTCTATTTAAAATAACTTCTTGTATTAAATTCGCTTACGAAACTGAAAATTGTATTACAGTCTTCAAAATATACAACTCCAAATGTGCTCGGTGCTTGAACTTTCTTGAATTACTTCCAAACCAAATGTAAACTGTTGAGTAATGATATCGTTATTGTAACGAATGAATTATGTCTAAATAAATACATAGGGAATGGTTTCGAGTAGTTTGTTGAGAAAGGATACTTAAAGCGAAAGAATTACTTAAATATGATTAAAGAACGAGAAATCGTACAAAAGATTAACTTAAATTAGATTTGCTGTATACTCGTACTTACCGTGAATATGTATTTATAATGCTTCTGTTAGTGGATTACGACTGGTCTTCAAATTTTAATTTAAAACTTAGAAAAACTATTGAATTTTTTTGCATGTTGAATTTAAAAATATCGCGAATTTAAAAGTAAGTTACTGTCCAAATTAAACATTATTTTAAAATGGAAAAAAAATTAACTAATATGTTTTCCAAGACTGATAAACTAATATATTTATCAATTCGTGCAATTCGATCCAGATAAAAAAACACAAATCAGATGCGATTAATTTCTCTAATTATTAGTTGATCACTTCTATTGTTTGTGGATGTTTAGGGACAAAATAAAAACAATGGAATTAAAAGGGTATTTTTTTCTCAAACTACTAAGGTCAAATGAACGTACAGTATGAATTAAAAAAGTCGAAAAAACGTTTTTACAAGTTTTTAATAAAATGACATAAATTGAACAGGAAGTAGTAGTAATAGTAAATACTATTAATAATATAATAATAATAACAATTTATATTACTATGTTTATTTGTCATAGTTAAATGCACAGTTCTCTTTACATATTTTGTATCTCTTTAATGAATATAAATTTTAATTTTTAAATTAGTTTTCTATATTGCTATAACTATACAAACATTGTTGTTATTTTATTATTTATTTGTTTTCTTGTAATTGTGTCATAGTTTATTACTTAGTTGTTTGAACAAGTTTATTGAACAAAGGCTCTTAGTGAGAACATCATTAATAATCTCAAGGAAAAAAGAACGTTTAATCATTGTTATTATAATACTGGTGGGAATAAAAGAAAATCTTGTTAGCAATAATTTTTTTTCTAAGAAAGATATTTTTATAAACTTAAGATAAAGAAATAGTATTGATAGATTCTATTAATAATATTGAAATACTTTATGTAAAAATGACTGAGATTCGAGATTGATGAAAAAAGGTGGCAGTCGCACGACTACCGACAGAAGTGACTACTTCTTATCACGAGTTATGTATTTTACAGCACAAAATAAAATTTATAGTCGATTTTAAAAATTATGAGTACGTTCATTTCAGTTTAATATATTTCTAAATACAATATTATATGATTTTATGGCTATAACTGACCACGGGAGAAGCACGGAGTCCCAAATGTATTCCTACTACTCTTAATATTTGACCCTGTAACTTATTAATTGTCATTGTAAATGCCAACTTCAATGGAAACTGCAATATTTTAATTTTGAAAGGAAGGTTGTTCGGAATTATAAGATTGTTTGAATTCAAATCATTACAAAAGTAAGCTTATAAACAATAATTTTATAATACATAATAACAGGGATTCAGATTTTTAAAACGGGAATACATCTATGTCCATCTCAGGTACCTAAACCATGTTTATTGATGTCATCTCAATTCGTCCAGTAGTTAATGTGTAATTGAATAACAAACAAAAACACAAACATAAACTTTCGAATTTAAAATATTATATTAAGTAGTATAAAATATTATTAAAACGTTACTGTTGCAGCCTACAGTTAACACATATCACAAAACGGAATACTAAATAATTCAGTTTCACTGGGTAAGTAGTATAATGGCATTTAAATATTTATTATTCACACCTACCAATATATATTGTTAAATACTTTATGTAAAAATGACTGAGATTCGAGATTGATAAAAAAAAGGTGGCAGTCGCACGACTACCGACAGAAGTGACTACTTCTTATCACGAGTTATGTATTTTACAGCACAAACTAAAATTTATAGTCGATTTTCAAAATTATGAGTACGTTCATTTCAGTACTCAGTACGTTATGAGTATTAATAACGTATAAAACGTCACTGTTATACAGTTAACACTTGACACAAAACTAAATAATTAAGTTGGACTGGGTAAGTAATATAATGACGCGAACATAAAAGTTTTCACTTCAAAAATACATTTTAAAACAAAAATATATATAAGAGCGTGATGCGTGACGGCAAACTGAATTTTTTTCCCGTGCAAAACATACATCCATACACCGCCATAAGAAGTATTCACTTGAAAAATGTAATGAATGGTTCACATCGTAAAAACACTATGTAAAAGTAGTTTCATACTTTGATTTCTTGTGAAAAATATCTGCAAAAATATAATACATTTATAAATTTAAAACAATTATATAATTGGAAACAATGGATCATACATCCATTGTATTGTATAAAAACTCTCATGACAATCATAAACTAAAAAATGAAATAAGTGCGTTCGAAAAAATACTTTTAGGAGGTTGGTAATCACTAATCCACCACGTTTACCAATCCACGTTTACCTCAAAAGTAAATATTTTCAGTTGTAATGTTAACTTCATTATTATTATTAAGTTGATATTTATTTTACCATGTACTACTTCTACTATTATTACTCTGCATTGAATTTCTACAAAACTAATTAATAACAATAAGTAAAGAGAGAATTTCAACAAATATTAATAGAAAACAATAAACAATACATTTAAGGCTGGAAGTATTAAAAGTTATAAATCTACAGAGATAGGATTATACACAATAACATCAACCTCGCGTCCTACTTTTGTATCTCGTCTTGTTTCATTCTTATCATATGAATAACAAAAACCATCGTACAGGCTGACGGCTGCATCTTTACATTATTAAACACGTAACATAGAATAGAACTGTCTGAAATGAAAGAGTGGTTTGAGTGCTGTTGCGGGAGATTTAGAACATCACAAACGAGTATAATTTTATAATATAACCTTAAAATGCTAATGAATAATTTATTTACTTATGTCACGTATATAGCACCAGTAATTTATTGCTTCGATTTTATTGTTTTGCGTATTTTTTATTGTTACAATCTCATTAGCTGTATTATTTCTAAATTATATGTTATATTATTTATTTTAAGACGTGGACAAAGTAATAAAAATGTAAAAATTCAAAAACTCTTTAATTCATTAATAATAAATAATGCAAAAATATTACATAAACGTCTACGTACCCGAAAATCAGCCTATTTTTAAAATTCAAATTTAAAGGAACGGAATAGGTATGTAGTATGGTGAAACCGTGTGTAGATTATGCAGAAAGAAAGGCAAAATTGCAGACAATAAAATCTATGACAGCAAGAGGCAAAAGTTTCTTGGTTTTTGGGACTCTGAGGACCCTCAGCAGAATACTAATTGGAGGACTTCTGAAACTCACTGATAGCACCAGAGTGTTGAAGTAGTAACGAGACGTAGTTGCACAATAGGTCTTTTAGTTGCCGTGTTTGGGGTTTTAAAATCCTTAATCTGTTGTATTTAATCTAGTCAACTCTGTTTCAATGCAAATGCAATTATTTAATGCAGAAATTGTGCACGGACATGTACATGAATGTATATCAAAGTCAAAAGCACTTTTGTTTTAACATTCATTCTATGGTGATATGCAAATACATTATCAGCTATAAATTACTTTCGTTGATATACTTCAATTTAACGTTAATCCTTTAATTAATTGCCAGTATTGAACGATTTTCGTTAATAAACATTTCATAAAAAAACATTGTTATTATTTTGAAGCACTCTCGTACTTCAATGTTTACATTTGATAATTTATATCATCATATAACTATTTGTAATATACAGTATTTGATGAACATTTCGATGAATTCACTATTTACCATTTACTCTGTTTAATGAACATTTTTCGTAATTGTCTCGTTGATTGTCATTTCAAAAAAATGTGTATTTACTTCAGAGTTAAATAGAAGAACTAGTATCACCACAAATATTTTAATGTTGTTACTACTTTTATAATATTCAAAAATTATTTTCTAGATTGTGTATTTTATAAAACACAGAGTTTGCAGTACCCAGTTAATATTATTATGTTTAGCTTATTAAGTAAAATAAATTGTTGTAACACTTAATATTGTAAACATTCATTAGAATAAAATTTCGAGATTTGTTTTATAATAATAATAATTTAACAATACAGAATATTATAAATAGTTATAGGAAGTAATAGTTTTACAAATCTCTCTCTCTCTCTCTCTCTCTTTCTCGTTTTCTCTCATAATTCTATTGTTGAAATTTAATTGCTCTTTACCTTTCTCTTATTGTACAAATCTAATAAGCAGTGTAAATAAGCAGAGTTAATAATAATATGTTAATAATGTGAACATTGTTAATAATCAACAATACTAATAATGAGCCAAAATTATTAGTTCTGGAGGTAACGTGTTATGTTGAAATTATATAGGCTACTATAATGAAAAACTAAAAAATAATCGAGGATTACAGTAAAAAATTAAAGATGATGGAAATTTAACATATAATTACATTGAATTAAAATAAAGGAAAATCGTATTGTAAAAATTAAAAACAGTGCTAAATTTTACTTTTTCCGAATTAATTTAATATTATATCTTATATCTTATAAAATTATGAATTGAAAATCTTACAAACGGTGTTTGATATATAGTGTTTCATAATAAAAGTTTGCAATAATTTAATGTATGATCTTGCAGATTGAAATAAGAAAAATGAATTCGACTTGTAACCCAAAACCGCTGTTACTTTTCTACATTAAGTTTTGTTTTTTTACATAAAAAATAATTAATTTCTTTCTCTAAAACAGTTTGAAAACTCTATTTGCAAATATGTGATTGTTAAAAGAGCTACTGTAAAAAATATAATCAGTTTAAAAATGGCGGCTTTTTGAAATATTAACGTGAAATATTCTGAAAATCAGCAATTCTACAAACATGTTAAGGGAACAGTTTTTTTAGTAAATTTTCTATAAATTTATTTATAACTTTTGCAATAAGATTATAAATAAGCGAGAAATGAGTCTAGCAGGTATAACTGTCTTCGTAATTAAAAAAATGGTTATTTTTGATAACATTTACTAAAAACAGTTTTTCCTTCCTATTTCTTGTAGAATTGGCTTATCCAATTCTTTTAAGGTAAAATTTCAAACAAGTATCATTTTTTGAAACGAACAAACCGATGAGAAAATAATGTATACACTTAATACTTAATACATTCAGGTATCAATTTAATAAATTAAATCGGTTTTTGAGATATAAATGTATTTCTTATGTAAAAAACTGTTACAAAAACCGTTTAAGTTTTGGGTCACATGCCTTATTAACTTTTTTCTTATTTTTGACCTACTGGATCTTTTCTGTTATTGTACATACTTTATGAAACATTATGTATCACAAAAAATGAAATACTGAAATTTCCCTAATATTGTTCTACAAACACGTACTCAAAGTAATATAACCAGTCTCAGTCTAATAAAAATAGTCAGATTTATTTAACAGATTTGTAGACTTTATAAAATGGTTTTTTGCCTGTTTGCAATTATTTATAATTTCACTTTTAGATAACTCAAAGCTGCCCGTATGTACTATACAATTTCAACAGTTAAAGCCGTTATCACTTTCAGGTTTGGAGTGGCAGTTTATCGGTGTTATGCGGTGAATACGGGATTTCAAAATATCACACTTTTAATTACCGTAACGTCAAGCCCTGAACACTCGGCACAGAAATAAACACGTTTGATTTAACACGTGAAATTCTATTAAATCCTACACGAGCGGCTGAGAGTTATCAAAGGGCAGTAAATATTTTTATATAGAAAAATAAATGATTGCGATAAAATTCTATTACTTCATGACAAGTTAATTTTATGAAATTAAATTCATTTTTTAGATAGGTAATATACACAAGTCTGTACTATTAAAAAAATATTGAACATTTTTTACACGCTGTAAGTTATTTTATAGAAAAATATTTTTCAGACGTATTTATCAATTAAACGTAATTTTCACTTCAACTGTGTTTAAAAAAACAACAACTTATTTTTCGAACTATTCAGGAAATTGTCGCAACTCAAATAGTGGGTTCCAGACGTAGTTAATATTGTATCTTTACGCTTTCCTTTAATGCTACTTCATTAGTCTCGTAGTCTCATTGGACTAACTTATGTATGTTAACGTGGTGTTACTGTACATACTGTATTTGTTTTGTGCAATACAAAGGAACGCATTCACATTATAATGACAGAAACAAGTTTTATCTCAATAGATTTGTCAGTATAAGTTCGTATTAAGTTATACGAAATGAAAATATCTTGAAATATAATTTATGTTGAACCAATTTCCAACAGAAATTGAACTATTATGGTAAGACCGTGACCCGAAATTTGGAAATTATCACGGACCTGCAAAAAATTTTCTAAGTGTTTGTTATTTTATTTATCTATATCCAAACATCCTTTCGTTTTCCGCAAGTTTAAAAAACATCAAAATTGACAACGTAAAATGTCCCATCAAAGAACATGTTTGTGTTTCTCTTTCTTGCATTTTATGAATTAAAGTCATTCATTTTTCATACAATTAAAATATTTGTGGATATTTTGTAAACACAATTTATATTTTCTGTAGAAATATTACGGATAAGAAGAAGAGGGTTATAGGAATCTTTGCTGTATGGTGATCAGTCTGAGGAGGGTGAATAAATTTACCTCACTTACGGAGGCATTATACAGTAAATACAAGTTGGAGACAATGTAAAGTAATAGGTCTACCGGTGCAGTTATATTCCCAGTTTATAGACCCTTATGAAGCACTCTTAACTTTAGGTACATCTGTGTATTTTATTGCAACATCAAATGAGTAATTTCTCCCACGAAGCACTATTCAATTGTACACATTAACGTTTGTTTAGTAAGTAGTCACAATTATAGCACTTTTTAGTCCTTATGATATTATTAACATGAGAATAGAGGTAAATTGCTACCATTATTCATATTAATAACTTTTAATAGTTTCACATCAGCATGATAAAAATTTAAAATACATAATCGTATTAAAGTTATTTTTACAGCTTAGATATTATGTAGCAAGCAATAATTTGTTTTTAGCAAAATTTCCCGGAGATACATTAATTAGCGAGGGGGGAATGGGAGCTAATCTCATGTTTGTAACCCGACTATATATATATATAGTGGAAACCAGTTCGACTTGGAAGGCCTAAGGACAACACAAAAATCGCGTGCCTAGCTTTTGCATATGACCTAGCCATACTCACAGATAATGAAACAACAGCGATTAAACAGATAGAAGTCCTAAATGAATGTGCAGAGAGGGTCGGTTTACAGATATTGTTTCAAAAAACCAAATTCTTCTGTTAAAAATTAAATATTCAAGAACTAAACACAAAATATGGTAAGATAAACAGAGTCAAACACTTCAAATATCTGGGAGAAATTCTTGAACCCACAGGTGGCGAATGAATTCGGTTACTGGGAATGAAGAGGGCTCTTGGTATAACGCGTGATATCTACAATAAGAAATGTATGTCGACGCACACAAAAATCAGACACTACAACACCGGAGGTATTATACGCAAGCGAGACGCTAGCACTCCACACAAAAGCTACCATGGAAGACATTTTGAAGGAAGAACGCAAAATCTTCAGGAAGATCCTTGGCCCAAGATTAACAGAAGCGGATACAGGTTGCACACCCGGAAGACAACAGGGATGATATCGAACCTGGCAGCAGATATCAGAAGAAGGGGGCTTCAGTTCTATGGACACATCCGTAGACTTCCAACAACGAGACTTGTCAACAGAATCCTTAAGTATATACAAAGAGTCAAATCAACAACGTCGTGGATCATAGAAGTCAGAATAGACCTACATGACGCAGAAATAGACTCTACAGACATTGAAAACAGGAACGTATACAGGATGCTCGGATGGAAAATCCCAGAGAATGAAATCCCAAAGAGAGGGGGGTAAAATGGACGGAGGAGCGCAGGAGGATCTATGGGAGACAGGATGAGGGAGGTGTGGAGGATTAGAAGGAACAAGACATTAGTCGGAGTGCTTTGCATGATACAACAGGGTTTATACGCCAAAATAATAATAATAATTATAATATATATATATATATATATATATATATATATATATATATATAGAGAGAGAGAGAGAGAGATAGCACTGCAGCATTCGTAATTTCGTTCTGATTTAATTCAAATGTGACAAAAAATCTTTTTGTTTTAATAGCCTGAACATTTTAATTATACGTTCAACCGTTTTAAGACCGTTTTAAATTATTATTTTAGATCTTCCTGTTGAACATCCGCTTTAGTCTTACTTATCAGCGTTATAATTTG
Organism: Callitettix versicolor; assembly: GCA_022606455.1. NCBI lineage: Eukaryota > Metazoa > Arthropoda > Insecta > Hemiptera > Cercopidae > Callitettix > Callitettix versicolor. The sequence continues at coordinate 44,411,119 of CM040191.1, forward strand.
CACATAAACGTATTTTGTACATTCATACTTAATCTATACACATTATGAAGTTGTGTACGATGTATTTTGTGTTTGTTTGTTTTTGCCTTTTTATGGTTTTGAAACAAGGAGCCATATTGAAACATTTTTCTTGGTAACAAACGATTACTAAATTTAGTTTTTGTACCAAATTTATTTCGCGCCTCTAAATGTTTCTTTACGGTATGTTGATAGTGTTTGAAATTCACTTTTCACCATAAAATCGGCCGTGTAATTAGCAAAAAAATATAAAAGTAATGTTAACACGGTTTATCTTTTTAAAATATTTTAATAATTTTGTTTAACTCGAAGGAAATACTACACTCTAAAGTAGTAATTTGAGCGTCACAAATATAGGTAACAATATTATGTTAATTATTTCTCAAGGCAAAACACAGTCTTAGTAAATAATTCATTACCTTTGTAGTTGTTTATGGCTCATGCCGGTGTTTTAGTACAATTCTTGTTTAAACTTATTTAAGGAAAATAAACTGTTCAAAACAATTTAAAATAGAATTATTGTTTTACTGCATTGCAATGTAACGTTTTTATTGTTTAAACAATAATTAATCAAAATTGTTTTCTGTTATAAAAAACATATTTTAAATACTCTTAAGCGATTAAATACAGAAATTGTATTTTAAATAAAACTATTTTTCTGTTATTTTTACTAAAATAACAGCAGTAATATTATTATGAATGTTTATAATCATAAAACAAAATTTCGTACATCCTGTTAAAAAATTTAACACCAATAAAACACACGCACACAAAAGACACAAAGTATCAAATCAAAAAAATAAATATAAAATAAGTAAACATACATATAAAAATTGTCAAAATTGTCAACATTCGATTAAGTAAAACTAAAATATTGTACAATTGTTTGGATTTTATAAGTTTAACTAATTTAATAGCTAATTTTCCGAAATATCATTTTAGATGTACCAACATGAAGTTTAATAACAGTTATTTCAAACTGAATTTGAATAAATAAACTAAAATTACAATTGTTTGGATTTTATAAGTTTAGGTTATTTTATTATGAGTGAATTTAACTAGCTAATTTTCCGAAATATCATTTTAGATGTACCAACATGAAGTTTAATAACAGGTTATTTCAAACTGAATTTGAATAAATAAACTAAAATATTGTACAATTGTTTGGATTTTATAAGTTTAGGTTATTTTATTATGAGTGAATTTAACTAGCTAATTTTCCGAAATATCATTTTAGATGTACCAACATGAAGTTTAATAACAGGTTATTTCAAACTGAATTTGAATAAATAAACTAAAATAGTCAGTTTTTTATGGTTGATGTTTCATTCTTCCTATGTTTTGGTATTAACAAGTAGACATATATATATATATATATGTATGAGGTGTGTTCAAAAAGTAAAGAGAATTTAGTTTTTTGAACAAAATATTTATTTATTCGTCTACATTGATGTTGTCGCCTTCAAAATAGTCCCCACTGAAGATTATGCACTTGTACCAGCTCGTCTTCCAATGTCTGCACTTGTACCAGCTCGAAACACTTCTCAAATTCGCTCTTTGAGATAGCCTTTAGTTCTTTCAGCGACGCGCTTTTAATGTCATCTACGGCTGTAAAACGACGGCCCTTATTTAAGGTTCACTTTATTTTTGGAAATAGTAAAAAGTCACACGGAGCCATATCTAGCGAATATGAAGGCTGGAGCCAAAAATTTACGAACAAGCAATGAAGTGTGAGCTGGTGTATTATATTGGTGCAAAAGCCATGAATTGTTTTTCCACAGATCCGGGCGTTTTTTCGGATTGCTTCACGCTAACGGCGTTGAACTTGTAGGTAGTACTCCTTATTGACCGTTTCACCTGGTGGCAGGAATTCATGATGCACTATTCATTAATATCGAAGAACACATTAAGCAAAACCTTCACGTTCGACCGCACTTGTCGAGCCTTTTTCGGTCTTGGCGAGCCATAATTCCTCCACTGGGATGATTGAGCCTTAGTTTCGACGTCATATCACGGATGGGTTTACGGAAACCCATGTTTCCTCACCTGTTATAATACGTTTCAGAAATTCTGCATTGTCGTTGACTTCATTTAGTGACTCCTGAGCAACTTCCATTCGCCGCAGTTTTTGTTCAAAATTCAACAATTTTTTTACTAATTTTTCTGCCACGAATTCCATACATAAAACATTGGAAACAATGTCATGGCATGATCCAGTCGATATGCCAACATCATCAGGGACCTCTCTAATTGTAATTCGGCGATTGTTCATAACCATTTCTTTCACTTTCTCCAGGTTTTAATTGATTGTTGATGTGCTGGGGCGTCCAGAGCGTTCGTCATCTTCAACGTTTTCACGACCTTCTTGGAAACGCTTATACCACTATTAACTCTTGCTTTACTCATAGTAGACTCACCATAGGCCTTTGTTAACATTTCACACACTTTGTTACACTTTTTCCATTTTTTCGCAAAATTTGATACAAATTCTTTGATCCATTTATTTTAACAAACGAAAATCGCCGCTAATAAAAACACGTCTAACCTTAATAGCTGTCACCTTAAAGTCAACAATGAAAACAGCTGAAAGTTTTATCATACTTTAAGGGTATGTATACCAACATAATAAAAAACAATGTTTGATAATCGGACTCCCCAACCCCGCGAAATTTAAAAATTCTCGTTACTTTCTGAACACACCTCGTATATATAGGTATATAGGTATATAATATTTACATAACTGAAATCGCTACATTTTAATACACAATAATTCCGTTATTTATTTAATATTTACATTCTGTAGTATGTGTTTTTATATTGTACCATGTTACTTAATTTCAAGCAAATTTATCACAATCCTTTCGTAATTTTTTTGATAATATTTGGCCTACCGATACAAAAATCGGTGCCTAATGTATATACATGATTGATCCTAATACTGCATTTATTATTGGAAATTGTTCTTAATGTTGTACAATATAATATAAGAAGTAAACAATAATCTTTGAATTTCATTGATTCTTAATTTCTAATAAATGCAATATATTGATTTTTATATAAATTTATTTTAATTGAAATAACCTGTAAAGCTTTTCTTGTCAAACATAAAATTTCACATTTCCTAATATACATATTAAGATGTTAATTTGCAAAAAAATAGTAATATGTATATGCTTCTCAAGGGTATTGCAATAACTTCATTGTTAATGTAATGTTTAATATCTTTGTACCTAATTAAAATAAGGCACATTTAACATTACCTCTGCGTGCGGTAATATGCAGTATATAGCAATACGTTAGTGTGGTTGATAAGGGAACATAATTTACAATAAAGTATTACCCGATCAAATCAAATATTCTAAAGAAAATGTAAATAATCACTAATTATAAATGCCTACTTACTTGTGTGTAAGGAATAAAAAAAAGCAATATTGAATCAATATCGCCTACGTCTTATTGTCAGCTTAAAGCGTTATATTGTCTTGTTTCAGTCAGACGAAATACAGCTCAATCAAACCGTTCAATCACGAAACATTTTAAAAATCCGCCTGAATGATTCTGTCCTCTAATCCTTTCAGTAGATCTACAGATTGGGGCGCTGTACAATAGGAATTCGTTAGCTACTAAGTGAAAATGTTTCGAAGTATTTTCCCCCATTTTTTTCATCTCTTTAAGGACGTATTAGGACAAATATCTGATTAATTATACTTCGAAGTCAGGAGATGTTTTCAGAACGTTTAATAAAAAGTACAACAATAAAACAAAATAAATAAAATGCACGTAACACTTTTATAAAAATTACCTTAAACACTTATACAAAATAAAACAGATGGATATATCAACAACAACTATATATATATATATATATATATATATATATATATATATATATATATATATCTAATTCATATTATATTTCTGAAAGTTTGTGTGTTTGTTTGTTTGTTTGTTTGTTTGTTTGTTTGTTTGTTTGTTATTCAATCACGCTTTAACCACTGGATCAATTAAAGTGAAATTTGGTACGTATATGGTTTAAGTATCAGAGATACATATAGGCCTATTCCCGTTTTACAAAACGTCATTATACTACTTACCCAGCCCAAAATAATTATCAGTTTTTAGTTTTGTAACATCTGTTAACTGTAGTTATTTACTGGACATGTGATTTAGGTACCTGAGATAAAGATAGATTCAATCCTATTTTAAGAATCTTAATCTGTGTTTTATTTATTGCAAAATTATTGCTTTTAATGTAACATTTTCAATAATTTAGTTGAAATTTTTTTCAAAACTGACTTTAATTTGTTCTTTTGTGTTGAATTTTCAATATTAAATGTAAAAAAATCCCTACACAGAGTGCCAATTGTAAGGTAGTATATATATTTGTGTAATTACATTATGGTAAACATGCAGTGAAGCATATCCTTATTTTTCGATATTTTTGTTACTAAAATAAGCATTTTATGCCTTATTTAATACTAAAATAGTATTATGTGCCAAAAAGCAAGAATACAAAATATGAATGCACGAGAAGTACGATAAAATCGAAAATAAAAGTGACCAACATAACCTCAAAATTGCTACCCGGCGAAAATCAGTAACGTGTTGTAAATCGGTAAAACAATAAAAATACGTCTAACACGGGTTTTGGTGATAAGAAACCAATTTTTAAAAGAATACAGCATAACCAAACTGTCACGGTTGTTAGGCCTAACAAGGTGATGCGTGAAAAAACCTTTATATTTTTTTAAAAATAGCCTACTATATATCCTGACACGGTTGTTGGGCCTATCACGGTGATACGTGAAAAACCTTTATATTTTTTAAAGACTACTACATATCCCAACTGACACGTTTGTTGGGCCAATCATGGTGATGTGTGAAAAAACCTTTATTTTATTTTAGAAAACTACATAACCTAATTGACACGGTATTTAGGCCTAACACGGTGATGCGTGAAAAACCTTTATATTTTTTTTAAAGAATACTACATATCTAATTGACATGATTGTTAGGCCTAACACAGTGATGTGTGAAAAAACCTATATATTGTTTTAAAGAATACTACATAACATAACTGATACTGATGTTGAGCCTATCACGGTGATGTGTGAAGAAAACCTTTAATTTTTTAAAGAATACTACATAACCTAATTGACACGGTTGTTAGGCTTAACACGGTGATGCGTGAAAAACCTTTATATTTTTTAAAGAATACTACATATCCTAACTGACACGGTTGTTGGGCCTATCACAGTAATGTGTGAAAAAAACTTTATTTTTTTTAAATAGTACTGAAAACATTAACTGACACGGTTGTTAGGTCTAACATGGTAATGCGTGAAAAATACTTTATATTTTTTAAAAGAATACTCCATAAGCTAACTAACATGGTTGTTATACCTAACACGGTGATCCATTAAAAACCTTTATTAATTTTTTTTTTTGAATAGTACTTATAACCTAATTGACACGGTTGTTGGGCCTAATAAGGTGACGCATGAAAAAACCGTTATATTTTTTTAAAGAGTACTCCATAACTTAACTAACACGGTTGTTAGGCCTAACACAGTGATGCGTGAAAAAACCTTTATATTTTTTAAAGAATACCACATATCATAACTGACATGGTTGTTGGGCCTATCATGGCGATGTGTGAAAAAACCGTTATTTTTTAAAAGTACTCCAAACCTTAACTGACACGGTTGTTAAGTCTAACATGGTGATGCGTGAAAAATGTTTACATTTTTTTTAAAGAATACTCCATAAGTTAACTAACATGGTTGTTAGGCCTAACGCGGTGATGTATTAAAAAAACCTTTATTTATTTTTTGAAAAAGAGTACTTCAGAACCTAACTGGCACGGTTGTTGGGCATAATACGGTGATGCAGGGAAAAAGCCTTATTTTTTTTAAAGAGTAATCCATAACTTAACTAACACGGTGGTGTGTTAAAAACCTTTATTTTAAAAAAGAAATACACCATAACCTAACTGACACGGTTGTTGGTCCTAACACGGTCTTGCGTGATCTTTAATGTATATTACGTTTGCGGGAAAAGCCGTGACGGGTAACAGGTAATCATATTATTTTTCTGAAAGTTTGTTTTTGTTTATTTGTTTGTTATTCAATCACACTTTAACTACTGGACCAATTGAGATTAAATTTGATATGAACACGGTTTAGGTACCTGAGATAAACACAATACTATTCCAGTTTAATTGAATAATAGTGACTTTTTAATAATACTGTATTTTATTAAAATATGACAGGACCATGTTTTAGAGTATCGAGTAGCAAAAATGTATATTTCTTGGCCGAAAACCATAAATCGTATAATATTGTAAATAGTATATTTACATTTACATTTAATTTATGTAACATATATTAAAATGAAATGACCTATTCTGATTTTGAAAATCGACTATAAATTTTATTGCCTATATTATAATTGCAGGCAAAGCCGCAACGGGTAACAGCTAGTATATATATATAATTATTATTATTATTATCTGCGCATAGACCCTGTTGGATCACGCAAAGCACTCCGACTCATGTCTTGTTCCTTCTAATCCTCCACACCTCCCTCATCCTGTCCCCATGGATCCTCTTCCGCTCCTCCGTCCATTTTACCCCTGCTCTCTTTGGGATTTCATTCTCTGGGACCTTCCAACCGAGCATCTTTCTCCTGTATGCGCGCCTGTCTTCAACATCTGTTGAGTCTATTCCTGCGTCATGTAGGTCTATTCTGACTTGTGCGATCCACAACGTTGTTGATTTGACACCTTGTATATACTTAAGGATTCTGTTGGCAAGTCTCGTTGTTGGGAGTCTACTGATGTGTCCATAGAACCGAAGCCTCCTTCTTCTGATATCTGCTGCCAGGTTCGATATCTTCTCTGTGGTCTTCCGGGAGTGCAACCTGTATCCATCTTCTGTTAATCTCGGGCCAAGGATCTTCCTCAAGATTTTGCGTTCTTCCTTCAAAATACCCTCCATGGTAGCTTTTGTGTGGAGTGCTAGCGTCTCGCTTGCATATAATACCTCCGGTTTTATGACTGTGTTGTAGTGTCTGATTTTTTGTGTGCGTCGACATACATCTCTTATTGTAGATATCACGCGTTATACCAAGAGCCCTCTTCATTCTCAGTAGCCGAACCTTTTGCGCAGCCTTCTCGCCACCTGTGGGTTCAAGAATTTCTCCCAGATATTTGAAGTGCTTGACTCTGTTTATCTTACCATATTTTGTGTTTAGTTCTTGAATATTTAATTTTGTACATTAGAATTCGGTTTTTTTAAACGAGATCTGTAGACCGACCCTCTCTGCACATTCCTTTAGGACTTCTATCTGTTTAATCGCTGTTGTTTCATTATCTGTGAGTATGGCCAGGTCATCTGCAAAAGCTAGGCACGAAATTTCTGTGTTGACCTTAGGTCTTCCAAGTCGAACTGGTTTCCAGTGCCCTTCAATTTTTAATTCGTTCTCCCATTCCCTGATAACTTTGTCCAACACCAGATTGAAAAGGAGAGGCGAGAGTCCATCTCCTTGGCGAACTCCAGTTGTGATCAGGAAGGGTTTAGAAATTTCCCCCATAAATTTCACCTTAGCGATTGTTCCTGTCAGTGTTTGTTTGATCAGTCGCAGTGTTTTAGGATCAAGTCCATGTTCTTCTAGGATATTAAACAAAGATTTTCGATCAATGGAATCGTATGCTTTTTTAAAATCTACGAACGTACATATCACTGGGACATTCCTTTTAGCTTTTACTTGCAATATTGTTTTCAGGTTGAAAATTTGTTCTGTGCACGAGCGACCCGGACGGAAACCTGCCTGGTACTCACCAATTCTGTATTCTGTCTGTTTTTGTGTTCTTTGAAGAAGACATGTTGAGAGTATTTTGTAAGTAACTTGTAGTAAAGAAATTCCTCTGTAGTTGTTCACATCTGTTCTGTCTCCTTTCTTGTGTAGGGGGTGAATAAGAGCACACTTCCAGTCATCCGGTAATTTTTCCGTTCGCCAGATATCCGTGATGATATTTGTTAATTCCTGTAATGAGTTCGGTCCGAGATTCTTCAGAAGTTCTGCAATGATTCCATCTTCTCCGGATGCCCTGTTGTTTTTCAGTCTATGTATGTGATCCTCGATTTCTTCTTGTGTTGGTGGTAACGATTCAGGGTAAGTGTCAGCACAGTTTTCTTTAGGGAACCGTTTGTTGGGTTCGGGGCAATTAAGGAGGTCAGAAAAATATTTTGCTAACTCCTGACAGTTTTCGTAATTAGTTAATGCCAATGTGCCGTCTTGTTTTCTAAAGCACAGATTTTGTGGTGTGTACCCACGAATTTTTTCTGCAAAGGTCCTATAAAAATCTCGTACGTTGCAGTTGCGGAAGTTCTCCTCTATGGAGTCCAGTTGTTCCTTCATATACCTCCGCTTAATCTTCCTAATACTTTTAGCGACCTCTTTTCTAATTTCATTAAAACGTTGTTGACTTTCTGGAGACTTTTTACTGTTATAACTTTGGAAGGCCCGTTTGCGTCTTTCCAGCGCACTTTCACATTCCGAGTCCCACCACGGGTGTTTCGTGTTCTTTTTCAATGGGATTAATTCCTGTGCTTTTTGTGTTTTTGTGTAATTTTTGTGCAAAATTTCTCCCATGTGTCCGCCTGTTCCTTTTCCCACTCCTCCCTTATGTTGGAATCTTTGATATCTTTTGCATCAAATTTCTGTATACATTTCTTATTTCGATGAAATTTCCCTGGAGTGAACTTGATTTTTATTCGTGTTAGATAATGATCTGAATCAATGTTTGCACCCCTACGGACTTGGATATCATGTATCTCTTTTTGTAATGGGTATGAGATCGCCACATGGTCTATTTGGAATTCGCCCATCTGCTGTATAGGTGATCGCCATGTCTTCTGTTTTCGTGGTGATTTTCTGAGTGATGTTGACATGATTTTCAAGTTGTTTTGCTGGCATAGCTCAATAAGCCTTATTCCATTCTTGTTAGTAAATTTGTGTGCGGGGTACATGCCAACGGTTTTCTGATGAATTTTTTCTTTACCGATTTGTGCATTAAAATCACGAAGCAAAATTTTTACATCGTCCTTCGGCACCCTCGACATTACCCTCTCTAGTTTTGCCCAGAATTTTTCTGTTGACTTGAGGTCATTTCTATTACTTACGTTTGTAGGAGCGTGTACATTGATTATGGTATACTTCTTGTTAGCACATTGTATTCGCATTGTCATCAGTCTGTTGTTTATGGGGGTGACTTCTTTAATGGAACTCACCATCTTTTTGTGTACCATAAACGCCATACCCAAAAGCGGGGTGCCTCTTGCGACACGTTTATCTGTTTTACTCTTGAACATGCGATAATTCCCATGATCCATTGTATCTTCATCTGTAATCCTTGTTTCCTGCAAGGCGAGAATTAGTATCCTCTGTGTATCAAGTTCAGATGTCAAGTTGTGTAACTTTCCTGGCTGGATTAGCGTATTGATGTTGAAAGTACCAATGTAAGTGGGTGTTTTATGAGGAAGTTTGCCAGAGAACTCCGACTCTCTCTGTAATCGTGTAAGTCCAGGGTCCCCAGAATCCGAGTTCCTGGTTGCCGCCCGCAGACGGGTGGATTGGTTACCACCTGGGGTATTTTTATTATTACTTGCACGAATCATAGTTCCTTGTAATCTTGAAAGTCCAGTGTTTTCACTGGGATTTTTAGAACCAGGGATTGTTAGTTCCTGGAGCGTTACGTACAGCCGCATCCTCTGGATGAACAGACGCTGACCAGGTTGCCGGTGGTTGCCACTACAGACGCACTCCGGATTTTGGTGTTCTTGGTTCCTCCGCCCTCTTTGCCGTTGAGAAATACATCTTCATCCGCCATTGAGACCGTTGACCACTTCACTGATTTTTGTCCACCCTGGGTATTTTATTTCCCCAGTACCCTCCAACCGAAATTGGCGAGCATCCCCATCGCCAGGGGCGGCCCCCGATAGCAGATCAGCAACTGCCACGGGTATATATATATATATATATATATATATATATATATATATATATATATATATACACACATTTTAAGGCGACAAACACATTGAGGATATCATCGCCACTCTAAATGTAGGTGTGAGTGTAAAGTGTTGTTTTGTCGTAAGTGTAGTGTTGTAAGTATATATAAGTGCATAGGAGTACATACACATTATACACCGCACTTGTAAAAACTGAGATTACCTTAAATATCTAACCAACAAATTAAAATTTATATATATATATATATATATATATATATATATATAATATATATAAAATATTATATAATATATATATGTATTATAGTTTTTAAATATATTCAAATGGCATGTGATGTTAGTTTACGTGAATTCTACAGATTTTTAAAAATTATAATGTAATAAATTTCAATGTAATAGCAATGGAATTAATTTTATAAATACTGTATTTTCGTAAAATTTAACATTAAACATTAATTAATAACTCTTTTAAAGTATTAGGTTGAAAGATAATGAACATTAGGAAATTCATTTAAAACGCAAAATCGATTTTGGTTAAAGCTTGTATAAGTTTCTTTTTATATTCTTCTTCTTTTCTGCTAGGATTATCACTATGTTCAGTATAATGATCTGCCTTCCCTAGCTTCGTCAATTCTACTTTTGACCCGTTTCGGAGAACCTCCATCTTCAAAAACTATATCTATACTGGTCACCAATATTATTTATAATTTCACGTGTTGAATAGAGGAAGGGTACGAGGTGGAGATAGAAAATTATAAATAGGACGGGCCATAATATTGGTGACCAGTATAGATGGACTTTTTGAAGATGGAGGTTTTCCAAAACGCGTCAACGAAAGTAGAATTGACGAAGCTAGTGAAGGCAGATAATTATACTGAACATAGTAACATTAGAATTTTTATATATATATATATATATATATATATATATATATATATATAAAATGTTATTATAACTATAAATGTAAACATATCTGAACTTCGAACCATTATCACATGATTTAACAGTAATTACAGCAAGTATAGACTAAATTGATACAAACTAACTTGTTTTGAAAAACTCTTTTTGTTAATGTAAATATTGCAAGATTTTTGTTCTGAAATAAATAAATTGATAATTGTTTGTTAAAGGATGAAATTATTATATAATTTTATTTATTATTATACGATGATAGGGGAAATCGATTTTTAATAATTTACGTTTTTCCTCTTCCGAGTCCAAAATTAAGTTACTTTTTCCTTTGAAAATGGAAAATTCTAATTTAAAAAAAATACTTAAAATATTGCATTCTTTTACATCAAACGTACTTTGTTCTTGTACTGTATTTAAGTACTAAAAATGATGTTATAAAAAACAAATTAATAATGAAAGTGATCGTTGTACTATTTTAAGGAGAAAACATTGCGAACAAAAAACAAAGAATATTTTCCTATCTGTCTTAATTTAGACGCAGACACTTCAATGATACGAGTGTTCCATTCAGAACCACAAATTATGAAGAAGCCTTTTTGTCTTCCTAGGCAAGTGTATTACAGGAGATAGGATTCGCTATTGTCTTTTTTTTTACAAAGGCTCGTAATTATTGCAGATACAGGAAGGGAAGCAAGCTTATGCCGAACTAACACATCCCAGGAATTCTCAGTTGTGTTTAACGAGTGGATGCATATCTGAAATATTGTTTGAAAAAGAAAATGCACTATGTTAATTTTATAACTTATCTTTTCCATAGTAATTGATGCATTACTTCTTACATTAATTTTCGTTATTTATACAATAACACAAATTTATACGCAAAACACTTATGCAGAAGTGAGCAATAATCTGTTTTCCCTCAGACAATGTGCCAACAGATAACAATAACTACATAAAGTAATTTTTATTAATAATTATATAATAATTTTTGGATTTATATGCCGATATATTATTGGAAAATAGACAATTAATTAAAAATGTACCGACAGAAGGGAAGCCTTTGTTAATGATATCTTTGTAGAATTTAGTTTGTTGATATATCTTGTTTTGTTTTAATGAATAAATACGTGAACCTAGATTAGGTATTATTTACTGTAGTTATAGTAAAAGATCAGTTGTTTTATATTAATTCGTAAAAATCAGCTGATTTCATTGAACAGCTGATAGGCTGTAATAAGATTTAGGCTTTATTGTTAAAAAGTACCAATATTAACAACAATTATTTTAAACTTTTATATTAATTTAAAACGTATTATATACGGTTAAAACGAGCACATGTTCTTCATTTAAAGAAAAATACCGAAACCTAAACAACACAACGTTTTCACACGTGCAATATTGTCGAAAAGGAGGAAGAAAAGAAAGAAATAGAGAGACGAAATTCGTTTGCTCGTTCGTTATGTTTTCTTTGTATTCTTCCGTTCGGCAGACTTTTTTCTATTCACTCCTTTCGCCAAAGTTAACATTAAAAGCTTCGTTTCAATAAAAGTTGCTTATTAGTAAATTTCTAGTAATTTAAAGCACAGTAGACTTCGCAGTGCATTTTTAAATATTATACTGAGCGCTCCACGGCAGTGCTTGTAAATTCCTCCGTTAACAAATAACTTAATATTTACGAAAAATTTTACTGGACCAACTTAATTGGACATTTTATGCTCTTTCTTCACGAAGTGGTCAATGTTGTGATAGGTTCAGCCATTATTACAGGAAATAACCAACAACTATACTTTCAACGTTGAAACATAGCCCGTTAACTTTAAATAGTACGGAACTGGGAAGAAAATCTTACACAAATGGGTTTTATGCATGGTAGCTTCTTAACAAATTTTAATGCGTTTGTTTACAATTAAGTACATGCGTCACCGTTAAATCTTCAAACGGAAACAAATAAGGAAAAATACATAATCATTTGGCTTTAAACAAGATCTCTTTTTACAAAATTTCCAATAAAAAATCACCAAAACTGTGTACGGTCGTCATGGTTATATCAGTGAACGCCTTCTTGAAATAGAAGTAAACTGGAAAAATACGTCACTTGGGCTTTATACCAGGTACCTTCGATATATATATATATATAACCCGTGGCAGTTGCTGATCTGCTATCGGGGGCCGCCCCTGGCGATGGGGATGCTCGCCAATTTCGGTTGGAGGGTACTGGGGAAATAAAATACCCAGGGTGGACAAAAATCAGTGAAGTGGTCAACGGTCTCAATGGCGGATGAAGATGTATTTCTCAACGGCAAAGAGGGCGGAGGAACCAAGAACACCAAAATCCGGGGTGCGTCTGTAGTGGCAACCACCGGCAACCTGGTCAGCGTCTGTTCATCCAGAGGATGCGGCTGTACGTAACGCTCCAGGAACTAACAATCCCTGGTTCTAAAAATCCCAGTGGAAACACTGGACCTTCAAGATTACAAGCTGAAATCCCAAAGAGAGCAGGGGTAAAATGGACGGAGGAGCGGAAGAGGATCCATGGGGACAGGATGAGGGAGGTGTGGAGGATTAGAAGGAACAAGACATGAGTCGGAGTGCTTTGCGTGATCCAACAGGGTCTATGCGCAGATAATAATAATAATAATAATAATAATAATAATAATATATATATATATATATATATATATGTGTGTGTGTGTGTGTGTGTGTGTGTGTGTGTGTGAGAGAGAGAGAGAGAGAGAGAGAGAGAGAGAAAGAGGGAGAAAGAGATTTTTAACATATTGTAACTTTTGCATATCCTAACGGTAAGTAATTTTTTGTTAAAAACTGTCTCATAAAATATCTATTTGTAAAAGCAATTTTTGAATGAAACAAAGAAATTATTATTTTTAAATTTAGAAACAGCTGTTTTGCATTATATTTATTAATGTACACAGTTATGTTCGTTGTTACCGTATATATTTTGAAACTAAAAACAAAGCGAGCGAGTTTGTCTGCCCCTACAGTACATATGTACAATTTGGCAATGAGTGCAGAGTGTAACTGCTTGGCTTACGCCCTAGGCCAGTAAACTTTTCCGAGCTTTCAACTACGGCATTAAATCAAAGTACAGAGGAATAATGGTTTTATCGCAGAGAAGCTGAATGTTACGACCTCAATTGTTATTCAAATACAATCCCAGTATTAAAAGGATTTACTGAAGACGTGCAGTTTACTGCTCAGAAGAGATATTCGTAACGTTTATTTTGCTCAGTAAAGGATTCATTGAAATTCTACGGAACTGTATCGCGAAAAACTGTTTTAAAAGAAGCGACGGCATTGATTTATATCAATTTTGGAAACTGGTTTCTGAGTTTATTTATAACGAGTTATTCACTTAATAAACCTAATATTAATAGTATAAGTAATAAAAACTATGAAATTCAGAGGAGAAATCTCTGAATCATTCCCGATTAAAACCGGGATGAGACAAGGTGACGGACTATCTCCCTTATTGTTCAACGTAGCATTAGATTTCATTATCAATATATGGAAACAGGAAAACCTGGTTAAAACTAAAATAGTCACAGGGTCTAAGGCCATTAAAACAAACATCATAGGATTTGCAGATGATTTGGCCCTACTTGCCCTTAATCTACAGGAGCAAGAGAACAAATAATTAGCCTTGATAGCATTGCGCAGAAGTTAGGCTTGAGAATATCATATGAAAAAACAGAGATCATGGCCATGGACCCGCTATGCGTAAATAAAGTGAACATTAACAGAAACACCATAAAGCTCGTGGAATGTTTCAAATATCTAGGAGAAACCATAACATACAATCTGGACGAAAAACCCGCACTACTCAATAGGGTAGCAAAAATTAAAAAAGCCCAGCTACTAACTTGGCCAACGTACAAGAAAAAATGCCTGTCAATAAAAACAAAAATACGCCACTACAAATCAGTGGTACTCCCAGAAACATTATATGCCAGTGAAACTCTCTTCCAAATCAAAAACAATAACAAGACGAACCCGCTGCTTAAGAAAGAGAGAAGGATCATCAGAACGTGTCTCAACAAAAGCTACCGGAAAGACGGGACCTGGAGTATGAACACCAATGAAACAGTATACAAATATATCGACCCAGTTCTCAGTGTAATGAAACAACGAAGAATTTCCCACTACTTTCACATATTAAGAATGCCGGAGGACTGAATCCTGAGACAACTGGTAATTAGAAGCATCAACAGGAAAACGCAGGGAATATACATCACACAAGTCCTCAGGGACCTCAGTGAAATAGGACTGAAAATAGATGATGCAACAGACAAATGTAAAATAACACGCATTCTTAAGACTAATAATAAATTTAAAGTGGATAAACCGAAAAGACACAAGAAGGTAGTGATAACAGATGCCGTCAGGAAGCAACGATCTGATAGAATGAGGGATTATTGGAGAAAAAAATTACAGCCCAATGTTAAGAAGAACTGAAATTTAGACTAAAGTGGTCCCATAAGGCCAAAAAATAAATAAATAAATAAAAACTATAGAATCCTTCCAAATCTAAATAATTTGTATAACTAATGTACAAAACCTGTAAAAAATTTAGCTTCGTAGCGCAGAAAGAAACAGGTAGTTTTGTTTATATTTTTAACGTAAACAGTTGATAGATTAGTCAATGTTTACCAAGGTTTGTAACGTGAGTAGTAGACCCATCGAGTAAACTTTTAATGGGACAATATAGTCTGTAAAGTTGGCAGCAGCAATAGGCGAGTAACAAGGTGACTTAAATATTTCGCAAACAATTTCATATTCAAATATGTTCATTTCTCTTTTTAACATCCTGTTCAGAACTAAACCTATCGACATTTGAAACTAGATATCGGTTCTTCTTATATAAACTGTTACGTCAGATCTCAAATAAAATTTAATTACATAAAACGAGAAATGAATTGAAACATGAAACGTGTCACACCAAGCATATTGTTGACTCGGGTAGACAATTTGAGAGGATACTGTAAAGGTCTACCCATATTAATAGAAAGGAAAATCATACAGTTTTAATCGTTTTTCGGTACAATTCTTTCATCTGTTGGCGGTAAATCAAACTGTGATGATCGGATAAATTTAACTCTGAGGCAACAGCGACGGAAGAAATGGTCTTGAGCTTGCAGTGTAGAATAAATGAGAGTATCTACGTAAGTAGATTCCTTACATTCCTAATAAATCTTACAAGAATTATAAATCCTGAGAAGTATGTTTCAACTTATCCGTCTGGTAGATATTGATTCATTCTTTAAAATGACGACACCAAAGAGGAATATTAATTAGTTAAATCATTTAAGTTGGTAATTCTGCTTTAAACTGCATTTCATCAGCTGATTTTCAGAGATGACGCAACATACGTATTTTATGTTAGCAGCCATATACATTTTCGCCAATGTGTATTGATATGTTTTACTTAAAGCTATTGTGCCGTCTCGGTGGCCTAGTTGATAGCGTACTAGGCTATCACCCCGAGGACCTGGGTTCGATTCCCGGCCAGGGCTTGGCATTTTCATACGCTATAAATCATCCCATCGTCTGCATTAGCCCAAGTGTGCACAATAGTCGGACGTTAAACACCAAAAAAAAAAAAATAAAGCTATTGTTTGATAAATACAATTATAATGTTAAAAACATTGTTTACAACACAAACATAGACTATTTCCTACATCATATGATGAAAACAAATATTTCAATATTTGTAACAAAGAATCTTGCGAGAATGATCAGTGACTGCAAACATGAAGCATCCATCATCACTTCTTTTGGAAAACGTACCACTGAAAATTGGGAACAGCACATCTATGAAAAAATAATAATTATTACTAAAACTTTTTATTATCATTATTTTGTTTGTAAATAATGGGATAAAAATATAGTTTGCATAATACGAATTCTATTTTTTTTAAACTAATCTTAATGACACTATCATTACGTATATATACGAGTACTTCTAATTCTTCAGTACTTAGTAATAACCCTGTTTTTTAACAGCAGATTGTCAATTTAGTTTTTATTTATCCATCTTGAGGTATACTTTAATCTGAATATATCCATAACATAGTAGTCGATTGATTATACAGTCGTCAGTAATTGTGTACGTAATTTCCATTATTTATTTTTCCTGTTCTAGAACTTTATGATTTAATTTACAAAAATAAATTTCAGGTAATCAGTAAATTCTGTAGTTCTGTCTTCAGAGCACAAACCCTTCAAGTTATAGTTTATTACAATTTATAGTTTTATGATTTGATATTCCAAATTATTATTTTATTGTCCTTGGAAATACTTTCGTCCAATTATAATCGTTAAATATTTTTTTAAAATGTAGTTGTTATCATGAAAAATATATAAATACAGAGATAAGTAATACGTTGTGGACTAACTATAATTGAATTGTTCGATTACGTAAGACAATAACTATAGTAAATAAAACATTAAACAGAATTTAAAATATCAGGTAAAATGTTTTAATAACATATAAATAAAAATACAATCATGCAAGTATTTGATTAGATTGTTCTTATTATTTATATTTTTAATATTTTACATATTACTTTTTAAGTAAACGCATTTTATTTAGTTAAATTAAAAATAATTTTAGAATGATGATCTCAGTTAAATATTATAATACGGCACCAAACTTTGTATTTCATTCTGCGTATGAATAAATATTCATTTAAAGCAACGAGCTGACTTTAAGATAAATAAGACAGGCCAAGATTAATAGTCATCAAAGCAATATGGCGGAATGCGTCCCTAGAGTGCAATGCTTCGCTTAATTTGTATTATTTACCTTCCCCAGCCTGAATGTACTTCTTACTAGCTGCTACCTACGTTCCAAACACCTACATGGCAATATTCAAAATATTGTTTGAATTTTCAATAGTTTCAATATTCAAATTTTGAATAACAATATTCAAAACTTAAATACAATAATGCAAAAGTATTCGTGGTACCTAGGATGGCAGCGAATTTTCAAAAAGTAACAATATTGCATCAAATAACATAAACATTTTTTGTGATACGATTTTACAATTGTTATTAGCCAAAAAAATTGCATAAACTAGCATTTACATTTAAAATACGAGAGTAATGATTATTCATCATTCAACCTCGGTTCCCGAGTCTGGGACTACAGCAAAATAATTCAGTTTCGAATGAAAATGAATATTTTCTAATAAAATAATAATGAAAGAAACTAAATTTTTAAAATTATCTTTTCAAGCAACTGCCTCAATGGCTTGATTGATGTTAACGAACCTCAAAAAAGTTAACATATAAAATACATTTTCTTAGTTCGAATACAAATTTGTGAAAGTCCGATTTCACCGACTTACAAGATCTGTATAAACTGTAATTTTAAATTTCGTTAAACACCGAAAATTATTGTTGTGCATCAAATCGAATTTGAGAATATAAAATTAATACAAATTACATTTGATTTATACAGATTCAAACGCTTATTATGAAGGTAAAATAAGATTTAAAAAATAATTTTAGGTAAAAGCGATATATTTGAAAATATTTTGAATTGCGATTTTAAACAGTTGTTTAATAGTTAACTGTAAAGTTTTATTAACATTAAAGTTTTTTAGTTTATTTTACTAACATAAGGTTGTAAGTTTTAAAACATGAACAAACTAAAACGTTGAACCGTTGTCGTTTAACGCAGTACAAGAAATATTCCTTTAAGTCAATTAGGCTGATACTAAAGAAGTTTTTAAAACTCCAAATCAATTTTTTTTCTGCTGAGTCGGAAAATTCTTTGTTTTAGTCTGTGCTCTGAAGTCACATATTACAGTAGGTATATGAACAGTATATCAAAAAGGATTGTTTTATTTTGCGATGTCTAAGAGTATCCTTATGCGACTTTATTAGCATCAAAATCTATTGATCTATTGAGTTAATCTATTGAGTTAAAATCTATTGAGTTAATTTAAGAACATGTTAATTAAACAATCAAGTATGTTATTATCCAGTTCAATTTATAATTCGAACTATTTTAATAACTTCTTGAACATTGTTAACTATTTGAATCATTTATTGAACAATAAAAACTGTTTGAATAAGTTATTGAACAATAATAACTATATCAACAAATTACTGAACAATTAAAACTGTTTGAATAAGTTATTGAACAATGCCTACTATTTTAATCTCTTATGGAACAATAATAGTTATTTGAGTAACTAGTTAAACAATGGTAACTGTGTAAATAACTTATTGAACAATTATAACTATTTGAATAAATTATTGAAGAATAATACATATTTGAATAACTTATTGAACAATAATAGTTATTTGAGTAACTAATTAAACAACGGTAACTATTAAATGAACGTATTGAAGAATTATAACTATTTCAATAACTTATTGAACTATAATAACTGTTTGAAGAACTTATAGAACAATGGAAACTATTTAAATAACTTACTGAACAATGGTAACTACTTAAATCACTTTTATTTGAGTAACTAATTGAACAACGGTAACTAGTAAATGAATGTATTGAACAATGCTAACTATTTCAATAACCTATTGGACAATAACTTATAACTTATTGAACTTATGATAAGTTATTGAACAATAATAACTGTTTGAAGAATTATTGAACAATGGAAACTATTTAAATAACTTACTGAACAATGGTAACTATTTAAATCACTTGTGGGACAATGATAATTATTTGGGTAACTAATTTACAAAAGTATCTATTAAAATAACTTATTGAACAGTGATAACTATTTGTATAAGTTATTGAACAATTACAACTTTTTAATTATTTGAATAATGTATTAATTATAACTATCTGAATACGTTTCTAAACAATAAATACTTAAATAATAACTTATTCAAAAAACAATGATAACTACTTGAATACAGTATTGAACAATTGAACAATAGCAACTATTTGAAAAACTTATGGAACAATCATTGTTGTTTGAATCACGTATTGAACACTAATAACTATATGAATAATTTATTCAACAATGATAAATATTTGACTCTCCTTTTCTCTTCATTTTCAGTTTTTTTTGCACCTAATATATTTCTGAATTCAACACATTAGCTCATATAATTTACCACTCGATCCTATTATACATGAAATATGTACGCTAAAAGAAAGTTACTTTACTTTCCTGTTGAGTGGATAGGTGGGTGCCTGAGCAGACATGCTTGTAAGGTTAGGTAGTTTATTTAAACTCGTACGTTATTGGAGGTAGCAAGGCTGTTAGGTAGATCAATAAGGGTCTTTGTACAATTTACTCAAGACATTAGGGGAGAACGATAGAACAGCTAATGGACTGGAAGTATAATACATTTCGATTGTACTCTTCAACTCTCACAAGCTAACAATAATATTTAATATCAGGAAATGTTATTTGTAATTTTATATCAATAAATGTCCGTTTACTATTTGTGTATTATATTGTACGTTTTCATATTGTTAGTTAAATGTGCAATGCAGATAATTACAATTTAAATATAAATTAATTAAAAATCTAATTAATTCATACACTCGAAAACGTGTGTACTTATACAATAAGTGTATTACATGATTTATAATTACTGTTATGAAACAAATAGCTTTTACACACAAGCAAAACCTAATTTATTCATTGGAAATGTTCCTAATATAAGTATTTAATTATTATTTTGTAATTATTATTCTTAAACAACGATTTACTCGTTCCATTAAACAGGTCATATATAGGCTCCAATATATTACTAAATGTTATTTTACATTATAGTATTAATGGATTAAACGAAATTCAAATGGCATAAAACAAATCATATCAAATTAATTACAGTACAAAAGTGTAATTTTTAACAAACATATTTTGTATTCTGTTAAAACATAAAAACCTCTATGTATTTTGAACAAATTCTGATTGTGTGTGTTTGTATGAAGTCTCGGCAATGCGCCAAGTTTGTGTAACTAGTACAATACGTGGATTATCTTAGATTTGTATTCAGGCTTTGCTTGGATATACAAACCGTAGTATTGTATTTGTGAATTCGTTTAAACAAAAGACCGAAACATAATCAGTTTAAGGATTTACCAATTTAATAAATAGGTCAAAATCAATACACGAATTTTTATACAATATATGAATTCACTAAACAGTCTGAATTAAAGACTAACAAATAAAACTATCCAATAAAACAGGAAAATGGAAGCAGTTTAGAAAATGTTTTTGCTAAAATTTTGTACATATAAAGAGAATTTTGTAAATCGGAATTTTGGAAAATATTAAATAATAGAAAAATATGATTCGAGAGTAAATAAAAAATTTAAAGAAATACTGCGACAGTCAGGGATATAATATTGGTTTTATTGAATTACTCTAAACTGCTTTAGCATTTCAAATTTGCAATATTTCGTATGATGTGGACAAATACTCATAGGCCTACATGCCAAATTAAAACTAAGCGATATCTTGGTTCCCCCCACACACACACACACACACACACACACAGACAAAGTGAGTGAGTGAGTGAGTGAGAGAGAGAGAGAGAGAGAGAGAGAGAGAGAGAGAGAGAGAGAGAGAGAGAGAGAGAAAGAGAGAGAGAGAGACAGACAGACAGATAGATAGCTAAATAAATAGATAAATAGGTAGAGAGACGAATACGAAAGTTGCAATCACTATTTTTAACTCTAAACAATTATGTTTATTAAAATATCGATTTTATTTTTATATTGCTCAAACATTTTTCATAATTCGTATAGAGAGAAAAAAATTCAACCAATCATTAAATTTGATTTTTATTTTCAAAATATTTCCAGTAAATTTTACACAATATTTTATCATATTTGAGAATTAATTTCATAATATAATTTTTTTTAATTTAAAGTGCAAACTTTGACGAGTTAGGAAAAACTTCATTTGTTATTTGCCTTTATAGCTCATTATAAAGTTGAACTTACAAGTGATACTTACTTATTAAATAACCTTTAGAAATTAAAGTATATAAAAAATCTTTATTCTACATTTCAGTCTCCTAGAGAACAGGTCAATAATGTTAAATAAACAGCTGAAGTAAAAACATTAGCTCTGATAAAAAATTAATTTTATATGAAACTGTGAACTTTTCAACGGTTGTTTTCTGTAAAAACATGTAAAAAAATTTGAAAATCGTTATTACACGTGTCTGTGGTTTTAATTGATTATTTAGTCAATTAATTTTGTTTAGCTGGAATCCATTGGGACTTAGATAATACGCAATTTATTATTACTTGTATTTACACACAAAGTTTCGAGAGTGTCGATAAATTATCGTTCTTTAAGTAAATATCTTAAAACTTAAACGTTAAATTAGAACATAAACTAATATACCTAACCTTATGTTAAAAAAAGTTAAAACTAAGAACCTTTGATCTTAAAATATTCTTAAAGTTCTGATACTTTTTGACAATTTGGAAGATGGATAAATTGCCTTATCTAAAAAAACTTTATACCCAAATTATCCAAGTGAACGTAGACTCAAAGAACTTTCTTTTTTGTGGATTCGAACGGAGTTAACCAAGTTGAAAAATAATTGGGCATTTCTATCACAAGGAAGAAATACGTTATATAAGATATGGCAAATATGCTATTTCAAATTAACGTTATTGTCAATAAGTTTAACAATTAATTTCATTAAGTACAAAAAATTACATTTTTTGCTATATTTTTATAGTTTAAAAATTGATTTTGTTAATACAATCATTCAAATTGATGTTATAATAATAAAGATAAAAATAGAACGTTGTGTTTTATTTGTAATAGAGAAAGCGTAAAATGTAATATTTTTGTGTGAAAATACAGAAGGTTTAGTTAGTTACGTTATGCAATTAGAGTAACTTAAATTCGTGAAATTAAATTGATTGAAATATCGTAGCTTGAACAATAAATGAAAAGTAAAAAGATGGATAGGAAATTTCAAAGCCGTCGGTTTTGAATTTAGGTTTGTAAATTCAGTATAATTAAATGCATAAATATATACAGTAAACAGATACAAAACTGTAACATAAATAAATTTAAAAGTAAAACAATTGTGTTTAACTGAGGAGAATTCAAAACTTTAAGACCAACTAAACGCTGTTTTTTGTATGTTCTACGATCAAATTAATTACCTTATTTGTATCAAAAAGCTAGAAATTCTAATTATTTTCGTGTACAATCTAGTACTTTTTTAACTAAGTAGTTAAATAATAAATAATACTACAATCTCCCTAAACATTCTAAAAAAGATACCAATTTCGTGTAACAAATGAAATATAATGTGACTATCCAATTCAATGATTACAGAACAAAGGCTTCAAGGAAAGTTTTTACAATCTGTTGATTAGAGGCTGCGATTATATGCCGTCTCTTTATTTGCTTGTAAAATGATACCAAAGAAAATAACCGACGTCTTTAATACCGAAGTTTAAGCTTTGTATTAAGCTTTGTAAATATTTGATCGTAAATATAAACTTGCACAATGGAACTTACTATATATTATTATTGTTATTAATTCAACAATTGTTTTTGAATGAACAGCAATATTTTATTTATTGGTTCTTTCAAAGCATTGTTTTACTAAAACAATATAGCTTATTTCAATTCAATATACAATGCACACGATATGCTATTCAACGCCATTATGATTCAAATAAATCGTACATTTATTACAGCGTTATTATAAATGAATAATTGGATTGAATTCTGCTTTACAGTATCAAATGATAACATGTACCACATATACTCACTGCATAAAGTTAATACTCAATCAGTGTAATGGAAGAAAAGTCTTGGATATGGTCGGGTATAAGAAGATACAGCAATGGGGGTGATATAACTGCGGAAAGAAGGGTGACTTTTATAGGTCCCGCTGGAGACATGAGTTGAAAAGGGGGGAAACTAGGGGGAAAATAATTAATTGTTATTCTTAGAAAAGCAGTACCTTTTCTAAAAAGTTCTACACCAAATGCAAATTCAAATAAATAAAATCTCCACTTCGTTTTTCCAGTTCTTAAGAGTTCTCGTTTTCAATATCGCGTCATGGCAACTGACAGAGGCTGGCTGCAGATGCAAATTACTTCAAAGTACAAGAAAAGTGGTTACCTAAAGTTGGAAATTAAAAAGTAAGTTTATTGTTTTCATATTTTAAATGTTTAAGAAGATAAATTGGGCATTAGATTTGTATATTATTACATACTAACTGATGACCTACTTTTTGTCAGGTGTCTATTCATCCAAATCTTCTATTTAGTCCGCGGAATGCCATCAGTTATCCTAAATATTGCTTTTCGAATTTTACAACATTGAAATTTTATTTTACACCTCTGCAATAGCTTGACTAAAAGGATATCAAGAGTGTCAATATTCATCTCTGACACTTTGTTACCCACATTAGTATCTATAAATCTTTATGCCGTCTCCGTGGCCTAGTTGATAGCGTACTGGGCTTTCACCCCGAGGACCCGGTTTCGATTCCCGGCCAGGGCTTG
Source organism: Callitettix versicolor (assembly GCA_022606455.1). Lineage (NCBI taxonomy): Eukaryota > Metazoa > Arthropoda > Insecta > Hemiptera > Cercopidae > Callitettix > Callitettix versicolor. Next base: position 44,435,590 of record CM040191.1, read on the forward strand.
GCATTTTCATACGTTATAAATCATCCCATTGTCTGCATTAGCCCAAGTGTGAACAATAGTCGGACGTTAAAAAAAAATGTAAATTTTTACACGATGCTCTTCCTACATATTTAGTTCTGAGCGTGTCTCATTCCTGGAGTATTTGATCTTACTTAGTCACAATTCAACTTTGCGACAAGGAAAATTATGATTAAATAAAGTAAATTACCAGACAATTTTTACATATCGCAATTCCTTCTATGAATAATAGACTTGTTCTTTTCTTGCGGTATTCGTTCATAGTATAACAAATATGGTATGCGTATAACAAGTTTAATTTAAATCGGTATACACTTGTTGTTGCAGAAAACACACACACACGCGCGCACACACACACACACGCACGCACGCACGCACGCACGCACGCACGCACGCACGCACGCACGCACACACATTCTAATAGTAAAAGGCTCATTTTGACAGCCTTTGTCCGTCAAAACAGCTGTATGAATTCAGTTGCTGATACATTTTATAAATAAGTATGTAAAATAATGTGTTTGAATCAATCAATATCCTGATTTAAAGTTTTTATGTGAATTACAAAGGAAAAAATTGCGTATTTGGCCTCCGTTAATTATATGGTTTTTGTTTCGGAGTGAATTGTACAGTTTGATCTTAAATAAGTGCATGGTTCAGAGCTATCTGACAATACTAAATACACTGAGCTGAGGGGAAATTGGAAGAACTATTGTAATTACAGTGAGTAATGAATGATAGCATGGAAGGCACGCTGTTGCCAAGTGCGGAGATTTGTATTCTTCGGTAAACTGCGTAAGCAAGTGACTGGTTCTTGGCGGAATTCAAAAGTAATTTAACAAATTTTTAGTTGTAGACTAAGCGGGAAGCCTTTTACCACTTGATGGTTTTTGTTCATTTTTATAGGGGTCGATAAATTAAATTATTTAATAATTGCTGAATAAAATAAAATGTGTACGCGAAAACATCATTTTCGTACTTACATGAGATTATAATAGCTTAAGCTGATTTTCTTAGATTTTGTAGAGAACTTAAAGAGATATTCTTCAATTTTTCGTAACGCATATAACAAGTTATCTTTTTGAGATCATCTGTTTAGTTACTAAGTGAAGAAAACCCACCGAAATAGCCAACTGTTTTGGACGTTTATTGAGATGTAAATTTATTTAGTTGTAGACATACCTACTTTTATAATTTTTCATATAAGTACAAATATTGCAAACATGACGAATAAAATTAGTGCTCATTGATGACCATTGTTAAGTACTAAATTATATCAATGTTAACAGTTTTAATATTTTTTATTTTCTAGTTGTTTTTGCAATTTAAAAAGTTTTGATATATAGATATATATTTTTAATTTTATTCAAGATACAAATATTTTAACCATGGCCAATAAATCATCATTGATCATCGTTGGCTAAAATAAAAGGGTAAATGTTTAAATATTTCAATTTTGCTGCTATTTTTTGAAATTTTACAAACGTAAACTTAACTACTTTTGAAATGTTTTATGTAAAAAGCAAATAGAACGGATTAGAAAAGTCAATGTTTATGAATAAGACTATGGTTATAAGTATCATTTTATAAGCTTTTTGACTTTACAGATTTCCATTTTTCAAAATTATTTCTTATCAGTTGTTATTGTTCTTTAAGGTAATAGTACTGTAAACTCTACAGAAGTTTTCGTTTTTAAGTTATGGATACTTGAAAACTGCTAACCATTACCTCCAGTGACTACCCACTGCGGCAGTTTGGGTGACATGGCGGAGGGTTATGCTGCCACGTTCTTTGATGAAGACATATATACGCGTATATTTATGCATATGTATATTTGAATCCTTCTTCTTCTTATTATTATTTTTTCTATTTTTTTTTTTTTTTTTTTTTTTTTTTTTTTTTTGGTTAGGCTCACACTGGACATCACATTCAGTCGTTAGAGATGTCTCATCTTCTTGGAGCGTTGTTCCTCCCAATGCCTCTTCACCTTTGTGATCTCCTTTTCCTAAGTTCTTCTCAGATTGTCATTCCCTTTCGGTCGCTTGCTTTTCTAAAGTTGATTTTCATTTCCTTGTCCTTGAGTATGATTTTCTCCTCTCCATTATTCAACTGTTCCTCGGTTATCTCTAGTTCTTCCAGGTCTTGTTCTATCTCCTTGATCCAACTATTTTTGATATTTGTGCTCAACTGGTAGTTCAATAATTTCTTGGTGAGCCTTTCTTCTGGAAGTCTGATCAGGTGTCCGTAAAATGACAGGCGTCTTTTTCTGAACACGTCGATAAGGTGTTCGGTCTCCTTGTACACCGGTGCTCCAGGAAGCAGCCTGTGGTTCCCGTTCACTATATGTTTCTTGTTGATGATCGTTCTTAGTATTCTTCTTTCCACTCTCTGGAGTTCCTCTGTCCTGTTCCGGATTCTCAGGTTAAAGAGCGTTTCTGCCGCGTACACCACTGCTGGCCTCGTCACTGTATTGTAACGTCTGATCTTTGACTTTTTTTTGGATAGTGATTTTTATTGTAGGTGTTCCATGTTAATTTTGTCGCCGTCCTTAGTTTGGCTGGTATGTGTTATCTATTGCCGTTGTCTCCCTATTATTTCTGGTGATGGTTTCTCCCAGATACTTGAACTTGTCGACAATTTTTATCCGTTCGCCTCCAATCTTCACATACCTCTGTGCTGTCCTCCTTGTCGGCATCACTTCCGTTTTTTCGAAGGATATTCAGAGGCCAACTTCCCTGCGATGTTTTTCAGTGACTCGATCTGGTGTTCTGAGTCCTCCCAACTGTTCGAGAGCAACGCTAGATCGTCCGCAAATGCCAGGAAATTTAGAATGAGTTTTCTTCCTACTTTTACTTGCCCGTTGATATTATTATTATTATTATTTATCCTTATTCTTCTTTTCTTTCTTCTTCTTCTTCTTCTTCTTCTTCTTCTTCTTATTATTATTATTATTTATAAACGATACATTTTTCTTGTTTGTATATCTTGATACCCATTCTAGTATTGTCTTTTTAAGATTTTGACTACTTTGAAAGTAACTTTAGTTAAAAAAAACTGTTAACTTCCTGATAATCCAAAAGCGAACTAGTTTTTTCACTAACTACAGTAGAATTTCTACTCACCAAAACTGTATGCCAGTATTGTATTGCACGTACCAACTGAATCACTGTTGATATTTCAGGTTTTTTTCTACAACCGTTAAACTACAGTGTATCATTTTTACTCTGTAAGTCTTACCAATGTCATTCTAAGCCTGGCTTTCGTCTAACTCTAAAAATAATCTTCCTTCGTTCTTTATAGACAGGGTTCAAGCGAAGTTGAATGAAATAATCTTGTAGAATTTAATCGATTTTTACGGTTTCTATTGGATAGTTTTTCAACACATTTTTTTCGAGTTGTCTAATTCAATGTGAACAGTTTTCTCTAATGGTTTCGCAAAAGTTATTCTATGTACTTTTGAACAGTAAATTTTCTTTATTTAAAATATTTTTTTAATGTTAAAAGCAAGACAAAAAAATTAGCACAATCTTACGAAGCTACTTTCACGAATTTTCTTAAACAAATTATTAAAAATAAATCATTAAAGGAGCATGTAAAATCTTTTACACAGGTTTTTACACACTATAAAATTGTTTACAACTGTGTGAACATAATTAGAAGTTAATTTCGCTATTTGTTAATTGCACAGTATTAGGAACATTTTCTTTAAACATGTTTTTCAAACCAGTTTATTTATATTATTAAATTTTCGAACAGAGTGAAACGAAGTTTGTGTTTCAACTCGTCCTTCCGGCTTTTTGTTTTTGTGTTTCTTTATTACGCACTTTTGGCCAAACCCATAGACCGATTGTTTTGAAATTTGATATGGAGGTACCTTGTATAAAAGCCCAAACGAGTATTATAAACATTCTTTCCTATTTACTTACGTTTCAAGATGGTGGCCTCTGACACAACGATGACTATACTCAATGTTAAACAACCGCATTGGCCGATTATTTTGAACTGTGGTAAGAAGGTACCTTCAATAAAACCGTAAAACATATATTTATAACACTTTCTCCAATTCATTTTCGTTTCAAGATGACAGCTTCTGATTTACAATAACGTGTGTACGCAGTTTTAGAAACGCATCAACCGATTGATTTAAAATTTGGTACAAATTATTCTTGTGTAAAGGCAAATAACTTATGTGTAACGTTCTATTTATTTCCGTTCAAAGATGGTGGCCTATGATTTAACGATGAAGACCTTGCATTTAAACAAATGAATTGACCGATTGCTTTGAAATTTGGTACCTTCTACAAAGTCCGAAAGATGAATGTGTAACTTTATTTCCATTTACATCCAATTCAAGATGGCAGGCTCTGATTCAACATTGAATGTAGTTTTGGTTATTGCCTATAGTGCTGGCCATTAATTCCAATAATGGTTGTCCAGAAACAGTTTTCCTAAATATCACGGTTACCGGTTAATTTAGCGCCAAAAGTTACTATCGCTGTAACATCCTAGGTATATTAATTAAACATACACTGCGAGATCTACTGTTCTTTGAACTAATAGTTATTTTATAATGAACTTTTTCAGCAAGAATTATTTTTGTAATAACTATTTGCTGCTGTTAGTTTGAAGTTTGAACTGCTTCAACGCCTTCTTAACAAACGACTTTCATTTCATCCAGTTGTTAAATAATACAGAGATTCTGGACTTGAGGATGGATGAACAAAGGTGTGAATTATTGAACAGTCCAATGGACTCAGCACAGCAGAGAGATAACACAGTTTCAAACAAATACTGTTTAAACTATAAAACAGGCGGCAAGGCCATTAGATTTGTTAGAAAATCAATTGTATTAAAATAATTCTACTAAAATACATTATACGCAATAAAGTACTCGAAGACTTTAATGCCTAATAAGAAGATTTCAGAAAAAAACATTAATTTCAACAAATTTAAACTCAAACACTTTTCCTAAAATTTAATATCTAAACATGTCCAAATTCATTAAATATAATGTTTTTTCAAAACTCTATAATTACTTTTTCTAATTTATAATGCAGTGACTGACTGTCAACCGCAGCTTTAATTCACATTAAAGCGAAATTAGTCCCATTCCTTGACGCCAGTACTAAACTTGGGTTACTAAAGATTACAAACTTGTTGAATAAATTATGCCAAAAACATGCCTTCATGACGTTAATGGGATAAACTTTATTAATACTTCTTCTAAGATTGGAAAATTACTTAATGCCATTCATTTCATTTTATAGAATACTACTTTAAAATATAATCAATGTAATTATTTTATAAACTTGTGTGTGAAAATAATTATCAATACTTTTTAATATGCCACTAAACGTAGTAAAAACAAGGTATGGTGTGGTCTGGAAAAAATCAATTTGCTATTTTTATGAATGTATAAGTTTTTACATTTGTAGAATTAAAAGACTATAGTTTTCTTAAATAACTGCAAATCTGTGTGTGTGTGTGTGTGTGTGTGTGTGTGTGTGTGTGTGTTATTTTTGAATATCACTGGAGACTAACATAATTAATTGAGATATTTATGAAATTTAACATGGATCTAATTTTCTATATCTCGGATTTTAAAATGATACACCTCTTTTTTGGTAAAAAAAATGCGGGCTATACTCCGGGAGTGCCGACAGAAGTGAAAACGTGAACAATAACGTTGTGCATTTTTGAATGTTTTGGAATGTTTAGGGAATAATTTCCTAAACTACTTAAATAAAATGAACTGAGCCTTATATTAGGTATAAATATTGCAATCTGACTAAAATAATTTATTTTTCTTTATTGTTTATTTGAAGATTTCGAAAACAAAAAGAAGAATAATAACAGTCTATAAAAAGACACGTGCTCTTTATACTTTGTGAACTACGTATATACTGTAGAAAAAACACATATATAGGGGAGAGCGGGGTAATACCACGCAGTGGGTAATGACACGCACCTGTCTTTAGCGATGCCTATAAGGGTTAGAAGTGTGTAAAGTGCTGCAATCTGTAGGCCCTTAGGTCTATTAGTGGCCAGTGTATGAGAAACTGCCAATAGGAACAAGTGTGTTGTTATAAAGAATTTTTTCGAAAACCTTCAATTTTGGTTGAATTGATCTGGAAAGTTTGCTTCAAGATATTTATTGAATCAGTTTAGATTTAGCCTTTTCTTTATACATATCTCGAAAGTATAATAGTTTTTAAATAGTACTTATATTAAACAATGTTTGTTTGATGCTTGTGTGAGGAGTATGATGATTTTTTCCACAATGGCGACATGCGGGGTAATGGCACGCGTCCGCGTGGCATTACCCCCAACTGCGTGTCATTTCCTCACTGTGCGTGCTAATACCCGAAAGTACTATCTTTTCGATTTTACATATTTCTACTGAGGTACTTTATTTCATTTCCAACTTTTACTAAATCTTAATGTCGAGTACCTTCGTTTTGAGTTTGTTTTTTTGAAAAAAACCTAACTTCCCAATGGATTTTGTGCGTAATGCTACACATCTTTTTATTACAAATAATTTTATTAAAAAAAATGTTAATGCCCTCTTTTAAAATTAAATTCAACTTATATTGTTACAGACCTAGCCTATACCATTTTATTTAATAAATTTTAAATTTCACTTTTATGTGTGTTGTGAAAAATATTGTTGGCACTACAGTAAATTAAAACCTATAATGAGAAGTCAAACTACTATTGATATATAAATTATAATAAAAACATTGTTTAACATAGGCTTAGTTAAGACTGTTCTTTACGGCAGCAGCTAACTGGCACAGTATACTATGTTTCCGTACAATTTGATGAAACAAACCAGAGTAACCTCTAAAGCAGCATGGACTGATGAGCAACTTCAGATGGCCATAAAAGCAATCAAAGACGGAGCTAAAATAAGAGAAACAGCTAGACATTTTGGTATGCACAAAGCGACGCTTCGCACGAGAATGAAATGTGGTCTTATAACCGGTGGTCTTAGAATGGGGCGAAAAGCTGTATTTTCTGTAGAACAAGAGAAAGAAATAGCTCATCATCTTATTCTGCTATCGAATTTGTTTTACGGCATTACTGCAATTCAACTTCGACGAATTGCATATGAATATGCTAAAAAAAAAAAACAAACTTAAGAATACTTTTAATACAGGTACAAAAATGGCAGGTAGGAGATTGGACTGATGGATTTTTGAAGAGGAATCCACAGTTGAGTGTTCGCCAGCCGGAAGCTACTTACTTCTCTTAGTAGAATCCAAAGCTATAACTAATGGAATTGAATTAGTGACTCCAGAAGAAACACAAGCAGGATCACTACAAGCAAGCCATGTAAAACAGCAAGAAATAGAAAACGTTTCCATCACTGCAATATCCCCCAATTTCTATTAACAAAATAACGGCCCTGAAAGTCAAAGAAAAGGAAAAACCAATATCAGATCTTGAGTGAAACATCCCGAAAAGAAGCTCTTGAAGAAAGAGATAAGAGAAAACAGAAAAGGCTTAGGTCTAAACTGGAGAAGAAGGGGAAAAGCTCGAATGAAAAAAAAATAGATAGCACTCATAGGAAGAAAAAGGTTGCTAGAAAAAGTGTCTTTTTCAATGAAACAAGTAGTGAATCAGGCGATAAATTTATGGAAACATGTGAAACCGATGACGAACTAACCACAGTGGATGATTTAGCTAAAATGTTACCGGTAAAAAATAAATCGGACAATGCATGCATCTTGTGCCAAGAATTTGGAAAAAAATGAACTGTGGTTCAGATGTGTTTTAGTGGTTTAGACTCTGCAGTAGATTATAAGTGTGACATTGCATTAATGATAATGATAAAAAAACTGTAAAGAATAACTAAAAATGTAATTTGTTTAAAAATAAGTATACTTAAAACCAATTTATACGTCATTGGTGTCGTTGTTTAATTACGGCATGTTCATGCGTGCCATTACCCGAAACCTAAGGGTAATGACACGCAGTGCAATTTTTTTTTAATTGAATAATTTGGTGAAAATGAATACTGGATATAGTAATTTTTTAGTTCCAATGTAAAGAAAAATGTATGTTTTATACGTTAAAATGAAAATAAATCTCAAAATTGAATTTTAGAACGATTACTAAACGAAAATGTTAAAGTGCGTGTCATTACCCCTCTCTCCCCTATATATAGAGAGTATAGAACTAGAAAAAGACAGATGCCAGTAGCCAGTATACGATTCGTATTATGTAAGTATATATATACCATACTTTTATATGAAAGGATATATATATATATATATATATAGTATATGAGCGTGGCGTGCGTCCTATACTATTTATATAAACACATATATACATTATGTATCTCACGGTAGCGGTGACGTTGTCGCTATAAAATCTGACGCGATTTCAATGGTTTTTGCCCATCCAAAAAGTGCCCAAAGATATATAGTATATACGCATGGCATGCATCTTATACTATTTTCTATATTGTACACAGTATATACATTATATATCTCATGGTAGCGGTGACGGTGTCACTATAATATCTGACGCGAGTTCAATGGTTTTTGCCCATCCAAAAAAAGTGCACAACGTCGCTAAAGAAGTTTCACTTCAAAAATATTAAAATATTTTTTTTTAAATTGTCTCTAACAATTTGATAAAAAATGCTCAAATTTATTCGAAACAACTTTTACTGGGAACATATATATATACATATATATATGTCATATATATATGTTATATATATCATAAAACAATCGATTTTGAAAGCATTCGAAAACAAATTAAAATTAGGTATTATTTCTCAGATTTTACTCAAATTTAGATAATTTATGAAGGTTTATAAAACAAGTCAGATTACAAAATTCTAAATACAAAAGATTACATTTTATAGACGAATATTAAAAGTGCTCAAAATTCCGGTTAATATTTTTCAATTTTAGGGCAACTGTTTCAACGTAAATTTATTATATTTCCAGTATGCAGTACTGACTTTTCGAATTACCGCATTTTGAGCGGAATTTGATAGCACGATACATTTCTAATGATGGATTAATTGGATTAATATTATTATCACAAAATAAAAGCAATTCCGCTCTTGCCAATGTTAAATATGTTTAGTTTTACTATCCTAATAATAAGAAAGCCTTATAGGATGGCTTACGTCAAAAAAATATTGAAGCGAAGCTATTAATGTTAGCTTTTGCGAGAGGATTGAATAGAAAAAAAGTCTGCCGAATGAATAAAGTAATTAAAATATGGAACGATCAAGTAAACCAATTTTGTCGCTCTATTCCTGTCTCTTTGTTTTTCTTCCTCATTTTTGGACAACAGTACACGAGTATTGCATGAAAATGTTGTGTCGCTTTGCTTTCGGTATTTGTCCTTGATTGAAGAACACGTGCACATTGTAACCGTTTATAATAGTTCGATATTAATGTAAAAATTTATAATAATTGTTGTTATTATTATTAGTTTTTAACAACATAACTTTAAACTTATCAACTGTTCAATAAAATCAGCCAATCGTTACTAGTTAATATAAAACAACTGATCTATTACCTACTGATCTACTGTAGATCAACTGATCTACAGTAAATAATAGTTAAGCTAGAGTCACGTATTTATTTAAACAAAAGATATTTGTAAAATATATTAAAACTAATTATGTATACAGCAATATATCATTAATAAAAATTCGCTTCTGTAATAACACTACGAGTTTCTTATGGAACTTATGTGCACCTGTTTTTTAACTGTGTTTTTTAGTGAGAAAAGTAAAAAAATTTTATTTTATTTTAAAGGGATTACACGGTTTAATGAATATTTTTCTCTAATGTTTCACTTAATGTATGGAACTTAAATATATCAATACTTAAATTTATCAAAACTTAAATGTATCAATACTTAAATGTTAGTACTTAAATTTACCAATACTTAAATGTATCAGAATTTAAACTTATTACTAAAATATATCAGTATGCTATCTTTTCGAAAAATCTAGTACTGAACCAATTCAAACTTTTAAAATTTTCCAGGCTGTTTTGAATTACCTGGTTACAATTCAAACATTTTGTAAAGTTATTATCAAAGTAAAACTTATCATGTTAGTTTATTTAGATTGAACTAGTCTTGATAAAATAACTATACTAACATTGTATGCGTGAAAGTACAAATACAGTAGTTTATAATTTACTTTTCTTGCTAACAACAGAAAAAACAAAACAAAAAAACAAGAAAAGGTGAAAAACGTATTTTATTTCAATGCAATCCTTGTTAGGTTAGCAAGTAAATTCAGCTAGAATTGATTTTTGGTAGCCGTAACGAGGCACCGTGACACACTTTCCGTTACGTCCGAACAATAACATATCAGTTCCTTGTCATGAAAAAAAGTATCCGAATACTTCTGAACAAAGAATATCTCAGAAAAAACCCACATCGTAATTAAAGATAATTCTTTTACATTCCGAAAAAAATTTTTATTAAGGTAAGACAGTGTGATATTATAATATATTTTGTTAAACTTGTTCGTTTTCAGAAATAACAGTAAATTTGGTTAGTTAAAACCAACAATTAGTATAACGAAATGTTTTATTTTCACTACTGCACGATTCTTCTACAATCATTTCAATCAGCTGACCGTAATCGTAATTTGATCGAGAGATAAAATATTTAGCTGGTAAGCCTACTTTGGTTTCATATTTGTTTCCGTCTCTTTAACAAATCAACCTATTATTAAAAAGCAAAAATAAACAGGGCATTGAAGTCCTCAGTCTTTCAATATTTCAATATTGAATTTTTCAATATTCTTCACTGTTTTTATTTCTTCATTAAAATTTAATTTTAAATTCACCAATTTTTACACTTTTTCAGCGGCGAAGGTTCACTTGTTTCTGTAGTATAAGTAACACACACACACACACACACACACACACACACACACACACACACACACACACACACACACACACACACACACACACACACACACACACACAAATAAACCTTAGTCACTAGAAAAAAAATGTAAAAATTAGTGAAACCTGTTCATTTGTGAATCCACGCTCTTAGCACTTCCAGTGTCGCTATTGACGCATTTACATTACTAATAGAGTTGCTACAGTACTTAGCTTTGGTGTACACATCTATACGTTGCAGAGTTTAAAGAAACAACAAACAACCATTACAGAAAATTTCTTCGACTAGTTATGTACGTGTAGCCTAGAAACGGATGCGGCTCAGCTGTTCCTCTTTTAAAACTTTCAAGTGAGTTTACAAACAGCAATATAGATACCAGGTCAATCAGGGGTGGTTTCATTTTAAGGGCAAACACTATTATACAATAAACTAAAATTTGTTTTTTTATTATTTTATATAAAGAACCTAATCAATATTTCAACTAATACGAGCAATAACGGAAACACGTGTTTTAATAATTCTAATATATAAATTCACATGGATATTCCACTGTATGATCCAGTTTTTAGTAAAGCAGACAATAAGTTATATCTGTAACCGTTATATTTTTTAAGCTTTCAATTAATTTCCCTTTGTCTGGAATATAATAAAGAAGTCGAAATTCATATTAAGTTCAAATTATTAAAAACAGTACAGTTACTTGCAATAAATCGCAAATATTAGGCAAGGTCTGGTTGTTTAACGTCCATGAGTTACAAGTTAGATTGATGATGACGATAAAATGGTGTTAACGAAAAGTGTAAAAGTGTAAGTCGTACGACCCAGTTCAGAGACGCAGTTGACTGACCGGTGACTTTACCATATCGACCACCAAACCTTGGCTCTAATTTATACATAAAAAACACATTGGAACAAGGTCAGATGATTAGCTTAAGATGTGTGGTTAAGGTTTAGCTGCGGAGACTGTATGTGCGATAATGGAGAATGAGGGTTGTACGCTGAGAGAACTGGAGGAAGCTTCTGCAGGAGGATCTGGTTCTACTTAAAAGCTGTAGTGTCCGTCAGTGAGTGAGTATGAGTGAATGGATAAGTACAGATAACGGACTAGTCGATTAAAGAATAATCTCTGTGATGTCTTGCTGACTTGATGGAAACGAATTTACAAAATTTAATTATATCGCATAAAGGAACATTTTAAAGTATTACAATTTTTGTATTTGACAGTAAAAAAAGGAACTTGCATTTTGAAAACTAACCAAAATAACTAATAGTCCAAGAAAATCTAATTCAAGGAAATATATGTTTGCCGCCATATTGTAAAATTGCAAAATACAGCTGCTACATTTATTGAATTTCCACAAACATTATTATTTTATGACTTTATTGCGTCACCTTAATTGATTGACTCATTATTTGTCAAATTCCGCCTAATTTGGGTGAAACTATAGTGAAACATCTGTACATACATACATACATACATACATACATACATACATACATACATACATACATACATACATACATACATACATACATACATACATACATACATACATACACATACATACATACATACATACATACATACATACATACATACATACATACATACATACATACATACATACATACATACATACATACATACATACATACATACATACATACATACATACATACATACATACATGCATGTAAAATTACGTAATAATAATATTAATTTAAAAAAAAATTAAAATTCCATAAAAAAATAAGAGACTTCTAAAATGAATATTAATCGTTTCAATAAAACAAATTCTGCATTTCAAAATGAAGGATAGATTTCCATATTTCACAAATCGATACGTAAATTATTTAAACTGTAGTAAAAGTTGCTGCTTTAACAAATTTTGAATGCAAAATATAATTTGCATTATTTGTGCTTTGAGAACTTCACTGAAAGAGCTTCAGAAGTTTTAAGAATTTTAGAAGGCTTAAAACTGGAGAAATAAATGTATTCATATCTCTGAATTACTGTATATTTAGACCGTAAAAAGTTTTTACAAAAGACAAAGGCAAGAAAATATTTTTACGTTGTATTTTAATTTTAAAGGATAAAGTAAGTATTATTCTTTCTTTTTTTTTGAATCATCAAAGGATCCGTTGTAAATAAAACAAGAAAATGGAAATGTATATAAATATAATAAATAATAGCGTTTTCATTAGATTTTAGTAAATCTATCGCTAAATTAAGGATAATTAAAAGACTAATGTCAAATGTTTTTATTAAATTAATTAGTTTTCTTTAGTTTTACTAATGAGACTTGCAATACTGAATGTCCTAGCAAAAAACAAACAGATACAATATAATGTTCTGAGCAAAATTATAAATATGTTTGTAATATTTTTGGTTGTATACTTTCGTTAGTAACTGTTCTTGTTTTTAATGTTATGTTTTTGATTTTAGAAATCCAAAATTCTGAAAGTATTACCTAAATTTTCTATACTTATATAAATTTTTAATAATTAAAAATAATTCTACGTTCAAATTGAAGTATAACTTCTACTTTTATGTACACATTTATATTTAAACGTCATTCATTTCAAGAAAAAAAATATTTCTAATATTTATTTTTCTTAAGCTCAGTTTGGACAATAAAAATTTTCCAATTTGGATGTCTTCCTATTTTACATTCAATAGTTTCGTGTCCTCTTTGACAAAGGAAATATTTTTTTAGGGATTCATGTGAAATTCATCACTTTTTAAATCAATTCTTACCACTTACTTATTACATAAAGTTGTCAAAACTTTTAGTTTTCTTATTTCTTAAAAACAAAATTAAATATTACATACACTAGTCGAACTAATTTTGAATAACATAACCTAATATTCCGCTTTTTTAAATCACAACTGCAACATTGTTATTATTTGCATCAAAAATACATTTTTAGTAAAGAAATAACTTGTTTATAGGATTAATTTTTATTGGTGTTTAAGCAAATATTGTGTGTGATTAACATATTGCTTTCCTATAATTCAAACTAAATATCCAGTTATCAAGAATTATAATTGAAAATCTAATTATTAAAATATCTAATTAATACGTTATCAGAAATAGGCTTTCATGAACTGGTTACTTTAAATTTTTGTAAAGAATTAGTCTCGCTAACAAAAATTAATTGTTTTCCCAGTTTTCCCTCAATTCAACTAATGCATCCTAAGGGGCACATAACACCTCTTCATTCCCCTGAAGTTTTATCTACGCCATTGCAGTTTACGTAATAATTAATCTCATTTTAGACACTTTTTTATTCAACCGAAAGTTCTTTTTTTATAAATATACCATAATATTTATTTAAAGAATGTATTTTATAAGCATTTTAAGGAGACCTACAAATCCAAAAGTATAATAAGGTGAAGATGATGCGGAAATCACTTTTTAGACACCATATAATTTAAAATATAATAAATATGCGTAAAGGAGGAAATTATAAATATAATGCTTTATTAATAATTTTTAAAAACGACTTAAAATTGAATGAGCGCTTTGAAAAGTCTATAATCTGATTGTTAAGGTACAAGGAAATGGTTTCAACTTGTCGATAATCGATTACCGCTAAAAGTCGTCTCGGATAACTCGTACCACTACTTCAGCAAGTATTGCAAATGTACTGCATAGCTAAAAAAATATGCGAAACTAAATGTGCACTATCTAGATTGTAGCCTAGTCTAACATTGTCATGTCCAATGTCTCTATTAGAGCAGCAAAGTGTCTTAGCCATAATCACGTGATTTATATATATTTTCACGTCCGTTGTGTCTGAAGAACGGGTTTTACTTAAACGTTTGTGTCAATATATTTATGTATATGTCTATGTGCACATTTCCGGATACTAAATTGACCAATTTACACGAAATTTCACGTATTTTTCTTTATATCGGATTTTTTACGTTTATTTAATTTTTTTTTGTAAAAAAAACTGTTAAAACGATTTTTTTCAAAATCAGTTCTAACGATTTTTATTGAATTATTCTAAAATATAAACGGAACTACCAAAACAAACTGTATCATAAAGGTAGTTAAACAAATTTGGTTCGGGGCTGTTAAAGCAAAAATAAAAATCAGTAATCTCAGCGGGAAACAAACCAAAAGAAATAATGGACAGGAATAAATCGAAAAAGAAATCCCAGCGGATTTAATATTAAAGTTTTGTTCTTTAATTTAATCTCGAACAGCATTTTTTTTATTTTGTATTTTTTGAAACACTGAATTTTTGATTTTTCAAATATGACACAATTTTTTGCACCGATTCTATGATAGCCCATTAATTCTGTAGTGTTTAATTTTTATTAGTAATTTTATTTGCTTTGTGCACATTTCCGGATACTAAATTGACCAATTTGCACGAAATTGGATCTAACGAAAGATCGTGTGTTAAATGTACCAATAATATATTATTACTAATTAAATATAACTCGTATTACTAATTAAGTGACATTTACTGCTTTTTAAACGCACAAAATGTTTGTTTTAATTTAACACTTACTTTTTATTTAACCCAAAACTATTTATTTATGTTCTTTTCCAAACTATTGTGCGCACATATACGTTACATGTATTTTATTGTGTTTGAATCTAATATGATTTAAAAATAATTATTATGTAAATTTATCTAAGGAAATATTTTCAATATTGGCCTTCTTGTCTGTAAAATTTTGCATTTAAAGCATTCTATATGTATAGAATGTTACAAATTTAATAAAGTTTGATATTAAATTTAGCATCATACCTAATACAACATGCTGCTTACCTAATAACATCTCACATGTACAAAACTGCACCTTTGTTTCTGACGCAGTACACTTCTGTTAAACACTTAAAGCAGGAGTTGATTAAGCAAGTACACATGTGTGCATGTCAACGCATATAACAGCGCCTACTTGATTGAATAAACAATTGTAACTTGTATTGTTAATCAGTAATGTAGCCGCCAACAAAGTTTATTTTGCTTCTCTTTTTTACGTAAATTTTGACAGTAACTTGTTTTATTTCAAACTCTACTGATTTGAGTAATGAATTATAATAAAAACAATAGAAAAAGAAGAAAAGACGATCAACAAATTAATCTATTAATAATTATAATTTCGCCCAACAAGTACAAAAAAAAATCATTAACGTTAAAGAAAAGTAAATTTTCCATGTTTAATGTGCATAAAATGCTTATAACATCTGTTAAAAGTACTCGGTTCTGTATCAAATTTGCAGTTGAAGATAAGCTATAGGAATTATCTGTAAATGAACTCCTGTCTACTATATCTATCTATCTATCTTTCTCTTCCTCTTTCTCTCTCTCTCTCTCTCTCTCTCTCTCTCTCTATATATATATATATATATATATATATATATATATATATATATATATATATATAGATATAGATCTCGTTTAAAAAAACCGAATTCTTCTGTACAAAATTAAATATTCAAGAACTAAACACAAAATATGGTAAGATAAACAGAGTCAAGCACTTCAAATATCTGGGAGAAATTCTTGAACCCACAGGTGGCGAGAAGGCTGCGCAAAAGGTTCGGCTACTGAGAATGAAGAGGGCTCTCGGTATAACGCGTGATATCTACAATAAGAGATGTATGTCGACGCACACAAAAATCAGACACTACAACACAGTCATAAAACCGGAGGTATTATATGCAAGCGAGACGCTAGCACTCCACACAAAAGCTACCATGGAGGGTATTTTGAAGGAAGAACGCAAAATCTTGAGGAAGATCCTTGGCCCGAGATTAACAGAAGATGGATACAGGTTGCACTCCCGGAAGACCACAGAGAAGATATCGAACCTGGCAGCAGATATCAGAAGAAGGAGGCTTCGGTTCTATGGACACATCAGTAGACTCCCAACAACGAGACTTGCCAACAGAATCCTTAAGTATGTACAAGGTGTCAAATCAACAACGTCGTGGATCGCACAAGTCAGAATAGACCTACATGACGCAGGAATAGACTCAACAGATGTTGAAGACAGGCGCGCATACAGGAGAAAAATGCTCGGTTGGAAGGTCCCAGAGAATGAAATCCCAAAGAGAGCAGGGGTAAAATGGACGGAGGAGCGGAAGAGGATCCATGGGGACAGGATGAGGGAGGTGTGGAGGATTAGAAGGAACAAGACATGAGTCGGAGTGCTTTGCGTGATCCAACAGGGTCTATGCAGATAATAATAATATATATATATATATATATATATATATATATATATATATATATATACATACATACATACATATATATATATATATATATATATATATATATATATATATATATATATATATATATATATATACTAGCTTTTACCCGTTATGGTTTTGCCTGTAATTTTTTAATGTAGGTAATACAATTTATAGTCGATTTACAATAAGAATAGCTTCATTTCATTTTAATATATTTCTATATACATTATTATATGATTTATGGTTTTCGGCCAAGAAATATAGATTTTTGCTACTCGATACTCTATAACAGGGTTCTGTTATATTTTAATAAAATACAGTATTATTAAAATGTCACTAGAATGCAATTAACACTTGTCACAAAAGTAAATACTAAATAATTAAGTTGGACTGGTTAAGTAGTATGATGGAGTTTTAAATAATTTTAACATTTATTATTCACACGTACCCATAAGCCTACATAATAAACATATTAAACGTTACTGTTATACAAATAACCCTTGAATACTAATTAATTACGATTGTTTGGGAAAGTAGTATGATGGCGTTTAAAATAATTTAAACACGGTTTAATTACAGCTACTAATATACAATGAATGTATAAAACTTTACTGTTATACAATTAAAACTTGTCACAAAACTAAATACTAAATAATTAAGTTGGATTGGGTAAATAGTATAATGGCGTTTAAAATAATTTAAATATATATTATTCACACCTACCAATATTGGCCTATAAAAAAAGTATGAAATATCACTGTTGTACAATTAACACATGTCACAAAAATAAATACTAAATAATTAGGTTTGGCTGGGTAAGTAGTATAATGGCGTTTAAAATAATTTTAAAATATTTATTATTGTTATTTACCAATATAGGCCCATAATTAAACGTATAAAACGACACTGTTGTATAGTTAACACTTGTCACAAAACTAAATACTAAATAATTATGTTGGGCTGGATAAGTAGTATAATAGTGTTTTTCAAAACGTTAATAGACCTATGTTTATCTCAGGTACCTAAAGCATGTTCATACCATATTTAATCTCAATTGGCGCAGTAGTTAAAGCGTGATTGATTAACAAACAAACAAACAAATGAACAAACGCACAAACTTTCAGAAATATAATATATATATATATATATATATATATATATATATATATATATATATATATAAAGAGAAAGAGATAGAAAGATAGATGTGTGTGTGTGTGTGTGTGTGTGTGTGTGTGTGTGTGTGTGCGCGCGCGTCTGTTACGTTTTAGCAAACTTAAATTAGCAATTTTTGATTGATTTGATTCAAAATTGGCACAACAATCGATTATATGCGGTCATTTCCGATATCGAAAACCTGTATTAATTAGCATTTTGAATTTTTAGCATGAGTTAAAGTAAGAAATGTAGTAAATTTCGTATTTTTAAAATAATTTCAAAGTGTAAAATGCTAATGTAAGCAGATTTTAACGTTGATGGTGAAATCAAAACTGCAAAAAGGAAACGATCAGTGAAAACACTTTTGGAAATTTGCTTCTATCACGTTAGTGAGATTTTTGCGTGCCACGATATTGCATTTTAATTTAAATTTGTTAATTTAATATTGTTACTGTAGGAAAATTATTCCATCGTACCTGCTAGACGCTCTGTTCGCGATTAAAATTTTCACGATTTTTAGTTTTGAAAGTGTGAAAAATGGATTAATACTTATGTGGACCGTTTTCAAATCTAAACCGTTTAGTTAGTTGTGTGTCCACCTGTGTGATTGTGTAAATATTTGGTTACTAAACAAAATTACCTATTTCTATAATTTTACTCTTCTATTTTTTGAATGAAGTAATTACATTTAGTAGCCTTACATTTAGGCGTATATGTCATTGCAAATTGTGTAATATACGTTCGTGGAACAAGTTAAGTGATTCGTTCGCTCAGCTTTGCGTGATGCAATTACGTTTATTCCACTTTGTCACTCAGTCAGCCAATGAGTCATTCTTTGGCCAGACATCGAGGCGCCTTCCATTGATTCTGCCACTGCTTACACTATGGCAACTACGTGGAACCCACAAATAAGTTATTGGTATTTTTAGTATCAATCGATCGTAAAGTTTGGATAAAACTTATATTGTCCCTTTATTAATTATTTACTTAAAAAATACATTATAATAATATACATTCTTAACTGTTTTAGGTAAAATGTATTGTTATAATTTATTTTGCAAAAAAACCACATAATAATGATTACACACATAATATTGAAAAAAATTACTTAAACATTTTTTTGTGTCTGAATAAATTTAATTAACATTATTAAATAACGTGTAGTTTCCATCATATTAATTAATGTTAAAAAAATAAAAGTCACTTATTGGTAAAAAAAGACTCAAAATTAACAATAATCGTTTTTAGATTATGTTAAAATATACATTATTTAACTAAAATTTACCTAAAATAAACAGAGCTGATTTTCAGAAACATCGATTTGTCTAAATGTTTTTAGGTTGTCTGTTAAAATATGCTTAAAAAAAAGCGTTACTTGAAAACTTAACAAAATGGTCTGAAAAGTGGTCAGATTAAACCACATAACAAATTACACCGAGGTCTAGTGTCCGGAATGAACAGCCTAACTTTCTTCATAAGAACAATTCCTTTGTAAGAAATATCAAGATAGATTTGTTTCATAATTATAATACTTTCTTCCCATAGAGAGAAAGTGAATGTGTTTCACTAGCATATAATTATAACAACCATTAATTTGAACGTATTGTTAAGTTATCTGGTTTAAGAAATATCACTGATTATTCGAAGAAAAGTGAAGCTACGAACAAAGATAAAATTGTAACAGGGAGCAGAAACAGGTATGTATTAGAGATGGTTTAAAAGAATGCTTTGAAGAAAAATTTATATAGAGAAAATATTTTAGAGAGATAACTAAAGCAATACTTACAATGTTTTCAGTATGAAATTAAATGTTATAGAACTGAACCTAATGGTTTCTGGTTTATTTTTGACCAAATAAAAAAACACAGTTACCTTTCTCAGAGATCTGATCTGAATGTTTTTTTCTTAGTTTTTATGTACATTGACTTAAAGTCCTAGTAATATTTATGGCTTAAGTACAATTTGCAAGTTTAGGTTTTCAGTTAGGCAATTGCGAACGAGAGTTGACCCATAATCTCGATATTTCGTGTAAATATAAATACACCATCTTTAAGTGACAATTTTAAAAACTGAACTTCTTAATAGTTAGTGATATTTTTCTAATGAGCATAGGCTAAATTTAAAGTACTTAGATTTTAAAACTACAAAGTTTACATATACCTGTAATAAAGTTTGACTCGATACGTTCTGGTGGTAATTCAAAATGATGGTTAGTGGATAAAAAAATTAAATGAAAAATTTGAAAACTTAACAAAAGCCGATTGAATCGTTTGGTCTCAAGATAAATGAGAAAGGATTTAAGAAAGGCTTAAAGAATTTCGCTGCACTAAATCCAATAAACTTAACTTTGTCTACTGGCGTAATTTATTATCACCTGAAAATATAGTAACCACTTGCTACTTTTATTCCTGAAATTTGTCACGTACATTGATCGTAAAGCTTACAACCCACCTGTAAGTTATTAATAATAAATGACTATTATACTAATTATCTTTAAAAAATTGTAACATAGTGCGTTATATTATTACAATGCAATACTTAATTACTGTGTATCAAGTAGTTTAATTTTATTATTGAATGAAGTACTGAATAAAATTATGTATACAGTATTTATTTTATTTGTATTGAAAGAAAGTAGCTACTCGCAGCTGTCTACCTAAAATAATAAACTTTAACAACGAACTGTGATTTAATATGCTTTTGCAATATAATTTAATTAAATTTTTTAATCAACTATTTTAATACGCGTTTTTTCAAATTACATTGAATATTCGAAAAAGAACTCTAAAGACTAGTATTATAATACATATAAGTAGATAGTAACGTAATATATTTAACACTTTCTGCATGTATTATAGAGGTAGGCTCGTACTGACATTATTACATGGTCCCATTAATACATTTTATAACAATCACAACTCTAATAGGTTATTTTCCAGTGAAAATAAACTAATTATTATTTTGTTGTACAGGTTTATGTACAATTTGAAAAGCAAATTATTATTTTAAATTTAAACACAGTATAAATATTTCTATAATATATGTTTACTTCAATAAATTTTTTAACACTTAAAAAAATATTTCATATTTGAAAAACTAAATCAGTAATAGAAAAATGTATACAATATTTCTTAAAATGTACTATTTAGCTTCGTATATGCTCTATATAAGTTTCATATAAATTTCGCAAACCCTTTTTTGTATACGTTACATAGAATTGAATGTTTTGGGCCTAACATAAATAAAACATAAATGAACGTAAATAAAATATAATTTATTTTTGTTCATTCAAAATTTAGAAATAATTGAACAGAAAGTATCAACGTGCTATGCTTATACAATAGCAGCATATTTGCATTAATATTTTATATGTTGAGTGAAATATATTTTTACATTGTCTCCCTTACTATTTTCTCTAATATATTATTTAAAATAAATCAGTAATACATGTTTAAACTACATTGTGCCTGACCACGTCTACTGAAGTGCACTCTTTGAATAAAGGATCGTTCACAATCTACAAGAAGAACACGTTTATAGATTTATTTGGTATTCTTCAGGGAGGAATAGCGACTCCATTTTGTTTATCATCGGTAGTACCATCTATTTCATTCTCATCGCTCTCGTAAATTTTACTGTAACAATGAACTGAGTGTTTCTGTTTATTTTTTCGAAATGTAGAAGCACTTCTCTACTGTAAGTATAAGTAACACGTAGAGAACACAAATATAATTTATTGGTTTTCGGAGAGCAATATTGTTGTGAATTATGTACAAGTAAATGTCATTACTAGCTTAAAAAAGTAATACACAGGAAGTAGGATTCGCTCGATTATTTGATGGATAGAGGATGCATTTATAATCGCGTCACACAGTTACCTCTCTAACGTGATTGAAAGAAATTTCCAAAAATTACTTTTTTTATTTTTTTTTTCAAACGCTAATTTCACTACCGCAAACAGCATTAAAATCTGTATATATTGGCACTATAAACTTTCCAAATTGCATTTAAATTACGAAAATAAATCCTGATTACAATCAAATTAAATATGAGATTTAAAAAAATAATAAAAAACTAAGTTACACAGTTTCTAACGCTGATTAAAATAACGTATTAATATTTTAAAAATATAATTAAGTTAATAATTAATTAACTTAATATATAATTAAGATATTAATATAATAAAATAAAGATATTAATTAAGTATAATTATATATCAACATTACAAAAACGGATTTGTGTCTTAAGTTTTAATTACATCGGATTATAGCTGGGATCTTGAGTGTCCTAACAGAGACAGACAGACAGACACACACACACACACACACACACACACACACACATATATATATATATATATAAAGTTTAACGACCACGCAATAATTAATCCAGTGGTCAGGATTGGCGTTCACTTTAAGGTTTCACATCTGGGTGTTACCATGATGGCTGCTTTATAGCTCATTTTCCAATAAAAAATTAATAATACTTCGGCTCGTTTTAAAAAAGTTGAGCCGCATGGTACAAAAACCCACACTGGTGAACACATTTTCTCTATAGGCTCTATTAGTTACATTTTGTTGGATATACAAGCACTTCAAATATCTGTGAGACATTCTTGAACCCACGGGTGGCGAGAAGGCTGCGCAAAGAGGCTACTGAGAATGAAGAGGGCTCTTGGTATAACGCGTGATATCTACAGTAAGAGATGTATGTCGACGCACACAAAAATCAGACACTACAACACAGTCATAAAACCGGAGGTATTATACGCAAGCGAGACGCTAGCACTCCACACAAAAGCTACAATGGAGGATATTTTGAAGGAAGAAAGCAAAATGTTGAGGAAGATCCTCGGCCCGAGATTAACAGAAGATGGATACAGATTGCACTCCCGGAAGACCACAGAGAAGATATCGAACCTGGCAGCAGATATCAGAAGAAGGAGGCTTCGGTTCTATGGACACATCAGTGGATTCCCAACAACGAGACTTGCCAACAGAATCCTTAAGTATATACAAGGTGTCAAATCAACAACGTCGTGGATCGAACAAGTCAGAATAGACCTACATGACGCAGAAATAGACTCAACAGACGTAGAAGACAGGAACGCATTCAGGTGAAAGATGCTCGGTTGGAAGGTCCCAGAGAATGAAATCCCAAAGAGAGCGGGGGTAAAATGAACGGAGGAGCGGAAGAGGATTCATGGGGACAGGATGAGGGAGGTGTGGAGGATTAGAAGGAGCAAGACATGAGTCGCAGTGCTTTGCGTGATCTAACAGGGTCTACACACACACACACACACACACACACACACACACACATATATATATATATATATATATATATATATATATATATATATATATATATATATATATATATATATATATATATATATATATATATATATATATATGTGTGTGTGTGTGTGTGTGTGTGTGTGTGTGTGTGTGTGTGTGTGTGTGTGTGTGTGTGTGTGGTGCAGTTTTTGGTTCTGCCACCAAATTATTTCAAGGGACACTTTCATTAATATACTTCCACAAAATTTATTTTTTATGTTTTAAAGTAATAAGCGTAATGAAATCACTTCAAAGTGAAATAATTTAAGGTAAATAATAAACACGAAAGTTGAATACTCGTATAACGTAAGTCGAGCTTTGGAATTCTAAAGGATGTCTTATTCACAATCTCAGTTGAAGCCAGCACAAATTTTTAATTAAAATAAATGCTAAAATCATTTAATGGATTTTAATACTGTTTACACTGGGTTTCCATCTCAACTTTCAAGCATAAAAAATATTAAAAAAAAACAAATTTTGCATATAGTTTTAAAATAATCAAATTTTTTTAAAAAATCCACAGTTATTTCTATGTCTACGACGATTCAAAATAAATTCTGAAAAAATTCAAATACATTTTCTAATATTGTTTATTTTACAATTTCGAACCAGTTTAATGAATATTTTTTGGCAAAAAAATTGTCGAAACATTAATAAAATTGATTTCTATGCAAAGATGATTCTACCAACAAGTTAAACAAAATGTTTGTCAACTAGAATGTTACTATCAAAGAAAAATGTCAAAGTATAAAAGAATAACAAACGAAACGTGTATGAACATACACAATATTATGTCATTTTGTAGATATATATATATATATATATATATATATATATATATATATATTCTGAAACTACTTCTAAATATAGTCACTTTCCGAAATACATTTTAATATAGATTTATTACCTCGTATTTTAATCCAATTTTTTAGTATGTTTTCAACAGTTTCGAAATTTCTACGCTCATCATCAGGTCTATAAAAAGCATAAACACAGACAGTGCCTTTTAAGACAAAGTAATCCACCTGAAAATCGTTGAGCTTTATTAATAATATTTTTTTTAAGTTCATAAAACACACACAGCCTGACATTTACGGATACAGTATAAGTTGTAAACGTTTGGGATGTCTGATGATGTTCTTATGCAAACTTTTCTAGGCTCTTAATGTCAAGATACAGATTTGCTTTTAATAAGGTCCAAAGTGGCAAAGAAATTTCCATTTTCAATCGTCATTTACTATCGTAATTGTACAATTGTGGTAACATATTGTGATACAGAAACACAAATATATATATATATATATATATATATATATATATATATATATATAAAACAATTTTAACGATCTTTATGAAGTGATCTTGTTTTCACGTTCGACGATTATTTTAAGGTTCAATTCTTAAAATGAAAGGGTAATTTTAAAAAAATGTATAATTTCTTAACTGTATTCGATGAAAAATTGTAACATGCTTCATTCGTTGTGCAAAGGTTTATAGCAAGATTTATGGACAACTAGCAAAACGTCAGGAAATAAAATCATTGTTTTTTATGCATATTTGTCGTAATTTGTAATTCGCACCAATTTTTTAGTAAAGGTTTAGTCTAAATGTTTGCATTACATAAAACAGCAAAGTAAATAGGATTTGTAAGAACGAGAATTATCGACGGGCGTTTTTCCAAATGTTTTGAAACGAATGAATTTTATACTTAATCGATTTAGAAATAGTTTTATTTAAATCGATCAAAATGAGAGAATGAGTGGAACGAAAATATTATTAGTTCTTTGGAATTTATTATCAATTCAAATTGGTTGATAATAAACCAAATTAACCAACCAACCAACTTCATGTAATAAAGTTTTCATTTTTTAATGAAACGAAAAATCCGAAAAAAATAATTAGGTGAATTGTTTATAGCATTTTTACGTGCTAAGGTATGTTAGTATTTTTAAATGTAAACAATAAAATTGTGCGTCTTTTATAGAAATAAATTTAATTACAATAAAGCTTGTAAGTTCAGATGTGAGTTTATTTTTGGGCCTCAAATGGTTAAAATGAAAACATGAAGGATGCACTAATCCCTTAGTTAAACACGCTTTAACACACAAAAATTCAAATATTCCAATAAAAGTCAACATAATTTGTTTATATTTCATTTTCAAAGCTAACATAGACTAAATAAATATATAGTGTTGTCTGTGCAGCTGCAGAGAATCTGGGAACGTGTTCAAACAAAACCAATAAACTCGTGACATTTTGACGCTGAATGTATGGTACGTGAAGCTGCGGTTCTCAATAACTGCGCAACGTATTTCGTGACGTTCTGTGTTTTTTTAATATAACGTATAACATTTGCATTCGCCTTGGAAAAATAATGTCATACTTTTTATTTTCTAATTACAATGGTGAAGTTATATTTTAAAAAACATTACGACAAGAAAGATACGATTTTTTAAAAGGTTTAAAATGGACCCATTTTGAAACCTGTACAAAGAATTTTGCTGGGCTACAGAATTGAACAAGGTATTTATATATAGGTGTACGTGAGTATGTGTGTGTGTGTGTGTGTGTGTGTGTGTGTGTGTGTGTGTGTGTGTGTGTGTGTGTGTGTGTGTGTGTGTGTGTGTGTGTGTGTGTGTGTGTGTGTGTGTGTGTGTGTGTGTGTGTGTGTGTGTGTGTGTGTGTGTGTGTGTGTGTGTGCGCGCGCGCGCGCATATGCGTGTGGTGGTAATAGCAAAAATGTCGATTTTTGAACCTATTATGTTTAAACATGATGTACAAATTGACTTTAATAATAGCTTAGAGAGGTTTACTAACCACAAAATCCGTATTCAAAGTTAAAACCATTCCGAAATTAAAAAAAAATAACATATTTTTCATTTTCTCATGCTATATTTATAAATATAAGCTGTAATTAACATTAAATTGTACTTATAGAAGTATTCAAAATTTATACAGTAAGTTTTGTAAATGATATTGTATATTTGGTGATCCTTTGTTTATTTTGTATTTTAATGTAATTTAAAAAATATAAACGAGAATATATGTAGATTTCAACACTGGATTAAGAAGTTAATCCAAGTCAGTTAATCTGACTTCTCAAAACGCGTCAGATCAAAAAAATAAAAAAATTAATAAATAGTGCAATTGTAATTTTTTGGATATTAGACTTCATCAAGTCTCTGCGAAAAGCGAGTGCCTTAATTTTTTGATATGATTAAACTTTATCTATACGTATAAGTTTAGGTGTTAAATATGCCTTTTATTTGTGTCAGTTTTGAAATAAAATTCAAACTACGACTGTTTCTGTTTTTGAATTGTTAACATTGCTTGCAATAAAGAAATCCGTGTACAACAAGTCTGACTGACAGTTATAGTTGAATCCAAGGCAGTTTTTAACATTACTACAAAATATTGACTGTCAAAGTCAGCCATCTTCTTTCAACACAGAAGCGTTTTCAATATTCTGTCGTAAACAGGAACGGCAAACACATGCACCAAGCAATATTGTGCACGTTTCCGTGTTTCGTTGACAATAAATATCACCTTGTTTGAAGTAACTGAATTAAACATTTCGAAAAAATAATTTAAAAAAATCGATCGTGCCAAGATTGGTAAAAAATGTTTGGAGTCTCGGAGTCTGAGATAAGAGACGAGTGTGCTGTGTAAATAACTCTCTTGCTCTTATTTGATTGGTCAGCGACCCGAAATAACCGATTGTTGGAAAAAAGTTAGCACTTAAACAAAAGCAGTTACCTAGCAAATAGTTATTAGAATGAATTGTTTACAGTTAATAATTAGCAGTGTTTTTAACAGACCGCTGGAAACTGTTTAATAATGTGCAAATTTCAGTTTGAAATTCAGTTAAAAATATAATTTTTGTTTAGATCCTAGTGTTGTATACTAATTTTTTCATAAAGAATATATTAGTTTCAAGAAAAAAACAATGTTTTTAGGACGGATATTACCTTAGGAATAGAAAAATCACTGTTCAGGTGATTTAAAATATTAATTTTCGCTCTTTAAAAAGATACATTAATTTTTTGTATTTTTTAACAAAATATACAAAAGATTTTAAATTTATATGTAAATAAAATGAGATATAGAAACATATTTTTCGTAGACGTTTTAATGTTAGAAACTGAAATCGGCTCTTGATACACATTTCTGAAAAATCACATTTGGTTTTATACAACAAAATGTAAACTCAAACAAAACTACACATTTTGGTATTCGAAATGCTTGTTCCGGCTTGTACGACAAGCAGGGTGGAAGACTGTCAGTAGGACCACGTAACCTATACGTTTAGTAACTTTTAAGTAAATATTGAATTGTTCTAAGCAAGTTAATCAAAAAAGAGGCATATGTAATTGGATTGTTTATTCGTGATTAATAAAATCACAAATAGCTTCGTAAAATTACAAAATATTGTCTGATTTGTGATGCCGCGCATGTGCATCCATAATACCGTTTTACCTATAACAGTTAAAAGTGTCTTTTATGTTAAAATTGTCCACAAAAAAGTAAGTTTTAGCGCAAAATAGTTTTGCAATGTCAGAAGCCGGTTAAAAGATCTTTCTAAATACATCCCATTTATACCTGTACGAATTTTATGTGCTGAAAAAAGGGATTTTGACTCGAGAAATAATACATATGATTGTTTTAATAATAACTCTTCACGTATTTATCTTTTAACAGATAAAACTTTATAATTCTTACTAAATATCTGCATTTACAAACAGTGTTTTAAAATAAGTTTTATTAAAGCATACTTTTAAATGTATAATTTAAACAGACATTAAACAATTTCCTTAAAATGACATCAACGTTCCGCTTCTGATGCTATCAATTTTTTAATGCTACAGTGTTGATGGTAAACCATTTTATTATACAATGCACATTTTGCGAAAAGAAACATTAAAATATAATTGTTGGTTAATTAAAATCAAGTTGTAGCATTAAGAGAAGATTTATTATTGTTTATTAATACAGTGTAGTTTCATTGTACTAGATTTTCTCCACTAATAAAAATAAAACACCCTCTCACACCGAAGTCATTTACTTAAGTATATTTCAAAGTGGAAATGAAATAAAAGATTTATTACCTCCGCACTTGATACTAAGTAAAACACACGCAATCTTAATAAAACAGCTGTGAAAGAGGAGTCAAATAAAACAGCTGTTACTGACAACAGCAATGTAGTGTACTTTAGTTTATCACCTTACACACTTTACTAGGGAAGGGTGTCATGTAACAACATTATACAAGCTTAAAGGGTTAAACGATGTTTATAGGACTGGATAAAGTTTCTGGACTGAATATTTTTACAAACGTATGACGTATGTTTCATGAATACACTAAAAGATAAGATTTTTTTACAATAATAAAATTTAATTTGTAATTAAACCAGAAGCCTTATATGCAGCTGAAACATTATCTCTCACAACCCAGGGTCCACTTGAAAGGATGGAGATCAAAGAAAGAAAGATATTACGAAAAATCTTAGGCCCCAAATTCCGTAACAACCAATTACTAAACATCAGTAATGAAACTCTTTACTAAAAAACTGAAACACTATCAGACACAATAAGAAAAAGGAGAATTGATTTTTATGGACACATCCTCCGAATGGACAAAAATAGATTAACCAAAAAAATAGTTGACTACTTTCGCAATAGAAGAGCCAAACCACTTTGGTTTAGAGAAACAGAGGAAGACATAACAGAACTGCAGATCTCTGACACTATGTTCATGGACAGAACAGCCAAAACAATAACCAAGGACAAGAAGCAACGGTTCCAAGGCAAAGTCAAATCCAAGTGAACGATCCAAATCTCTGACGAAGAAAGAAAAGCAAGATCACAACGAATGAAGCAATACTGGGTTACGAGGAAAGGCACAGAACATTAAAAAGTGATTGATTTAGTGTACCCCAAAGTTGGGTGAAACAAATAGAGAGAGAAAATTTAATTTTAAAATAAATTGTAGAAATAATTAGGTAAATTGTGATTTACCTGCCCTTTAAAATCTTTAAAATGTAGATCCCATACTTTTGATGGACATCCTAGATATCTATAAAACGTTGCAGGCGATTTAAACTGCAATTATTACTAATAAAATAATTAAGAATTATGATATATAAATAAGAACAAATAACGTAGATTTAAATTTTATGCAAAATAAAGTATAAACATTAACGTTACAATAAAAATACTGATTAAATAATCGAATAATAATAAATGTTTATAGTTGCAACTTAAACAAAATATTGCAACCTAGCTATCAAATAATGTTTTGGAATATTTTCAACAAGTAGCTTATTTTTATAATTAAATCCTGATATTTTATCTTTTTAAACTGAAGTCTGTAAAACAGTAATCTACAGAAATACATCAAAATATAGTTTTTTTTAAGTTTTTTCAATGGCCAAGGATTTGTAATAGTTTTTACTTTTGAAATAAAGAATCACTCGTGAACGGAAGTAAGTTTAAAAGTACTGCAAACCAAAAAAACTGTACTGAAAAGTTATCTTTTATGTCTTACTTCAGACAGTACACAATAACTTTAAATAAAAGCACAATATTGATCTTATATCAACTGACATAACGTATAAGATATTTTTTCTATAACGGAAATGCAGTTCAAAAAAATTCTTTGGTTTTTTTGTCAGATGAAAAAAAATATGACTCGTTAAACAAGTAACAACTTATATAGAATATTCCAATCGGATTTTATTTCTTTTTCAAATAAATGGTATTTTAAATATTTTTTTAAACACATACGTAAAAGTATTATAAAAGTAAATTATATCTGACTGTTTAATGAATAATAAACTTAAATAAGCAAACCTACAACCCTATCTAAATTACAATAAATGATTTTTAATATATTTTTTTATTATAATAAAATAAACAGTATAAACAAAATAAACAGTAATTTTAAATTTTCCGATTCGTTACACTATAATACAATTTTTTAAAAAACTTAGTTTTTCAATACCTGGCTTGAGAATTGCTTATAAAAATTATTAGTTTTTTAAGTAACAGTTCGAGAAATTATGACTGCCTAATTGTCTAAGTCTCATCGTTAACGTTACACCTAAGTTTTAATTTTTAAAAAAGTTTTTAGGCTTTTAGGCATGGTTTACATACTTGCCACGAGTAATTAGATAAGCCCACAATAATGCCCTATTTTACTAGGTCATGTAGCTAAACCGTTGCGGTACGTATGCTTTTTTGAAGTAAATATTGTTAATAAATTGTGTATAAGAAGGTTTTGCCATTTCAATCGTTTCCGTTTTACTTAATTAGTACATTGTTTTATGCATTATTATTGATCTATGTAAGACTCAACGTGTTTGCACAATTGTACTTCATTCAATTTTTAATCCGGTCTTAAAGGAATGTTGTACATTTGACTTTCAAAATTACTGACAAGATCTGTAAATATATATCCGATTGCTGACTATCATTGGAATTCATAGATAAGCTCACGCAAGTCTATCTCGTCATTGCAAATTTAGTTCCTTTAAAATTAATTGATATCGCGTCAATGTTTAGCTCATTTATTTATTGGGTCAATAATGTTTATATTATTGCACTTATAAAATTTAAAATTTTCTTCCCCACACACACGCGCGCGCACACACACACACACACACACATATAAATATATATTTATTTATTTATTTGTAATTAAGATGACTGTTCAAATATTGCCTAAGTAAAAATTGAAATTGATCTTACTTGGTTTAAATTAATCAAATGATTTTCTCTAATACTTCGCTTAACGTAATTTCTCGTAAAGTTGGATTAACTCCCAAAACTTTCATTATTGGTGGATTCCTTACAAACAGCCAGCCAACTTTCACGGAACTGCTATTGTAAAGTCCGCTAACATTGAAAGGCTCCCAATTATTCAGATCTCGCTGAAAGTTATGCACTGAGACCGAGTTGCAATATTCCAAGAAATCAATTTAACGATCTTAGTCAGTTCACTTACGTTTTAGTATTTTGGAGCTGTTATTCCAAAAACGTTTTGGATGTTTTGAATCTGCAAATGAATTTGTTGGATTTTTTTAAGTAAAACTGTAAAAAAATCAGCGACCTCAAAGTCTAATTAGAGTAATGATTTTTTGAATTTTTTTTAGGTTAGATTAACAGAGTAGAAAAATTAGTAATCATATTACATTTGAATTTATATTGCATCAGTGAACATTTACAAAATGTAAAAGAACGAGACCTACTAACAAAAATGTCACAAGAAAATGAATATATAAATAATTTATTTTGCGTCGTGGTTATTGGAGAAAATGTGTTGCTAGACTTTAGAAACTTTTATTCGATTTTAACACTGTAATCCAAAACACTATTCTCATTAATCTGATGTCATTCCGAACACTAACATCTCTATTTGAAATATACAATTTTTAATGCGACAGGGCAAAAAAGCATATTAATAAATTTCAAAAACAGTGATTTTGGCCAAATATAAAAATACAAAATTGGCAAACACATATTAATCTAAAATGTATTAACTGAGAAATTATAAAGAATATTCGTTCATAAATTAAGCAAAAAAATCATTGATACATAAAAAATGTATCAATTATTTGTATACCTATCTATTTTTATACAACACTATCGAAATTCATCCATTGTGAAAAATATAAGGTTTTGGTATTTAAAAATGAAATTAAAATGAAAATTTTAAAATAAACACTATTGAAACTATTTAAATGATTGAAGTTTTGAATTTTAAAAACGTTGTATAATTAGAGTTCAAGTTAGAGAAAGGACAATAGGTTTGTTTACACTAACCAGTTAGTTTTAACTATCCGTCAAATATTGTGTATATATTTTCACTTTTGTAATTTTCTTTGATCACATATAAATTCTTTGTTTTGACCACTTGGTATATCAACCTTAATCATTTGTAAATATTTCCAGTTTTTGGTATTCTATAATAGTTCTGGGAATTTAGGCTTACGGTCTAATTTTTAAGGTTTGTAAAGAGAATTATACTACATTCCCGAAACTTCGTATATTGTTTTCTATATTTTGAAGTGTAGCAAACGTTAAAATAATAGGGTAAACCACTTGTCAAAAAAAAATATTTTCCAGGGTTTCATGATTTGTTGGTCGTTCTACAGCACGCTTATACAAGAATAATAATTGGAAAATTTATAGATTTATACAATTCCCGTTTATAAAAACTAGTGTAGGCCTAACTTATCGATTGTATAAAAACTTAAAAAATGAACGTAAAAATATAAATTGTCTTCAACATTATACTGTAATACAGTTTTGTTTAATATTTATTCGATTGTAAGAATAAATATAAGCTTTCATATTTAGAAGCGATTCTATATAATGAGATTAAAATGTAAATTTTAATTGCCACCTCACTCAGAAAACACGGAATAGGCGGCGTCTGCTTCATTTCGTTCTCGCTATAAATTACATTTAGGAATGAACAGAATTAAATGCGATTCTATTAGAAACGCATAAAACGGAAATTCAAATAAACTTATTTAAACTATTTTAAGGTAAATTTCTTAACAAAATTACCTAGTACTAAATGAAACCTAGTACTACGAAATTTCATATTTCATTTCTCGAAGTACAAAATCACTTTGAAAAAATAGTTCGTAAAATGATGAATTGTTACATGTTCAGGTTTCTTTGAATCAGGAAAAGTAAACATTATGGTTGAAAAACGTTCTTTCTAAATTGATTCAAATGATTTTCATTGAATTTTGCGCCAATATTTTATTAGTGAGTGAGGTTCTCCAAAAATTTTTGTTAATGTAATTTATCGAAAAGAATAAAAAAATCGGTCATGAGATTTTGAAAAAAATTTAGTCATACAGGTGACGATTCGTGATTAGTCGATGTAGAAAATGTGAACAAAAACATTTACGGTTCGTGAGATAATCGAAAAAATGTTGAATTATTGAAAAATCATTGAAAAACAATGAATTAGAAGAATATTAAACAAGCTATGGGGAATATTATTGTTCACAATCCATATTGTTTACCGCATTGTGGATGACAATGGTTTTATTACACCGCACAGTGGCTCGTGGGTAAAATGACCGATTGGCATTTACAGAACAATGCTTACAGTAGGGGAGCTATCCCAGTGGAGTCGTACATGGAACATCAGGTGGAGTAAGTAATGTTTAATAAGAGAGTTGCTCGAATTGTCGAGGGTTAGCTTAAATTGTAATTTCTGAAACGTAAAACTTTTAATCTTTTATAAAGAAATTATTTTTTAAAAAAAGTGGCGTACAGCGATTATAAGAATTTTCTAAAATTTTTCTAATTTTCTCAAAACTATTTCTGTAGTTTTAGATAAAATTAGGTAAAATAAACAACTTATTGTTTTAAAAATCGGTTCGTTTTTTTGTAATTGTGACACAACAAATATTTAGGTGTAAATTTTGACACTCAAGTAGATTTATCAAATTTTAAACTAAATAACTCGCATTTTAATCTTGAATACCTGGATAGTCGTTTCGATTCATTTATAGCTTTTCTCTGTTTACTGATGTAATTTATATAAAACTGCACAAACAATTTTTAAAAAATAATTCAATTTTACGGTATTCTTCAATTACTTTTGAACCAGTCTTTGTTGGGTCATCATGAAAACATATTTTAACGGCTAAAATAATTAGACCCAAAATGAGCTTGTACAAAAAACCCAACAAGAATAATACTCACATGATCGAATTGTAGATAAAACGTTTGTGTAACGTCTGTGCTTAAGAAATCATTTTGTTAACTTTTTAAAATCGATGAAGCCCTTCACAATACGTGAAATAATTGC
Source organism: Callitettix versicolor (assembly GCA_022606455.1). Lineage (NCBI taxonomy): Eukaryota > Metazoa > Arthropoda > Insecta > Hemiptera > Cercopidae > Callitettix > Callitettix versicolor. Next base: position 44,470,065 of record CM040191.1, read on the forward strand.
CTTTTATAACCTAACAAATACACAAGCACGTGCTACATAATATCTGTTTAAATATTATTACATAACATCTGAAATATAACACTTGTATATGAATATATTTTTTACTATTGTTATTTTTATTATTATAAGAATATAATATTAATAAATCTTATTATTCTATAGGATTTATAGGCAATATATTTCACTTATTTCATTCATTTTAACATCTTAATCTTTTATCATTATTATATTTAATATTTATTTCACTCTCGCGTTTAAGTATTCGAACTAAATAGTTTATCTATGGTTAAGTCGCTTGCTCTTGTAATACATATTATTTTTACTCACTGACTGTCAGTTCTACAATCAACCATCAGCTGTTTCATCAGCTGTTTCATGAATTGTTCACTGCTTCCTTCGGCTACCCTCAATTCGATTTCACTACATTACAAAATTTGCTAAAGAAACTAAAAACCAAATTTACAATAATTTAAAATTAGTAAGCTTAGTTGATAAATAGACTGAATCCTGTCTGTTTTTATCAGTTGTCTGAAGGCAAATAGCTATGTGTTGACAAAGATTAATGGCAGGGATACTACCTAAGCTGAGCTATTCGTAACGTAAGACCTATTGTAACACCCACAACCTCAGCTATTCTTTATGCCTTAATCGCCGCAGTGACATGCCCCAGGCAATAAATTACTGGTCAAAATATTGGCAGCGTCAATACTTATTTATTCAAAAAATAAATAGTAAATTATAATAGTAACATATACAGTGTAAGCCAGATTCCTAAATGGAAAATAATAAAAAAACAGTTAAATATTAAGGTTAAATATTTTTATATAAATATAAATTAAACAGTTAAATATTTAAGAAAATTATCTAATTTTCTTTAAATAATCGCTAACGTCGTGGAAGCGAATTTAGAAAAAAATACAATGCTTTGTCACATAAATTTAACTTTTTTGGAAATATGATTTCGCTACATAGTTACAATCTGTAAGTTATTATTTCTAATATATTTAAATTAGACAATTTAAATTCGATAATTTAAATTAGACTTTGGCACCGATTATGATAGTGAGATCAAATCTAAAAAAAAAAATTGAAAAAATATTTCCTTAAATATTTAGAATGATCATAATTTTTTTCCTCTTACTTGGCTGATATATATATATATATATATATATATATATATATATATATATATATATATAATCGGCATAACATCTGCAATATAACACTTGTATACAAATATATTTTTTATTATTTTTATTATTATTATAAGAATATAATAATAATAAATGTTATTATTCTATAAGATTTATAGACAATATATTTCACTTATTTTATTCGTTTTAACATCTTAATCTTTTATCATTATTTTATCTTTTTATATATATATATATATATATATATATATATATATATATATGAGTTCACAAACCTTGAAAAAATAATCTAGTAGTCAAGATCCACATTTATTCTAAATTGTACCATGCTAGCTGATATTTATCCATTGAAGATACTGAACCTTACAATAATAAGGTTACGAAATCGTCATATGTTTAACAAAAGACAATAGTTCTTTTAAATGTATGTAAATTTTGGTACGTATTGTATATTACCATGTCTAAATATGTTTTTTTTATACGGCATCAGAAGAAAAGTAGGGAAAAGTGCAAAGAAAACATTAAAACTTCCCATAAGTGAATGAAAATTTAACTGACTTATACGAATTAAATTAGTGTGATATTCACCTTTGGTGGTACGCAAATATTAAACGGTAATACGCTATATATATATATATATATATATATATATATATATATATATATATATATATATATATATATATATATACTGTCTTGTAATATATAGTTAAAAACCATACGTGAGGGGTTAGTTTCCAATTTTATATATCTTTATCTATTGACTTACATCATGATTATTCCTATCATCAAAATTAAAACAAACTATTTTGAACCGATTTTGAAAAATTGCCACAATGTCAATGGCTTGTGAATTAAAATTGTTGGAAATGTATCGATCATTACGTTTTGTGTTGGTTCATACAAAATATATTTCATGGAAATATGATAATTTTTGTAATATGTATTTGACCTGCACATGATATGTATAGTCCAGCCTCCACAAGCGATATTATGACAATTAGTTCTTACTCCAGAAATGAGCAATGCATTGATAGATTGGACAGTCAAGTAAATATTAAACTTTTGGACTCGAAATCAAAGATTTTTACAATATTACCATTTGTTTTGTATAATGAAAAAACAATGTTTTAGTTTTGCTTATTTTTACAAACTTAGTACAAAATATTTTGTTAATTTCTTATTCTCTACAGACTACTTTTAAATGTTTTCTACAACGTACACAACAAAATTATTAACTACAAAATACAAATCGTTTTATTTAGCAGTTAGTTGTATTATCGATACATATCAATTTATTTTTAATGTTAAACGTTATCTCAACATGAGGTCGACAATCGCTTTTAAATTTTTTTATTCAAGATATAAAATGTAATGTTTTATTTGACCCAATTCTAGCCGGCGGCGCAGCTTGAATCAGATACATTAATTTCTTATGTTTCTAGATTTTTTGTAATAAAATAAAAATATTTAAATAATAACGAGAAGTTTTATTTTTTTTACTAATAACGTTTAGAAAGCATACTATACAATACGTACCAAAATTCACATACATTTAAAACAACTATTGTCTCTTGTAGAACATATGACGATTTCCTAACCTTATTATTGTAAGGTTCAGTATCTTGTATGGATACATATTAGCTAGCATGGTACTATTTAGAATAAATGTGGATCTTGACCACTAGATTATTATATATATATATATATATATATATATATATATATATATATATATATATATATATAAGTGTGTTGTTTTGTTTCAGATTTTATATAAATATAGCACACAAGTACGTTTTGGTAATACCTTGTTCTTTATCCAGCCAACTAACAGTAACAAAATTATAATCAATCTATATAATTAAGAAAATATTTTTTCAATGTTTTTTAGATTCGATCTCACTATTATAATCAGTGCCAAAGTTTAATTTAAATTATCGAATTTAAATTGTCTAATTTAAATGTAGAAATAATAAAATCCAGATTGTAACGATATAGCGATTTCCTAAAACGTTAAATCTATGTGACATGGTATTGTAATTTTTTGGAAATTCGCTTCCACAACGTCAGCGATTATTTAAAGAAAATTAAATCTTAAAATTATTTACCATAATATTTAACTTTTTCCCATGGTATTATGTTAAACAAATTAATAATATTTGTGTAACATTATGAAACAAAAAAGCACACACGGCCGCATTACAAATTGTAACTTGTCATAAAATAATAAGAAATTATTACGTATCACCCTTTCTCAAATATAATTATACAGCGTTATCATTGTTATATACTATCAAACAAAGTACCTAACATACTGTTTAGTTCCTTTTCTGAAATTTAAAAACGACATTTTATTGTTTTCTTTGTGAGCTAGGTTTTATGTCTAGGAACCGAAATAAATAAATATTTTTTTACACAGTGATTAAAGTATAAATCACTTATATTTTTGTTTAAGTGACTCACCATTTTTGCTTCTTTTGCCAAGTTTCATACTTTCTCTCATGATTTATCTTTATAGTTTAGCATTAATATCTTTGTATGTTTAAAAATATAGGATTTTTTTTAAAAACATGGTTATTGTGCATAAAAGTAAAACGTACACGCGTGGAACTATGGGGGTTCTGATAAAAGCGAAGTTTCGTTAATGATATCTTTACTGAATATATAATTATTTGAAAATATGTTTACAAATATCTTGTTTTGTTTAAATAAATAAATAGGCCTACGTGAACCTAGCTTAAAATATTTACCGTAGTTATAATAAAACGTGTTGTTTTACATTAATTTGTAATAATTAGCTGATTCCATTGAACAGCTTATAGGCTATATGTTTCAGGTTATGTTGTTAAAAACTAGAAATTATTAAAAACAACATTTATTGCAAACGTTTATATTAATTTCGAATGTGTTATAAATAGTTACAACCTGCACGTTTTCTTCAACTAAAAAAAAATACTAAACCCAAGCAACACGTTTTCATAATACGAGTGACAAAAGAAGAAGAAAAAGAAGAGACAGATATAGAGAGACGAAATTCGTTCGCTCGTTCTTTCCATATTTTACATTCTTCCGTTAGACAGACTTTTTTCCATTAATTCTGTCGCCACAGCTAACATTAAAAGCTTCGCTTCAATACAACATTAACTTTTTCTTATTAGGCATTACAAATAATAGTGGCAGTACGCAGCAGACCCGCTGTACTGATGGAATCTAATATTGAAGAAAACAACATTTCGATGGAAAAATCGAATTTCGCACAATAATCAGATTGGGTAATTGATGAATCCTTCTTTAACCAGCGAAACTTTTCATTCAATTTTTTTTAAATATTCCAATCAAAAATTTAGGAAATCTTTAAATTGTGTACCTTTTTGAAAATTAATTTTTAACGTAGTAGAGTTAAATTACAATAGTAACACAAGTAAGTGTTACTGTTTAAATAAATGATTTTGATATAGACATTATAAACAATTTTTCGACCGATTCGGTTATTTATCATTTTTAGGATTTTAAGAAATTTAAACAAATGTGTATATATATATATATATATATATATATATATATATATATATATATATATATATATATATATATATATATATATATATATATATATATATATATATATATATATATATATATATATATATATATATATATATGTGTGTGTGTGTGTGTGTGTGTGTGTGTGTGTGTGTGTGTGTGTGTGTGTGTGTGTGTGTGTGTGTGTGTGTGTGTGTGTGTGTGTGTGTGTGTGTGTGTGTGTGTGTGTGTGTGTGTGTGTGTGTGTGTGTGTGTGTGTGTGTGTGTGTGTGTGTGTGTGTGTGTGTGTGTGTGTGATTGGCACTTGAGGTTTACGCCAGAATTTGAGACTGTAAGAACTTGCTAGATGTTACATAATGCGCAGATGTGTATTATGGATTACTTTATAAATCCATGTGTTTTACTTCATTTGTGGAAGGGTAAAAGTAAGGATTCACAGTATTTTTACAAATTCCAAAGAAAAATATCACACTGAACACAATATAAGTTATACAGTAATTTGAAACCTAAAACACAAACGGTCACTGATTAAGAGAGTAGCGTCCAGCAAACTCATTACCTGAAACCAGACTTCCATTGGCACGAGTGCACACAGAGTCATATCTGTCTTTATTATGTTAGATAAAGTGATATTTAGGTTTCTAATCAAGTTGTGTTCTGTTTATAATTCCTTTCAAATTACGTTTTATTCTAAGATATTAATAATTTTAAACCTTCTTGCATTTGCGTATAATTTTCATTCCATTTTTGATCTCGGGCAACTTTAGATTCCGTTTTAGCGGTTGTGTAGTTCGTTAGGCTGCTTTCAAACATCGAAAATGACAAGCCTGTTTGCCTTAAGTACATTTTAGCGTAATCAGCACGTGTTATTTTGATAACCAAGTATTTAAATTTACTGTGGACTAAGTTTCTTGTGTTGGGTTTAAAATTGTATGTTCTATAATACAAAAATATTTAAATAATATGGACAGGAACTATTAATTCTGAAACATTAAAATGGTTCAACAACTGAAACGAAAAACGTGATAAAAAACTTTTTATTTTTCGGTAAATTCACCACTAAATTGCATACGAATAACAATAGTCAGTACGTGAATATAACATTAATAGATTAAAAAATAATAACAATAAATGATTTACAGGCGAATCTGTGGTCGATTAGGTAAAGCACCAGTTAGTCTGCTGCGTTTCTGAACTGCGCACATTAAGGTTCTGAGTTCTAGCCGCAGTGACGCTGATCCCTCGTCCTCATTAGTCTAACTGGCACAAAGTATGGACGTTAAGAAAAAGTATTTCAGAAATAAGAATCAGTACATAGTTCACAAATTTGGAACTTACCAATAGTACAACATGAAACGGGAAATTGCAAATAAGAATTTAAATTTGTCTATGGGACCGTTCAAATACAAAGACTGTTAGAGTAAATTATTTTTACTAAAATGTATTTTAGACGGAACTGATATTCTGAATGCAGCTGTAAGTTTTACGATTTTGTTGGAAAATGAACGCCCGGTATTGAGTGTCTGGACTGATGAAGCGTGAAGTTGTCCTTAGTAATAGATTTGTGTAAGTAAGTAGAGTTACTCAAGTCAAACTATTAAACTTAAGTAACTATTTAACATACAGAAACTGAAGGACAATAAGCATAAATCTATTAATTTTTGTTACTTAATTAACCCGTGTTAGTAACGTGATATGACAGGACTACCGTAAAAATCAATAATAAATATTTACCGAAATTTAATTTTTGTACATCTATTTAAAGGATTTAAAATATATACAACAAAAATGTATTTAATGTTACACGCATAGGGGTTATTTATGAATCTTAAATATTTTTTTGTTTAAATTAGGATACGAAATAAAAATTAAATAAAGTTGTTATATTTTAAACACTTATAAACAACAAAATAAATGTTATAAACAGAACAAGTTCACAAAGTGTAATAACTGAACATATTGTAGAAATTGAATAAAAATTTATCTCACAATCATACAGAAATAATTAAAAATATCAACATAACTTTAAACATAACAAACACTATTTAAAGGAATCAATTGATTAGTGCAAGCACTAATCAAATTGGGTGAATTATACTGACGAATGTCACGAAAAAAGAAATCGGTAAAGGTGAAGCTTTGACATTTTCCATCGCTAAACGAAAAGCAGAAAAACAGGGGAAAAGTCTGTCAAGGTAGTCAACACTATCCCCCCCCACTTCAGTAATTATGGTGTTTGTTACGTTAAAATGTATGGTTAAAATATCTGTTAATAATATTACCAATCGCGTGAGTGTATATTTAAACTATTCATTTCTTTATTCTTTTAAATCGATCCGAATAATAGATAACCTGAATTGTTGAAGTTAGCATTATAGGAATTTTATTGTATTTTTATTTGTATCTTTAAGTACACTTTTACACTTAATTCGTAATTTAATGTTTTACATACTACCATTGTTTCATGTAAATTGTTTGAATTGCATTAAAAATACAGACTAGAAAAGTATTGTTGTGTATAAGCCGAGAATACAGAACTGGAAAAGTTATTCGCTTTATGACAAACTGTGATCAATAACAGATCGCAGATATACAAGCTGAGCTAACCACATTAATAGTAACAGCTGTTTCTGTTTCACTGGCGCGGAGTTTCGCAGCTATTTATTTCACAGCAAGTAACTCGTTCATTACCCAAGAGGGACGAAGTACTTCGTCAGCAATAAATGTTTCATTTTATTCCCGCACTGAAGTATACACTTAGCGAATGATTGCGTGATGAACAGTCGTTTTCTCTGCAGGAATGAACGGCGCAAAACTGACGTCGGAATATTTTGTTCAAACGTTTTTATCATTCAAATCAATATGATAATGAAGAACTCGTAGAAAGTATTACATATTTATATTTCATAAATGTTTTATGTACATTTTTCAAGCAAAATGTTTAGTGTTAGCTTGGGCGAAAGAAGTGCATAAAAATAAGGTGCCAAACCTTTTTATTGTAACGGAAATATGAAACGGAAACGAGCAAACCGATTTCGTCTCTATTTATTCCTCCTTTTCGATATCAGTACACGCGTATTATATGAAAACGTTGTGTTGCTTTGATTTAGGTATTTTTCCTTAGTTGAAGAACACGTGCACGTTGTAACTATTGACATATTCGAAATTAATATAAATGTTATAATAATAGTTGTTAATATTACTAGTTTTTGACAACATAACCTTAAAATCATTATAGCCTATCAGTTGTTCAATGAAATCAGCTGTTCAATGAATTAATCAGCTGTTCAGTTGTTCAATGAATTAATATAAAACAACTGATCTTTTACTATAACTAAAGTAAATAATGTGTAAGCTAGGTCACGTATTTATTTATTTAAACATAACAAAGTGTTTGTAAACCTACTTCCAAACTAATTATATATTCAGCAAAGATATCATTAAAAAAAGCTTCGCTCCTGTCGGTAACTCACCGAGATCCACAAGCGTACTTTTGGTTTTTATTACGAAAAAGAAATATTTGTGTCCATAACCGGTTTGGATTAGCGTGGGTTCGGCTTAAACAAGTACTTAAAAAGTTCTGTGACGTCATTAGTTCACACACATTAGTATGCCTATGATATTATTGAGTACGTGGCAAAATTATTGTAATTATTAAATAAAACTGCTAGATTTAGTTAAAATAGTTTTATCAGAAATTTTACAAGAAACATTTTACCTTCAGAAAAACATCTAAACTGCATATCTTTATTCTTGATTTGCTTTCAAGTGACAATGCGGGCATAACTTTAAAACAAATAAATAAAACAAGTAAGAAATTATATGAACGTATACTTTTTGGTACGTCATTACACAAAACTTAAAAAAGCAAAAAATTATTCAATTCGTGTCTATCATTAATGTTTTCTGTAACGTAACTTTACATGATGTAGCTGTTGATTTCTTTCGAGCTTATGTCAGAAAATTATAAATATTAAGGTGTTGTTTAACAGAGCAAGATTTATGCGCTGAATTGAAACTTAAGTTCTGTATATATAAATTATTTTGTACATAATGTGTATGAAATGTAAATAAGACATTACGAAGAATAAAAATAAAAAAAGTTAGAAGAGAAGTACGAACACTCTTGTTATCACAATAAAATTAAGACTATTAAATTGCTAAGTATTCAGATTGAAATCATCGTTACGATAATACGTTGAAAATTAAATTACTTCAATGAAATAAATTTGTTTGAACTATTAGTAAAAAATGAAATTAGAAAATTTAAAAACGAAAAATTATTCAAATAGGTAAAATTAAAAGAATAAATCTAGAAGAATAACGCTAAAAATTGAAAAAAAAAAATAGAAAATGCAAGTGGAATAGAATGAAACTAAAAAAACTAAACTGGTAGAATGACACTTAAAAGAAACTTCAATGAGAAAACTAGAATAATTAGTCCAGAAATTTGTTTAAAATGTATAAAAAAAGAAACTAGAAAGATGGCACTGAAAAAAATCGAAAAAATAAAGAACTATTTTTAAAAAAGTAAATAGAAAACTATGAACAACATTAATTTTAATATTTTTAAATTATTAATTCTCATTAAAAGTATTTTCTAATATTTTATTACCTTCAAACATCTGTTATAACTACTTCAACAATATCTAATGTGCTTGTAATCGATAGACAAGGCGAACATTAATTATCATAATGCATCCTTACTACTCTGAATATAGGGCGGTCGTGATTATACTTTTCCGTAGCGATATATTACATTGACACAAAAACAAGACGGTTAATACGTATTAATTTATTACAAAGTAAACTCACATTTTTGTATCGAATCCCTTTATTCAACGTCATACCTGGACCAAATAGCAAAGTTGATAAAGCTTAGTTTCAATAGAAAAGCTTCGATTAAATGTTTCAACGTCACATCTTTTCAAAAATATGTTGATACTCATGAACAAGTATCGAATTAGATATATTTTTAATTGTAATTTACAGTATTAGAAGAAAAAAATTAATCTCTGTTGAAATTAATTCATTCTGCACAATAAACCGTTGAAGAGATTGCAACAGTATTTTTTCCAACAAAACCTACCTCTGTACAAAAAACTAAATTTAATCTGCCTATGTATGGAAAAGTATTACCAAATCTACCTTAATTAGTTGTCTAACTCTTGGCTCAATAAATCAGACTCTGTCAAGAAAATATTTTGTTAACCGAACACTTACCCAACTAAACGGTGTTTTGAAAACTAAACAATCGCTCTCAAGTTTTACTTTAACATAAAAACATAAACTTAGGCACCATTTATAAAATACTGGAACTAAAACAAGAAACAAACGCTCGAGAGTGGTCAAATAAAAAAGAAACTTTAATTGGATTAGCAAAACAACAAATTAAAAAACGAGAAAAGGCTACACATTAGCTAGAAAACACCGTATAGAACGAAAGGTTTGTGTGAGTCAGAAGCACACATAATATTGACTTACAATATGGCCAACAACGTGGGGGAGCTATGTAGTTAAAGTGAACAAACCTGTTCTTTCACTCTAAGAGGCTGTGCTCTTTCATTGAAACCCACTCTTTTAAATATTAAAACTTAAACACTTAAAATTTAGAACAATGTTTATTTTTAGTTAAGTGTAGCCAGAAAGAACTTACTCATTTACTTGTTTGGCTATTAACGTTGCACATTCACTTCACGTTATAATGAGCCTCCAGTTATTATTTTTTAGAATTAGTTTAAGCGCTTGAAAATTAGAAATTATTCAGACTGGCGAAAAGTCTTTTATGATACTAATACATGGTATACACGAATGGTGGCAAATGAGCGATTAAATTAATTACATAAATTTCCTATTATTAATTAATAATTTTTAAAAACAAACAAAACAATTTCCTATGTAATGTTTTCTAAGTGGAATTGTAAAATATTTACAGATACGGCAGAAAAGTTAATACGGTAGAATCGATTTACAGTAAGCAAACTCGAAACAAACAGAAACTCGAACAGCCGGAATCTTATTTCGGGAAGAAAATGTTTGAAAAATATGTAAATATTTGAGGGATGAATCAATTTAAACAGAGATCGGGTGGGTCACGGACTCGTGGCTTTTATAATGTACGAGTCGCTACCTGTCACACGCTCTCGTTTGGTTTACCGGAAACTAGTGAAGATAAAAGATTCTTGATTTCTCCATCAATGGAGTCAGATACAGACGGTTCAAGTCATTAAGAGACCTTTACATACCTTGATACAGTAAGGTCGTGGTTCGAGAAACTATAGGAAAAGAGAATGCGTGATTTGGCGGGAAAGAAAAACGTTCGAGCTTAAGACAAAAGATTAACGGAAGAAATTTTTTTTTAATATGGATAAACGACATCCACTTAGAATTTCTGTAATATATGTTTTAATATTTTGCTTTACTTTATTTGTTTTTTGGACGTAAAGTAACTCACTGTACTGAATTATAATTAAATAAAATTAAATTTTATTCTTAAATTTGTAGTTCTGTATCTAACAAAGCTACTTACAGTACTCTGACATAAAGTACTTTTCACTTATTTACGATGTTTTATTTACAATATATTTTACCATAACAGACATTAGTTAACACAATTAAATAAAAAGTACTGTTCGATTATCCGAACTTTGGTTATCCGAACCGCAGACCTAATTAATTTCTTCAAACGACTTTCTACTGTACCTTAAACTTTATTATGTTTAGCTTAGTTTATATTAATTACGCTTTAAAACTACATGAAATAACGTAATTTTCTTTACCGAAAATTTCTATGGTCACGGTTGACAAAACATGTTTATAAATATTTGCTTTCGCGTCACGCTTGATTCAGTAATGCATATCTTACAGCGTATATAATTGTTCGTAAATGTATGTAGACTTGAAGTAACTACTTTTTAACAGCTGATTTTGCACAACAGTTGTTATGCACTGTTGTGCATAACAATATCATCACAACTGAGGTTATGTTATTGTTCTTGTTTATTTTAAAAATGTATATTTTCTAAATTTGTGTAGTTAAATTATTTAATAAATATGACATACATCGATTTTTACTTCTGCGGCCCTACCCCAAATGCCATACGTAATTTGTATCCCATAAGATAGCTTAAAATTTCGTACTTTTTTAAACTATTCGTATTACTAAGTTTTACAAATAATATTCTGTAAAATAATTTAATATGTAGGGTCTAAAGAAGATAGGTACTTTTCACCGTCTGCACTTTATTTATGTACAGGCATAATATTCAACCAGAGCTTCAGTAGGAGAGTAGATGCAAATTGCCCGTTCATTCAAGTCACTTGAGATATGCTTTCAAAGGAATGAAGCAGCATTTATAGTCTAATACTTTCCATTGTCACTGTCGATGATAGTGCTTAACTTTTAGAAGCATTCAAGTACGAGAAATTCTTTGTTTTATGCGACCGCTTATATATGGAGGCTCACATTCTAAAATTTTACGTTAATAAAGATTTATTTTATCTTAAAGAAAAATAGTTTTTTAAAATTATTGTTTTTTATGTATTTTATTTTTCTTATAGAAATCGTGGAAAATTCAATTTCTGTACTAAAATGTTTCCATTATATCAGTACAAAATATATTTTATATACTTTGAAGTTAGTTTGTGTGTGTGTGTGTGTGTGTGTGTGTGTGTGTGTGTGTGTGTGTGTGTGTGTGTGTGTGTGTGTGATTAAACGGAAATTTTTTTTGCTTATAACTTAAAATAAAAAAGTCAAAATGTTTTCATATCAAATGGCGTTTTAAACGTTTTTGGATAACTAGTGAAGATCATCCGTTTCAAAGCTTATCAGAAAAGCGGGTTGTTGATAAAAAAGCGACTATTTATCGATAATCAATGCTTAACACATAGGCTTACGAGTAAAGTTCAGGATGGAACCAACATAAAGTAAACGGCCAGGTGGTGTTTCAAGCGTGTGACGCACTTAGAAAATGTCCGAAAAATTCTAGTTGTGCATAAATAGTTAAAAACACGTAAATAATGGTTCAGGGTAAATTTCCTGAAAGAAAATGTATTTAGAAAAGTCGATAAGAATAATAAATTGTCCTAACATTAACACTTTAGCGATAGGAAGCCTCCACAGTTACAACAAACCAACTCAAATTTTCAAATTTACAATTAATCTCCAGTTGTATGAATTTCCGATCCGGATGGATTTCGGAAGTACCGTTGCCAGTGAGTGTTGTATTTGCAAGTTAAATATTTAAATAATATACAAATACGGTACAGTCGCATCAAAAAAGTTCAAGAGAGGGATGACGCACGCTACATAAATACATTACAGATGCTGTGTGTGTGTGTGTGTGTGTGTACGCGCGCGTGCTAGTGCACATTTATGTATTGTATATACATATGAGCGCATACAGTTGAAGATTAAACTAATTGATCGATTTATCTGAAATTTGGTATTACGTGTTTTTAGAACTTACACTTACACAGCTTTTGTAATTTAATTAAAAATTAATTTTCAAACATTGTTCTGAGTAAATAACTTTAAAAATTAACAAATGTTGTGGTTTACTCAAATCCTATCCTCCTGACTATATTAAAATACCTTTACACAAATGTAATGAACAATACGCACACGAAATAATGTACAAGCTGCTAGCTCTTGAAAGAAATTGACTTTAAAACTACAAATAAAAATATAAAATATCACTCTACGTGATTTCGCTGAGGTACGGTATGTGAAAAGATACTGAATTGTAGAAATTGCTGAGTCTGTAAGAAAATATCTACTAAACTTGCAGTTCACAGTTTTATATTGGAAAAGCTTTGCAAATTCCTTTTATATATCATATTGATACATAGAAGCTTTAAGAACTGTAGGTTTTTAAAGTCACTAATATAAATTAAAGTTAAAAATTATATATACTTTGTAACATATTTATAAACTTTTAAATTGTAAAGCAATTGATAAATTTTGAAGTAATTCTGTATTTAGTTTGCTTTTATGTAGAGAATATATTTTTATTTTTAAAAATTTCGTTTTGTAGCATTTTTTCCTTGAAAATATTAAAAATAAAAAAGTGTTTTCTAATCATTAGAAAAAACAATTTATATCTATCTGACGAAATTTTATTTCTAGATTTGAAGGATTAAAATGAAAGTTATTATTTAAAGTGTTTGAATATTATTTAATTCTATAAACTGAGAATTTGATGAGGGAAAATTCCATATTATAAACGTTTATTGCACCTATTTAAGAAGTAATACAAATAAATATTGTTTTCTATCGAAAACTATATTTTCTCATTAAGAATGTACGAAATCTCTATTATATATTACAAATACAATTTAACGAATTAAAGTAATATTAAAAAAACAGTGGCCAAAATTACCACCGTGTAAGAACGAAATAAAAAACCACCTTGAACAAAAGCGATAAATAACGGCGATGTCAAAAATGCAATCACAAGCCAAAAAGTTCCTTCCGTAGGGAGGGTTATTAATTAACCAAGGTTAATTTTCTCTGCGCAAAGTAAAAACACCATAAGAGTCTGGCGTTAATTAATAATTCGGTTCAACGGTGCAGCCTCTAAACTTCGTAAATAATTTGTATTTACTTATTAATATTACTGTTTACGCGTTAAAGACTGATAGAAATTTTAATGTGATTTATTAAAAACATAGTAGATGATAAACGGAAAGCGATTTAATTAGGGGTAGAATAATAACGTTTTAATTAGTTGTATAATTTATTTTCGTGTTATTTATTGTCCCGAGTGAAACGCTTAAGCAAAGATGAATATTAATCGCTATATAAACGCTTTGTTTCTAGATAACGTATTTAAAAAGACGTGTATGTGTGATGAAATAGTGCATAATATATTATAAAAATAAAGTTAGTGCTTTTTAAGGGACAAATATTATGGTAAAATCACACGATTCAGCTGTCTCGCTGACGTAATACAAAAAATTTGTAAAATCTATAAAAAAATTAATAACGTCACATGAGACAAGGTTTTACACGCAAATATTTTAGTCAATTACAAAATGACGGCTATTCAAAATATTTATTCGTATTTTTAAAAAAATTAGTTAATATTTCAATAATTAGGATTATGACCTATTTTCTTACGTCTAATTGTCCTTCAACTGGATTCGTAAAGGACATCGCGGTTTCGAAATCTCACTGTATCATCTTCAGGTCATAATACTAAAGGTCAAATCCATCTGTCAAGGTCGTCAGGTTAATAAAATATTGTCGCAACAGTAAATACAATCACACAATTTTTATTACACATTTTTATTAAAATACACAACGATAAGATTTGGTTTGAGTCCGGTCTGTAACGATATTCGAGTTGCACGGTAGTGTTTAACCAAACCAAATTTTATTTGTTCTGGGAAAAAAACACCCTTTGCCCATTACAGGAAAGAGCTATAAAATCAAATATCAAGTGACCTGAAGTTTCCTTATCAATCTATCAACATGGCCTACATAGTTTTCCCTAATGATTTTCTATCCTGTTCAGAAGCACATTCAAACCAGAACCTTAATGACTCCTACAGTTTTTCTGATTTGCTTTTTACCTAACGTCCCTTATGTCCACCTAGAAGAATTATTTTCAATAAATGTTTATAATAACTCTAATGTGAGTTATATGATGAGAACACTTTACTAGGTCCGAGATCTTCTACAATGTTACCGAAATTAATTTTTGTGAAATCTAGAGTTACTACACACATATACACATAAATAAATAGAAAAAATATCACCGTCTTAAAACATATTCTAGAATACTCTAAAACATATTTCATGTTTATGTAATAGCCTTAATATAATAGCTGTGTCAAGCACTTATTTTACAATGTCAATCTAAAAAAAAAAATATTACGTAATTTGGACCTTAGATTGAGTTAAAAGCGTTCTATGAAGGTATATTCCGACAAAACTCTTATTGATAATCCTCGAAACCATCTGTCATTACTCTCCTATTGGACATTTCTTAAGCCCCACTTGAGTAACACAATGCCAATACTTATATAAACCCACTCAGAAACACAATGGCATTCCATTGTGTTCCTTTCAGTGTTCTAGGAGGGAATATTGGAAAGCCAGTTATATACTACGCATAAAACAAGACGAAAGTAATACGAATTTCTTCAATAAAACTGTATTGTTTTATAAAAAATGTACATTATTATATTTAATATTTTTCTTTTATAAATCTGTATTTTCGTAACTTTTAATTGCATAAATATTATGACCGTATTATACGTAGGCTTTTAAAATATATAGTATTAAACATTTTAATGAACTATTTAATGTATGTAGTTCATTATTATTATATTATGTAACGTTTTTAGTTTTTATAATATTTTATTTGATGACATTTCGACCAATTCAAGACGTCGACGCTAACGGTAAGGGGAAGTTTACGACAGTAACTACTGTGTCGAACCTATGATCTTAAGTTGCCAAAGCAGAAAACCGGTGCTTTAACACTTCAAACTCACCGGCCCTTTAAAACTGTATTTTAAAGGGTAAAAATTTTAACATTATCTTCACTATTAATTTTTTTTAAATTACTGTTTTTTTTTTTAATTTTCAATAAGTATTAAAACCAATTTTAGTGAAATACTACAAACGTAGCAGCGTCATTCAAAAGATATATTATTTTGTTTTTGTAATTACAAAGTCTGGTTTAGCCAGTAGAAGTAAAATGCATCCGAACAACTTTTGATTTGATTACAAATAATTAATTGCAAGCACCTAGAATGTAATGTTCTCTGAAGAGTTTATGTTGAATGCTTCCGGTATTTTTTCGAAGCACTTGATCCGTTACGTAAAAAAAATTGTTATTTGGACATAGCATTAAATAAAGTTCAAAGCTATTAACAAAATTAGTCTATAAATATTGAATGTTAAACATTACCAGCTTGAAAACACTAATATTTTCAAACGTTATTTATATTTTAACAATTTTCGTAAACACAATTATTCAAATGCGAACTCTAAAATTTTATTAAATATTCTATGAGACACAACAAATATTCGATGATAATTGTGAGGGAATACATTTTATACAAGCAATGACTTATCTGTTTCGATAGCTAATTTCACAATAAAATTCATTAATAATATTTCCTTAAGAACTACTTTTACACTTTTTTATATTTTATATATATATAATCATGCATGCATCATTAATATGATAGAAGCGAATTTTTAAAAAGAAAAAATAATTACACACGGAATAAAAAAACCTTTTTATCAAATTAACTTTTGAAAATACAATTTTATTATCATAATCATCGTTGAATCAATATTAATTATAATTTTTATTTTACCAAACAGAGTTTCAAAATATAAAACCAAATTTAGTTTAAGTTTTTAACGCTGATTACGATTAAGATAACATTTTAAAAAAATACCTGATAACGTTACTATTTTACAATTTTAAATAATTGTCATTGTTAAACGTTTGATCGCATTTATTGGGTTAACAAACCTATTTAAATTACTAAGCTAAAAGAGATTTTTGTAATTTATAAAATTTGTAAAGTTTGTAAAATTTGAAAATTTGTAAAATTGTAAAATTTGTATTAAAAACGTGATCTAGTAGTCAAGATCGAATTAATTAGTTGTTATTTAATTAACAACTTAATTAATTAACAAATTAATTAATTAGTTTGATATATTTTTTTAATTTTTCAATGAAAATTTGTTAATAAACATTTTTTGATTTAAAAACTACACGTAGTCTTAATTTACCAAACGTTTTCTTTGTAATTTAATTTTTAAACTATAATTACGAATTAAATGTAAAGTTTTAAAACTTTATATAGCAGAGTATTTATATTGCTTATTAGCTATGTTGTTCTTTTAAGCATACTTAATTTTCTATTTAACATAGTACATAGCGTTCATTTGAATACAATTAATTATGTAGGCCGTGTCGGGTACACAGTATAGATACAGTGTAGATACACCTGGTTGTATCTACGTTAATTACATACAAAAGTAATCTACACAATATTACTACAGACAACTTTGTGGCACAGAAATAGGAAACACCTGATATAATTTGTTAGCAAAGTGTGAAATATACTCAATATGCGAATCCGCTCTAACACCATAACTTACAAAACTTTATTAACAACTTATTTCCTTGTAATATTTCCGCTTGTTGTAACTTTATATTCGCAGTGTTTATGCAGGTATGGTAAACTGTGTATGGTAAAATGTATTTTACTATTGTTAAATAAAACTATTTTGAATTTGTATTACTTTTAAAAACTTGTTAAAGCTTTTAAAAATTTAATGTTCTTTGTAATTTTAGTGAGTTTTAAAAATAAAATTTATTTATTATTTCTTATGTTATTTTAGAAAATATAATAAATTTTTGTGTACGTACTAAATATAACTTTACAACATTTAATTTTTAAGTTTTTAATATAAAACCTATCAATAGTTACGTTATAGAAACAATTATAATTATTAGTTTCTAATTGAGTGTTTACAATGATGATGAGCACAAATAATGATTTTATTGTACATGATTTGTTTCCGCTTTAGTTATAAAGTTTTATAAATATGTGTTGTAATATAATTTATATTTTGTCTTAGTTTATAACCTAAAATAAAAACACAAATTTACACAATTATTTTGTAATAATAAATCTTATCTAAGCTGTGTTTTAGCTAGGACTGAACTACTAAAAACAGTTTTAAACTTGAATTGAGGAAATATGAAGGTTTTGCAATGTAATTAGTTTTATGGTTAGTAGTCACGAACATAAAGTACATAAACATCATATGAAATATTAAATTTAAACAAACATATTGTACATCTAGTATAAATTATGATTTCTTAATATAGGAAAAATGTCATTAATACTTTTAATACATTCATGCGCAAAATACATATGAAATTATTATTTATTTTTACACTAAAAGTTATGATAGTAATAAAATTTGGAATAAGTAACACATTTTAGGTTACTAACCGTTTTAGTTAGCAGTGTCAGTTTTGAACAAATCTTTATTTAACTATAAATAATTGTGTCTACGTTTGCCTATTTGATAAGTGTAACAATTCAAAATATCAACAGTTTAACAACTGTTGAAAGCAGAAAACAAAATACAGTTTTTAACACAATAGTACGGCAAAAACAAGTGCAATAAATGTTTCGTAAATATTTATTGTTTATTATATTTTAGAATGTCTCATATCCTCTAAACACAGGTAGTATTTCACAAGGATTTTCTTTGTAAAGGCTGTATATCAATTCCGATACTGATCCCAAAGGAATACCTAAGAAATACAGAATGAATTGCTTTCTTAGGAAGGATGAAACACATTTCGAGTAAAAAATACGCAAACGACTATCCTGAGTAATTTATTCCTCTACCCCATGTGCATATATGTTTTACTCTTTTCAGTGTATATTATTTACTATTCAATCTATAGTAAATAAACAAAAGAATTATTTATTAAGTAACCAGACATTTTAGATATTAAGATCAATTCTTTGAAAAAATACTTTAGATTGCTAAAACCATTATTATGTACCGTACACAGGTTCGTTATAGTAAAGTTATAACTTAAAATTGTTTTTAATTAATGTTCTTAAATATTTCACAATTTTTTAAAGTAATAATCAATTTCAGTAATTTATAAAAAAGACCAGTTTTATATTATCGTTGAATTAGAAAATTGAAACACTTTTTAAAGACTAATCTCCTTTCACTAAAGTCCGATTCAACAGACGGCACTTTATGTGATCTTTATAATTTTTGCGTGAATCTATAATGATGAAAATATATATATATATATCACTTTAAACTATGCGCTCGCTGAATGTGAGAAACAATTTATTGCTAAATGTGTACAGAATGGGGTCGTGTGTAGGAGGGATGATGGAAAAAATTAAGCGTATTTTTTCACTCTTCGTCAATTGGAGCTGAAGTTAATTTTAATTTCAAATTCAATGTTTTATTAATTATTTTGAGCACCACAGGCTAAACTAGCAGTCATCCCAAAAGATTTAAATGGTGGATTCGGGAAGTAAATAATATTTGTAACTTCTAAAATTGGCTTACTGCACAAAGGAATTAAGATAATGTCAAGCAACACTATCAGAAAATAACTACAAGATGACATTCTGAAGAAGGTAACATACAATAGGCCGAATTTTTGTATGTGTTTATAAGAAAATATATATATAATAACTTTATGTGTATATTTACGACCACATACATATCCATTTATCATTAGATACCTAAAATATACTTTGCTTTCAAAAAGAATGATTTTTTAATTATATACATGAAATTGTACAATAAATGACATCAATATATTGTTACAGACAACAAAAGCACAGAGAAGTCAAAGGAGATAGAAAACAAGAAGATAAAAATGCCTTTCTGGAAAGGTAGCAATTGAATGTTTATGTGCCTAAAATTTCTTCAACCTAGTAACAAAAACACTATTATTATTTATTTTAATATATTTTTCACCTAATATGTTTTTAAAAGAAGAGATAAGAAACACTTTTGGGAAATATATATAATATATAATCAAAAATTTATATATTTTGTTAATAAACGACTTGCCATACGTTTTGGAATATTATTTTAAATCAATAGTTGTAGAGTTGTTTATAACAACTTAACAAATTTTAATTTATAATTTCAACCCTAAGAGTGGTCCCGAGTTATTCAGTTTTTCCAGAGTTAATTTTTTTATTTTCTAAATTACTCCAGAATTGATTTAAGACTGAAATTTTATGAAGCAATATTGTCAAATTAGGTTAATTCCGCAACGTTTTTATTTACAGATCCCGTAACGGGTTTTTCTGGGATTATAAATATGGCTTGTTTTATGTACTTAAGTAAAAATAATCAAATTTTGATTAAAAAAAACCGTTACAAGCTGATTAATTAATGATTCTGTTTGTTTTTAAAATTATTTACAAATTATTTTTACAAAAACTTTCAATTTTGTTTTTTTTTTAATTATAGTAGTTATTAGGAAACTTCACCTCATAACACAATTTCATGTAATTCAGTTTTTAATTTAATTTTAACAATTTATTCTTTTTTGTGCGAAAAAAATATTCACTGCCTTTTCAATACGTACAGACAAAACATTCAAGTATTGCTTGCTTTTTTTTAACTAATGGGAATTGTCTATTTGTATATCCTTAAAAATACAGATTACTCCACAATCACATTAATTTCAGCACACTCTGTTTACTGAATACTTTAGACAAAACCATACAAATATGTTGTGAACAGGTCTACTTAATAAGCTGAGTGATTCCCTGTTCAGAGAGGTTTTTCTATTATTAGAGGCTTATATTATGAGCTAGTCGCGTGTTTCGGGAGCATATCTCAAACTGCCGTCGTAAAGCGATAAAGAAAATCAATGGCACAAGGTAACAATTCATTCCACTAACAATACTAAATAGCCAAACTTTATTTGTGGGCGGGGATGGTAAAACGCATTACGGGGGAAAATTATTTTTAATTTGTTTTGTTATATTAATTTTTGTTGTTGTTCTTCAGATGTGAGCTAAAGGAAGCAGATGTCTTCCTGTGATGTCTCAATCAGCGTCAAAATTGTCACTCTATCGTCGTTTGGGTCTTACAATAGTGATAGGTGAGTTGTCCTGATCAATTTTTACAAACATGATGCTGTTCTTTCTATTAACAAAATATCGAATTTCCACTGGTTTCTCCGTTGTCCATTTAGTCAACAATTTTCTCCACTAAAAAAATTAATATTTTTTTATTCGCTCAAGTACGATTTTACCTAAGATGCTAGGAAGAATCGTTTTCAATCGCTTTCAGAATCGTTGGGAAAAGATGTTTTCATTTCTCCTGGTACCATTAGCAGCTTGGTCTTTCAATTTTCTGGTCCGGTATGATGTGTGTAATTTATAAAAATAGGGTTAGTTTATATATTCTAATTTTTGTATAATTTCCAATACAAAGACTAATAACCTAACTTGACCTAACCATTACCTTTCGTAACCTAACATAAACATAACCAAACCTAATTTAACCAATTATTTAATAACCTAACCTAAATCACCAAAGAGTAAATACGTTCACTCAATACCTCTTTCCAAAACCGTTTTAGTTGAATTGTTTCTGTCAACAAAATAAAATATTCATTAACGCCAAAAGTTATAAAACTAATTTTCAGAGGGATAAAAATGAAAATAAAAAAAATAATAAATTCATAATGTCAATAATAGTGTTACTATTGTAGTCATTGTAGCATTACTAACGAAAGAACTTACCGAAACGAATATTAAATAAAAGTAACTTAACTAATCAAATTTTAACTTCATAAACTATTTAATTAAATTATTCTTTAGCGTCTTAATACATTCACCGCTTACTGTCTTGTGAATTTTACTGTCTTGTTGAATTGTTACTGTCTTGTGAATTTTACTGTCTTGTTGAATTGTTACTGTCTTGTTGAATTGTTACTGTCTTGTTGAATTGTTACTGTTTTGTTGAATTGTTACTGTCTTGTTGAATTGTTACTGTCTTGTTGAATTGTTACTGTCTTGTTGAATTGTTACTGTCTTGTTGAATTGTTACTGTCTTGTCGAGTTCTGTTGCGATAATCTGACTTTATAAATGCGTCTGTTATAAGGTGACCTTTTAGCGTCGGAAAATTACTACAACGGGTAGTTTTGTAAAGGTTTGAGGTTAAAATGTGAAAACAAAAGCGGTTTTTAAGATAACTTTAATTTTTAGCGAATTATTAGAACATGAGCCAATAAAGTCCATCATATTATACTCAGACCTGACATTTTGACTATACATGATTTAATGAGAGCGATAGAGGATTGTATTATTTTTTTCAAGACCATATGATGGTAGTCATTTTTAAATCTTGAACAAATCTTGGCTATTTTTAAACATACAGTTTTTGTAAACGACGTTTAAGGCTCATTATCGAATTTCTAAGTTTGATTTTTTTATTATATAATAATAATTATTATTATTGCACATTTTAACAACGATTATGATCAGAACTTTAAGAAAGTAGTCGATTATTATAAATGATTACATTTTAGAAAACAATTCAAATACCAGCATTATTAAAACAGATAATTAAAAAAGATGTTTAAAGTTAAATCTTTTCTTTTATTGCAGCTGAGAGTTTCAAATTAAAGTTAGAACACTAAATCTTAATTAACTCGCTTTTATTTATACATAAAATATATATTTAATTGACTTCATTCAATAAGTTTATTTAATCTTTTATTTTGCTATATCGTGTGTAAATAATACACACACTTTCTTACAATAAATTATTTTCACAAATAACTACTTCAACAAAAAGGAAACATAAAAAAGATCTATCGGCTTATCAAATGTTACTTTAATTTTGGTTACAAATGAATTTATCGTCAGCGAAAAAATATTAATCAAATAATTTACGGTTTGTGTGTAAAGTAAGCAAACCAACAGACGGAGGTCAGGGTTTAGCTTTTCACTATTTAATACAAAACCTTAAACGTAATTCAAACGCAATTTAACAAATATGATTCTATATATATATATATATATATATATATATATATATATATATATATATATATATATAGGTCTATATATATTCATCGTTATGTGTATTTATACGGAACATTGAGTGCGTAAGTGTTGAGAAAAACTTACGCTTTTAAAAGAAGAAATAAGGAACAATTTGAGGAAGTATATGTAAAAAAAAATTTTAAATTTATTATCGTAAACATTTATATTAATTATTAAGAAATGATACATAATATATATTAATAATATATATATATATATATATATATATATATATATATATATATTATATATATATATATATATATATATATATATATATATATATATATATATATAAGCTCAAAAATATTTAGAAGTGCTCATATTTCAGTGCAACGTTCGGTACTCACTTTAATATTTCCAGACTGGTTTTTACTTCGAATAGCTCATTTTACACGTGGAAATTTGAAAATAAATATTTTAATTTCTACAGTAATTACAACGAAATAATTTATTATTATTGTGAATAAGCTGAAACACTAACGTTAATATTTCACAGGTGTAATAATTAGTATTTGTAATAATAACTTTCTATTAAACTTTAAATGATGCGAGGCATTATTAAAGAAGTAATCAAATGGAAAAACGTTTGTTAGAGTCTCCTAGAGTCAAAGTTATTTGGAGGAATTCCAATTTATACAGCGCTCAATTGCAGAGAAGCCTAAAATGAAAAGACGCGTTATGTATGTAAATATTATGTATGTGAATCTGTGAGAACTAATCCTACACACTAAAATCACCTAAAGCAGTGATATCTGAGCTTATAATTTTAATAATATTAAATAACAGTATGAGTTATGAAATTGAGAAAAACTTACGCTTTTAAAAGAAGAAAAAAGGAACAATATGAGGACGTATATGTCAAAATAATTTTAAATTTATCATCATAAACCAAAATACTAGTTATTAATAAATGATTCTCAAACATTTTTAAATACTACTGATTAATTGAACCAACTGTTTCAGGTTACCTTGCCGGTAAACTTAATGAACTTAAATTAATTATTATTTTTACCCATAAAGCTGTTACAACTTATTAACTTATTCCAGAGTTTATCAAAATTATTGATTTAAGATCAAAATTTTACGAACCAATATTGTCAAATTAGATTAATTCTGCAAAATTTTTATTGATAGCTCTAAAACGGGTTTTTCGAGGATAAGCAATCTATTTGTTTCATATAATTACTCTTATGTAATCAAAATTCAATTCAAAAAAATGTTTCTGTTATGCTTAACAAAAGCGTTATGTATATATCACAAACATTACGTAAGTGAATCTTTGAGCATAAATTCTGCACACTAAAATAGTGAAAATAAGTGATTTTTCACTTGTAATTTTATTGCTAAATTAATATAAGTATCGTTTATGATAAAATAGATATTTTACTTACTATTTTACTATAAAATTAAAAAAAGTAATTTCGTTTAAGTAGTTAGCGAGTGGAGTACAAATTTGTTAAGCTAGTATTTTACTAATCTATGAAAGAATACTTTAATAGTTGACGTTTAAAACAACTAGTTTTTTTTATACATTTTTATGAAACAAATCTCATTGAAGTTGTGTTACACAGCATGTTTTTTGGACAATCTACTTAGTTTATGTTTACAGTTTCCTGGATTGTGATTCTTTAAGCTAGGAAATTTATCCAGCTCTCCGCTATTCATTTCCGAAAGTGGAGCGTGATTAATTTGTTCATTACATCAAAGACCATTGTAGGCTACATTTTTTTTCAGTTAGGCACATATATTTTACCTTACTATTAATGTAGGTTTTGGATTCATTTTTTCTTGTAAAGAATTTACTTCTTTTGTAGAAAGCAAAATAATAACTAATCACCCGCAATAAATAACAAATTATCATTAACATAAATAAAAAAAATATATATATATATATATATATATATATATATATATAAGCCTTAATAACATTAAGAATTACAGACTAAACTAAAAATGCAAAACTTATAACGAAACAATTTAAGTAAAAAAAAGAATTGAAGTAACCCATTTGGCAGTGACAGTTTTGTTTTAACTATTATTATAAATGTTTATAAATATAAAGCAAGAATATGTTTACATGTCTTTTTTTATTTTTTTTTATTTTTTTTTTTTTGTGTTTAACGTCCGACTGTTGTGCACACTTGGACTAATGCATACGATATTTAATGTCTAAGTCTATCTCAATTATTGAACTAAACAGTAACCTTTGTTTGTTACTAGATACTATGCGTATATATATTTTCCACTACAAGATTTTTCCACACTAGACTATTATTATTTTTGTATTAGCAATTTACAGAAACCATTTGTTTTATTCTTGGAAAATGTTTTATTTGCATAAATTTGTGGCACTGAGTACAGATTCGTATTCTAAAAAAGTAATTCTACATTCTAGCAAACGTCAAAACTGCTAGAAGTAATAATAGAAGGCTCAAATACAACCACTACTTAATATCTTTAAAACAATTCTACTTTAAAGATAAAATAGCCAAAGTTCTGATCATAGATAAGCACAGTGTTTTTTTAGTTATATATTATTACGTTACCATTACCATCATTCGTAAGGGAACACTTTTGAAAATATAACACAGAATTTCAATTATTTTACAAAGTGTGAAACGTTAGCAATTATATACTCTTTTGAAATATTTGTAATATCAAACTTTATGTTACGCTTTATTTGCTGAACAGTTTTCCTGCAATATTTACATTAACAAAACTGATTCTTTAAATAAAAAAATATTATTTTGATTTTAATTTAACCTATATTCGCTATGATCTGTCTTAAAAGTCAGGTTTTCGATTCGAACTCCCATTCATCTATATTCACAGTTATAATCATAATTAAATAATAATTAATAAATGAAATTAAAAAAATATATACAGTTCAATTAAAATTTATTGATTTGTAACCTAGAAAAGTTCTCCTCGCACAAACTCGCAATTAAAAATTGTATAGCTCGTATTAGCTTCTACTGCAACTCAGCCTACTTGTGGTTATTTAAACTGAAATATCATTAATATTCTTGAATTAAAATTCCATTCCATATTAGATATTTCTTCTTAGGCCCCAATCTTAATTACTCAAATATGATATTTGTTGGTTATCTTACAAATCTTGTAGACTCTAGAAAGCACATTTCTGCCTTCTATGTTTCACTTCTCTTTACATTAATAATAGTTTCACTGATTTATCTATGGCCTATACTTAACCTATTTTCTAATATTTTACATTTTAAACAAAACAAACAAATAACACTCCATAACTCTAAATTTAAAATTTTAACGAGTTCGAATTTAAAAATCATTAAATATAGAATTGTAATGATTGTGAAAAATTTTAAATAAAAGAGCGAATCTGCTATAGTATTTTTAAAAAATCAATTGTGACTTCTTCGGATGTTTATTAAGTTTCGTATTGAAAAGTTTTTAAATAATGTTTTGCAGAATGCGCGTACAATTATAGCAAAATCATAAAGTGAAACAAAAGTTGAAATAAATAATTAATTTGTAGTTTGTAAAGTACAAATGAATAAATAAATAATGCTGTGATGGAGGGATAACAACAGGGCTGTGCAGTTGGAGATTACAGTAGATAACCAAAGCAGGCAATATTTCCACTCCGTTAGGCCGGCGCAGTAATTGACTGCAATGGACATTGTAATTAAATGACGGCAGCCCTAAACCGTCATAACAGGCCGATTGTTTGACCACACAGGAAATTGTTTTCACTGTTCAATTTTTAATTTTTCATCTTAGCGCCAAAGTATAAACGTGCTTTGAATAAAATTCTAAACGTTTATGTTAAATCCTTAAGAATAATGTATGAACCACATATGAATAGTTCGTTGACATAATTACAGAACCTATACAACAGAACTCATTTGAGTAGAGTTGCAAGTCTAAAGCGCTAAGAAAGAGCAAACATATGGTGCCAAAATATTGCAAAAACTTTCTCAAGTTAAATAACGTTATTTTTAAAATAAAGCGCTTTACCATAAAATAAATGTGCTTGTTGTTGCGGTTTTGAACCAAAATTACACCGGTTCGTTAAATATTAAATTTTGCTCGCTTATGAGAACTTATAACTCATTTCAGTGAAGTATATTTGAATTAAAGAAATTTACGTCTTGGAAAAAATCAGAAAAAATTATACTAAGGCGAATTTGATTTTTACAAACTTGTCGAAAGCAAATGCACTAAATTTTATTAGGAAGTAGTAATAAATTTGTTTTGATAAATTACATAATGACTTTACTTAAAAAACGTTGTTACAAAATTGTTCTAGACGTCTTTCAAGAAATCCGTTTTCTGAATTTTCAAAAGTTTTTTGTAAACAAAATGAATTTAAAAACGACCTTTCGCAACACTTGAAATTAATCCTAACGTTATTGAATTTCCTCGATTGAAGTCAAACAAACACTAACCCATAGTGCATAAATAAATATTGAATCAAATCGTTATATTCAATTAGAATATTAAACTTAAAATATTTATTTATTTAATAAATTGATATAAGTTTAGGTGAAAAACCAACAAAAAATCTTTTAATCTACTTTTTCACAAAAAATCTCTTTTCAAAATTTTGACAGCTTTTTTAAGCATCAGATGTTTTTTTTTTGATTATTGTAAAAAAAGGTGAAACACTGTCATAGTTTAAAGGAATTATTTTTTTGTTTATTTTTATTACTTTGTAATATAACACGTTAATTACAGTTTAAAGTGGTGTTGTTTTATTTTGTAGAATTGCTTCACTACTTGTGTTCACAATAATTATATTATATCGTTAAATTAAATTATAAAATGACGCCTAAGAATAAACAAAAAATACATCTTAAATTTTATAAGGGCTCAAGCTCACGTTCTTAAACGGTTATATTTACAAACATTACACTAACAACAAAAATATTTTAAGAATACTATAAATTATAGAATATTCTGTTATAAATTTTCATTTACAGCTATATTGTAAAATGTGACGATTGTAAATTTATAATTTCATATATTTTAGTCACTGAAAATTAAGGTATGTTCGAGTTTTAAAGTTTTCTGCAAAAGTTTTGAAGATTCTGATATCACCGTGATAGCCTAAATAAATTTGATACGCTGTTTATTGTAAACACGTTATCTTGGGTAAACTTAAATGTAAACTGACAATTAAATTTAGCTTTAAACATTAAATACTTTTGTACCTTTGTTCAAGCGCCTGTCTGTCAATATGCTAATTGCTAACGACCCACTAGTGTTTAAAAAATGAGTCTAAGGTTTCAAAAATATGATGAATCTGTAATATTTTTAAATGTCTAAATTCGAATATAGAAAACATGTAATGGTTTTACAGTATTATAATTTTTAAGTAATTATAGATACAGTGTAGACAATAACGTTTGCGAAAATATCGTGATTAAAAGCAGAAAATTGCAGATTAATTTAAATATGTTGAGTTTAAAATAAAGAAAAATAGCAAGAAGGCGCAAGGCGCAAACGTTTGAAAAACATATGATACAATTTTGACTTTAAAATCACAACTATTCAATGACGTTACTAATATTTAATGTAATGTCAAAGTAACCTTAGCAAATGTCTTTTCTTTGTGACGTCCTTTACAGAAAATTAAATCCAATAATTCTCTTAATTAGTCTTTGATAATATGTGATATAAGGTTTTTTTTATTTTACCATTATCGAGGTGGCAAGGCACCGCTTAATCAGTTGAGTCTTGTAGTTCAACTGCCGTAAGCTTCAACATGTCCTTTAACGTGGATCTCATTAGTCTAACAGGCACAAAGTATAAATATTTAAAAAAAAAATTAATTGAAAGAGTTTAATATTATTGAAATAGTACACAAAATTTTAAAACTTAAAATAATAAAAATCAATAAAATTCTTTTTTTTAAATTACAATTTTTTAAATATATAAATTAAAATTCTGGTAACTTCTCTTTTTACCGACGACCAGTAGTCTCTGTTTCAACTCCAGTAGTCATTGTCAAGTTGTCATGTACTAAGTTTTATGTATAACAATTATCAAATAACAATAATTCACAATAAACTTTTCAAAGTTTTTAAAGTTCCACCATTTTAGGACACACTCATTTCCGGACGCGGTCAAGCGTAAAACAGACAATTTAATAAAAGATTTTAAAACCACAAGCATCGATACAAATAGAAATCACGAATATAATAAAATAATTATTTGAAAATTGGAGGCTACAACTAAGCCGATGACATATAAATTAAGTTGTACAAATTAAAAACACTGTGTAAAATAAGCCTCCACATTGTTTTAAAACTTTGTTTTTATTTTATTGACCTCAGTAATATAATTATATAGGTTATATTTAATTTATTTTTGCTTTTTATTTCAAAACAAAAGAGATATGTGTTTTCTTTTTATATTTTAAAATGTGATTTACGTTGTGCTAGTGACATTATTATTTATATTACATTCTGAATATTTATAGAATATCGACATTTGCCTCATGAGGAGTGGCGCATCTGTTATATCAGCTGGTGCAAACATATTCTAACATTCGACGAAAATACGAGAACACAACAAAAAGAACATCTGTGGTTTAATGTAACCAAGCTGCTGTTGTCAGGAAACATATGTTTGGTTCCAAAGCTTAAATAATATTGGAATAATCGTGGTGTAATAATATTGTAATGCAAGGCAGATAATGCCAAACTAAATAAATGTTACTAAGAATGCAAAAAAATCTCATAAATCAGACAAGAACCTGTAAAATCAATTCGATTTATCACAATCGGTTAATCAGGTTTTATTAAACTTTTGTCCATATTCGAATATTTATAACTCAGTTACTGTAAATGTGAAAGACAAAAAAATCGACAAAAACGATGACGGTAAAGATTAATCATTATTTTTTCTATTTATTTTTTTTATTTCAAATTTAATACGTTCACTATAAATGGTTAAATTTGAGAATGTTTGTGCATTTTTAACATTATTTTTTTAGGTTGTTATTCTTTACCTTGCAGTACAAGAACGTCCCAATTAGTGTAATATTTCTGATAATTTGAAACCAAATATATGGTTCCTGCAAGTAGTAGTTAGGTTATATTAAACCTCAGATCTTAATTTGTTGTTGTATATTTTCGAAACTTATATTCCTAAATTTTCACCAAAACATGATTACCAGAATTTAAGATTATAAATGTTTTCATTGTTTTCGAATTTTTTCGCTAACCCATAGACACATATATTCTTGGAGGTGTTTATGGAATACAAAGTTTCATCAAATTGGTGTAGCTAATTTTAATGAAATTAAAATTTATTTTATTTAAAAAAATCCCTAACACTGTTTTTGAAATCTTGAAAGTGGTTTCAAAATGTGGGCAAAGCTATATGGGGAAATATTTGCAAATACTTATAAAATTTCATCGAAATCTTTAAATTACTTCCGTTCTTAGCCAATTTTCAAAACGCTAACACAAATGGACAGTAATTCTAGTTAATCAAATTTTTTGAATCCAGGGGCTTTAAAACGGACAAACCCTTAAAAATCTCTAGCTCAATTTTTTTCATGTATAAAAAACCTTCTTTGTACTTCTTATTGTGAAAAATTAATAGTTATATTAAATGAATTATATTTCATGTAAATTATTTCACTGTATAATAATTAATTTTTGGGAGAATAAATTTTTACGGCCATCATCTTAGAATGAACTCCAATAGATTGACAAAACAGGTGTTTGATTTTTTCCATAATCGTAAAACAAAACCGAACTGGTTTAAAGAAATGGAAAAAGACCTAATAGAATTAAAAGTTACAGAAAATTCACTGCTTGACCAAACTGCTAAGATAAGTACCAAGGACGAAAGAATAAGATTCCAAGATAAAACAAAAATAAGACCTAAACCTATCATTTCGGAAGAGGAGAGGAAAAGAAGATCAGAAAGAATGAAGAACTACTGGGAACAAAGAAAAGTACAGCGCGCAAGAAATGATTGATTCAGCGTACCCCAAAGAGGGTGAAACGAAAAGAAGAAGAAGAAGAATTAATTTTTGATTTTACAAAATTTATTGAATTTATTATTTACTCTTAATAAAGTATGTGTTTTAAACACTTAAAGAGCCACAAACAAAGCAAGACTTGAATTATACTTAAAGAAAGCTCCTTAAACACATAGTTGTAATGTTAAAGGTTACGTAATATTTTAAAATTCTGTAACAACCGATTTGTGTTAAACTAATTTAAAAAAATAGATAAAAATATTAGGAAAAATATTGAATAGATTACAATAAAGATATTTAAATATAAAAATAAAATGGTCAAGTGAAAATTATATTTAGCCCAATGTATAATCATTGTATTTACAAAGTGTACTATTTAGATAAGGTGAAATATTTAAGAAACTTTAAATTACGAGTACTTACTGAATGAAGTACATTGAAAGATTGGTGATAGTGAAAAAATCAATTATAAAAGGTAGATCGAAATATATGCTCTCAAATCTACTGATAAAAATACGTTTTTACAAATAATAACTTTTTGTGTACGAGTCTAGGCATATGTTACAGAAACTAAGGGAATAAATTGTAAAATTGACAGTGTTTTATATCTCAAAGTAAATTTTTGTTAATTGTTTTTCAACTATTCTTTTGAAGCAAAAAAATTGGATAATCACAAATTTAATAATTTAAATTTAAAGTTAGAAGTAACTTTTCCAAAATAACCAGTTATCTTTACAAAGTGGGAAACCACTAACGTTCTTTAAGATCAGGCAGTCAACATTTTTGTTATAAGTGAAATGTTGATTTGTGTCGGTTTAATGAATTTGAAAAAAGACGAGTTCACTCTTGATAGCCATACAGGTTTTACAATTTTATAATATCTTGAAAAAATATCATGAACTGTATGTTCATTTTATAGACAAAAATACTTGTTCAAAACACATTATCTAACAAAATTACTTAAAAGCATTTCAAAATTAGCACTAATGGATGCAAAAAACGTATTTGTTTTTGTTTGCAGGAAAAAATCGTTATTTTTTCAAAAATAATAATCAGTATACTTAAATAATTGAATTCAATTTTAATTGAATAAAAACCTTTGAAATAATATTCTAAAACAGTAAAGTACTTATTTCATTTTTCTTAAAATAATATTCCTTAATTTTGCTTTCGTATATAATATGTTTGTTTTTCTCAAAGAATTACTGCCAAGAAGTCTTAAAATATCTGTCTTGTTTCTGAAACCCAATTGAAGGAAGAGAATAAATTTTCACTGCTAACTCGATTAAAAGGCTTTCTCTTTACAACCTCTCCACTCCCCTCTCCAGGGTTTATTTGCTCGGTATTGCCTTTCTTAGACAAGGCCAATTTATATTACGTCCACTTCTTACTTCAAAGCAAAATAAAGAAAATGAAAAAAATGGTTTGTCTGTGACGACATTCTACTGAAAACGAATTGTTTATTAAAATAAGAAAAGAAGTTTGTTCGACGAAATTAAATAAATATTAATTAAAAAATCTAAGTATTTTCCTAAACAAAAATTTGAACATTAATCAGAAGACGTTAATCTTAGGTCAATATTGAAAAATTTCACAAAACACATGGGCATCAAAAAATAACTTACACATATTAAAAAGTGATTCATTTAGCAAAAGTACAATTAGGTAGTACAACTGAAGTAAGTCATTTCAAGTACTGCTATCTGATAAAACAATACGTAAACTGTTGAAAAACACAAAAAAGTTTCTTAAACATACAAGAAAATTTGGATTTGGGCAACGGATTTTTGCTCTACGAAAATAAAATCTGTCTTTCTCCAAATATTGTTAAGAATATCTGGAATAATATTTCTAATGAGGTTTCTGACTTTCGGAGCATACACTTTTTTTAAATACCCTTAGGAAAACGTTCAGTGGATTGAAATTTGGAGTATTTGGCGGTAGTTGTATCGGCACTGTTACGGTAGTTGTATCCCCGCTCTCCCTCTTCCTCTCTCCTTCTATCTCCCTCTCTCTTCCATTTACCCCCTCTCTCTCCCTTCCCCTCTCTCTATCTCTCTCCCACTCTCTCCCTCTCTCTTCCTTCCCCTCCCTCTCTCCCTTTCTCACTTTCTCTCTTCTCTCTTCCCTCTCTCCTTCTCTCTCTCTCGCTTTCTCTCTCTCTCTCTCTCTCTCTCTCTCTCTCTCTCTCTCTTCTTTAACAACTTCTTCTCTCCAACTAACTCTCCGTCTTTTTCTTTTATGCGACCACTTGGTTTCCATTTTTGAATCTGTCGTCTACAATTGTATGCTTCTTTCAATTCCTAGATTCCATTTTCTGTCGTTCTATAGATGTTGTTTCAATTCTCTCTCTCCCTCCCTCCCTCTCTCCCTCCCTTTCCCTCTTCCCTCTCTCTCTCGCTTTCTATCTCTCCATTTCCCTCTCTCCCTCTCTCTCCAGCTCTCTTTCCCTCTATCCCTGGTCTCCCTCTTCCTCTCTCCTTCTATCTCCCTCTCTCTTCCATTTACCCCCTCTCTCCCTTCCCCTCTCTCTATCTCTCTCCCACTCTCTCCCTCTCTCTCCCTTCCCCTCCCTCTCTCCCTTTCTCACTTTCTCTCTTCTCTCTTCCCTCTCTCCTCTCTCTCTCTCTCGCTTCTCTCTCTCTCTCTCTCTCTCTCTCTCTCTCTCTCTCTCTCTCTCTCTTCTTTAACAACTTCTTCTCTCCAACTAACTCTCCGTCTTTTTCTTTTATGCGACCACTTGGTTTCCATTTTTGAATCTGTCGTCTACAATTGTATGCTTTTAGGGATCAGGCATTTGGTGGAGAGCTGATAGGCTAAATGTTACGGTTAATTATCTTTTTATTTTCTTTGGAAATTCTTTTATTGTTGTGATTATTAAAATATATTGTATGTAACGTTTGGAATTTATAATTACAAATTTCGACTAATCATTATCATTATTTCAGAATTAATATAGCAAAATATATAGCAAAATATATGTATTTACAAAATCAGCTGTTTTGTGAATACGATTATTTGTTTTCAATATTACTATTTCTCTAGTAAAACCATATTTATATAATGACATTAACATCAGCTGATCGAATGGATAGTAGGTTTTCAGATAAAGTTTCACTGAACTTATTTATTCTGCTTACTTTTAACCTATAAGTACGAATTCCTCCCTTTATTGGCGCGTTTCAAATTCCATCCTCTACCGCTTTCCTTTGTTCCGGCCATTAGTGTTTAATGCAGGTTTCACAAACTTAATTAAATTAATAATCACGGAAAGTAGATGTCTCGCTAATGTGATAAAAGCTAATTTCAAAAACGTATAAATCTAATTTTATTTTTATTTATCTTACCATTTTTTTGTATAACTACTTCCACCATCATAATCAGTCTTAAATATACATATATTAGCATTGAACTTTAAAATCGCATTGAAAATACGAAAATGAATCCTGACCGCCAGTTATTTTAATTTTCTAAATTTTAATGGATTTTAAAAATTATAAATGTTAATTTATGCAGTTTTGAACGTTTATTACGATGTTATATTTTTTTATGGTGGTGAGTTTTCAGATTTTGAAAAAAATAGAAACTTAGGAGTAATGACTTATAAATAACCGCCATTTTGAAACTGTTGATCAAAATTTCCTTGTTAACGAACTGAACCAAGATATTACATAATCGATTTTGTGCTTAAATTATATATATATATATATATATATATATATATATATATATATATGTGTGTGTGTGTGTGTGTGTGTGTGTGTGTACATAATTTTTCTAATGTGTAATCGCTAATAACAAAGATCTATTAGACTGAGAAGAAATTATTGTTTTTAATTTTAAATATAATACATATTTTCTGTCATTGTCCTTGTAATAATTTTCAGGTAAATTGTTCTAGAAATTAAAGAAACATTCACTACTCACTGTCAAACTGAAGCAAAACATTTTGATTATGCTTTTGGTACTATACCAAGTATAAAGCAGGAATAGTTATCGTAAATGTTTTTAGATAGCCCTGGTATATATTAGTTTTTACGTCTTCTGCTACAAAAAAATATTACTTAATTAGATGTTTGTTAATCTATGTATGAATACATCATTAGTGGACTAAAACAATTGAGAGGTATCAATGAATTTTGCCATGAAATATGGTGTTTTTACACATTTTTTTAAAAAAAGTTAGCATTTTAAAACAGTTCTTTTTTTTAAAAAAAAGTTAATATTTTACTATTTTCAAAAAAAAATTGAAGTTAAACTTAAAGATTACTATTTGGTGTTAAAGAGCAACTATTTCAGTTTTAAGATATATTTTTTGCTTTTTAACATCAAACTAATACGTTTAAAGAATAGGATGAACACAATAATGAAAGAAAAGTTACAGGAAGAGAATCTTACCTCGCAATTTTTAACGGAAGTTGCTTGAAGCGCATGTTGTACAAGTAACATTTTTATAACATAATTTAATATTATGCATGGAAATGAAGTACGGATTTAAACTTTTCCTGTTTTTAAAACTTTTGTTAGAAAAATATATTCGGGAACTACTACATATATTTCTACACTTAACATGTTATTTTAGTTAGGTTATCTAGACTAGAATAACATTCTATGCATGGAAACGATTTTCCTGCTTTTCGAACATGTGAATCTATCAGTATGAAACAAAAATAAAAAATATACATCTATACAAAAATGTAACTGTCAAATAATTAACAATTTTTATTAGAAATTAAAAAAATAAATTAGAAAATCCCCCTCTAAAAATTTTAATACAAAATTTAAAAATTTGTGATTAAAACATCTAATTAAATTCTTTGGTCGATGCGACATCAGGAACCTGTATATGTATTGGTTTGATATTTTGAATCCAAGAAGCTATTATTAAATCCGAATATTTTAAAAACTTTTTTTGATTGAACGTAAGTTTTAAAAGGTATCACAAAATGTTTATACATTTATATTATTTTCATATTAATATTGTTTAAGCGTTAAACATATCAATTTCAATTTTGTAAAATTAAAACGATTTGAAAATGTTTAAAATAAACAAAATGTTCTAATGATAACTCAGATTTTATTTTATTTTTTAAAATTGAACTATACAAATGACACAATTACGTAAATATTCATTTGTTAATCAAACCTCGAGAACCGTTTATTGAAACATAAATTATTTCGTTTATATTAAATTTTTAACAACGAAAATTAATTGCTTCAGAGGTACACCCTAGAAGAAGGTATAGTACAATCCCAAGCACTGCGAGTTACAGTAGGTCAGTTGCCTATTGTGCAACTAAACCTCTTAAACTTTCTAGTTCAGCACATTGGTGCTATTAATAAGTTCCAACAAACCACTAACTAGTTCACTTTGCTGAAGATCCTTAGGGCCCTGGAAACTAAAATCCTGTAGCCTCCTACTAGCTAGATTCACAATCATGAATTGTGTGACCTGCAGTTTCCTCCTCCTTCCTGCACAACCTACACATGGTTTCTCCATGGTACCCTGTCATGTGCACACGCAGACCACAATGCCCTTTAATGAGCCCCATGATCTTCCTGAGTTGTTCCTACCCAGGATATCTGCCGCTCCTTTAAGCCCTCCAAAGGAAACTTTGTTTAAGAAACCTGGTGTTGATTAGTAATCCACCTATTACTAACAGACCTGACCAACGACGGAGAATTCCCTAAGAATCAAAAAACATCTTGACATTAAAGGGTCATGTGCAGTTTGACCATCTGATCAATCCCCATCATCAGAATTTGGTCACTGATCTTCTCTGTGATTCTAGCATGCCCAAAAGTTAAGGATAGCCAGAAGCCAGACACCATGCATACTTCAGAGATATGTAAACATTTCTTTTTTTGCTATTATTAAGCGTTTACTTGTAAAATTTCAAAAATTTGTATTGTAATAACTCATTTATTTCATGAACTTTTAAAAAACTGTTTCTTGTAATAAAAACTTTAATCCTTGTAAAGTAATTTTACTTTACTGAAATGTTGGATATACATAATACCATTGAATATTAACGTATTATAAGTGCAGCCAACATTATAAAAAGCATGTTTGATATCAGCGGCTAAAGTCCAAGTAATTGAACTATCTGCCGCTAGGAAAACTGCAAGCTGCAAGGACAATAAGGAGACATTTAAGAAGATAGTACCATTATCTGTTTAAATTGAACATTCACCGCAAATGTCAACAGTAATCAACACACACACACACACACACACACACACCTCTCATAACTGTCACCTCGTAGTACGTTTACATTAAATATTAATACCGACCATTAGAAATTAGGAGCATTACAACTTTATTTTACACTTTTGTAAAATATTATTTTACCATCTTAATCACATTTAAAACCTACTCAAATAAGTAAGTTTAATTTTAAAAACTCGTCGAATTACTAAATTAAATTCACATCTGTGAGTTTATTTTTGTACATTTCAATGTAATTTGAAAATCTAAAATACTAATAAGGAATATATGCATATTTTAATGCTGATCATGATGAAATCAAAATTTCAAAAAAGGATTAGGTAAAACAACACTTTTTTTGGAAATTTGCTTCTATCACATCATGAACACTTGCTTGCCGCGAACGGCGATGATAACCTTAACGGTTTTTCGCCGGGAAAAAAAATGCTTGCCGCGAATTTTATTCATCATTCCATTATCACATATTGAAAAACAACTTAACGTTGAGAAGACCGAAAAGAGAAAACCGGTATTTTAATAAATTTTTGTAATATTAAAGCAGTAAAATTCTGAAATAATTAATGTCAGAATCCACAATGAATTAACGTAAAACAATTTCGAAAGTTTAGGCTTTATATAAAGTCATTTAAAAATTCTAATTTATTACCTGAAACGTGCCCCTTAATCCGTCTACATAAATCTTTAACAATCTGTTTGATTAATCTTTCTAATTAAATGGCTTTACGATGTCAAGTTTAAGTCAAATCTAAATTTAAAGTATTTAAAGACAATTTTTATTTTGTTATTAAGAAATGAATTAAATTAGGGCAAACAACTGTTTGACTAACTTCAAAAAGTTAGTAATTAATTTTGTATACGAGGTGTGTTCAGAATGTAACGAGAATTTTTAAATTTCGCGGGCTTGGAGAATCCGATTGTCAAACATTTTTTTATTATTTTGGTATACATGCCCTTTAAGTATGATAAAACTTTCAGCTGTTTTCATTGTTGACTTTGTCTGTGAGAGCCACAAAGGTTAGACGTGTTTTTATGAGCTCGGCGATTTTCGTTTGTTAATAGAAATGGATCAAAGAATTTGTATAACATTTTGCGTAAAAAATGGAATAAAGTGTAACAAAGTGTGTGAAATGTTAACAAAGGCCTATGGTGAGTCTGCTATGAGTAAATAGCCTAAAGAGTTTACGAATGGTATAAGTGTTTCCAAGAAGGCCGTGAAGACCTTGGAACATGTCATGACATTGTTTCCAATGTTTTGTGTACGAAACGCGTGCAGCAAAATTCGTTCCAAAATTGTTAAATTTTGAAAAACAGCGACGAATGGAAGTTGCTCAGGAGTCACTAAATGAAGTCAACGACGATGCAGAATTACTGAAACGTATTATAACTGGTGACGAAACATGGGTTTACGGATATGACGTCGAAACTAAGGCTCAATCATCCCAGTAGAGGCTCGCCAAGACCGAAAAAGGCTCGACAGGTGCGGTCGAACGTGAAGGTTATGCTCATTGTGTTCTTCGATATTAATGGCGTAGTGCATCA
This sequence comes from Callitettix versicolor, assembly GCA_022606455.1. Classification (NCBI taxonomy): domain Eukaryota; kingdom Metazoa; phylum Arthropoda; class Insecta; order Hemiptera; family Cercopidae; genus Callitettix; species Callitettix versicolor. The sequence goes on from CM040191.1 coordinate 44,509,121, forward strand.
TGAATTCCTGCCACCAAGTGAAACGGACAATAAGGAGTACTACCTACAAGTTCAACGCTGTTTGCATGAAGCAATCCGAAAAAAACGCCCGGATCTGTGGAGAAACAATTCATGGCTTTTGCACCACGATAATGCACCAGCTCACACTTCATTGATTGTTCGTGAATTCTTGACCAAAAACAGTTGTGTAACGATGCTCCAGCCTACATATTCGCCAGACATGACTCCGTGTGACTTTTTCCTATTTCCAAAAATAAAGAGAACCTTAAAGGGCCGTCGGTTTACAGCCGTAGATGGCATTAAAATCTCATCGCTGAAAGAACTAAAGGCTATCTCAAAGATCGAGTTTAAGAAGTGTTGCGAGGATTGGAAGAAGCGCTGGCACAAGTGAATAATCTCCAATGGGGACTATTTTGAAGGTGACAACATCAATGTAGAAGAATAAATAAATATTTTTTTTTCAAAAAATTAAAATTCTCGTTACTTTCTGAGCACACCTTGTACTTTACGTGTCTGATAATCGGATTTCACATATCATAATCAGCGTGAACGTCTTTATTGTCTTAAAATACGAACACTGTAATTGTAATTGTAATTTCAATGGAATTTTATTACTTGAAGTATTAATATTACAAAATTTTAACTTTGAATAAGATTTAATTTTACTTTTGAAAACAAAAATTAGAAAAAAATGTAAGTAAATTTAAAATTATATTAAAAAAATGTAAAAGTTTTAAAACACTTGCGTTACCGCCATTTGAAACTGTACGGATTTTTTTTTTGAGAACGAATTTGTTCAATCGATAGGAACAGATGTTCAAATGAAAATATATTTTATTTAAGAAACTTTTTTAAAGATAAGGAGCTAACATGTATTCGAAGCTTTTAATTTCAAACTTATTTCTTGGTCTTATTATTATAGCTTCTTTTCCAAAAAAAACTTTCTAATGCATTTATTTATACAGTGATGAAATCGGGTAATATGTAAAACCAAAATATATATATATATATGTTTTATTTATTAAAAACTTATACATATTCGAATTTTTAGAATTTTATTTCATAGAAAAACAGATTTCTTACCACTTGCTAGGAAGAATGTTCCTAAAAGCAAGAAGTTTTTTCGGAATATTTTATGTCTCTTGTAAATCTTTCCTAACTCTGTCAATATCTAGGATCTGTTTAAATATTACTGAATTGTTTGTGTAGGTTAGCCTCATTTTCATACTTAATCAATCCTGGACGTCCTGCACTGTAAAGTTGTGAATAATTTTCTGTCAAGTTTAGCTGAATGCGCAAAACGTAAACCTTGTTTGCAGTACATTTTCTGAACAATCCGATCAAACTATTTTAAACATCTGCTCATCTAACTAAGACACTATTTATGTCTGTTTAACACGAACAAGTTGTGTTTTAAAAGTAACCAATTGATTGCGTACATGTTGATTCTTCATTATCCGCAATGTAACAGTGATTAGGTATTCTCTTTTAATACTTACAAATTGCTTCTGGAATCTCGC